>NJRP01000009.1:1834579-1928575 GCA_003063835.1 Aphaenogaster floridana | reverse complement strand
ACCCGCAGCGCACTCTAGCAGTTTTATTATTGTGCGAGTTCGGCGAACATTAACAAGAAATTCTGGTATATTTAACAGGAAGAAATTAATCATGCTCATCTGGTACTTTCTACCATAATTCTGATTCGTTCATTTTCCAACAGACATACTGGTTGAATCAATCGGAATTCCTAATAATGCAACCAGATTTTTTTTTCAGTGCACGTTTAAAAAAATTGCAACACTGCAATTAATAACGCACACGATTTATTTATAATTAATAAAATATTGGTTCAATTTCTGGAGACTGTTTTACAGATAATCTTATTTGATGATCAAATCTGAAACAGCCTGTTGGTTGATTTGTCTTGGAAGCGACAAAGAAGTCTATCACAGCAGATTTATTACCTGAGAGTAATCATTAGCGATAGATAAGGTATAATTTTTCATACATATTCTAATTTCGCAAAAAATGCGACAAATTTTCATTATTACATCGTATCTTTATTATATGTATAAAAAATATATGGTAATCCAATGGGGTGTTCACGTAATAATCAGCACAGATAAGTATGGCGCCAATGAATCGCAGAACTAGTCCGCGTGACCGCGATCGCAATTGCAATCGCGGAAAAATAGAAATCGACGAACGATCAAGTAAGATTAGTATCGCAAGATTTAATCGTAGGCATCCTGGTCGGCGCTGCTTTTCTGCTTAATTTATCGGAATGGTTTTAACCTCGCATGCGTGAGATTTCACAGCTTCTACGCATTTGCTGACGCACAATATTGCATACATTAAAATTCAAGTATCGATTGCAAGATTTTTAGCTGTTATTATGTTGATTGCCACGTATTTGGCGAATTGGTTATTGGCATATGCCAATTACGAAATAATTCGCGAATCTTTTTTTTAAGCTTTAGGGATGAAAAAAATATTTATTATTTTTATATATTGTATTTTAGGTTTTGAATAATTTAACATGCATAACTCAGATTAGCGTCGGGGACCATTTTCCCAAATATAGCTTGGCAGTCAACGTGTTATTTACTTTTTATTAAAAAATTTTATGGAAATAGTATACTTGAATCGAAGAATACGATCTTTTTCTTTATAAAACTTTCTGAAATGTGTAATATTCTAAGATGTTCAGATAGTACGCAAGTAAAAATAAATTAAAAATACTTTTCTTCTCAATTTTCCAGGGAAACATTTACAGCGTGTTTTTGCTCTTTCACTTAATTTCGTAATATTTGTATGATATTACTAAAAATGCAATATACCAAGCTTTAAAAAATATTAAATAAAAAATATTCATTAATAATGCATCATGAAATTCAATATGCAAATATTCATTAAACATTCACCGCGAGAGATCCAATTTGCGCTGACAAATGTTTCGGCGGCGTTAAAGACGATGACACGAAGATCAAATGACACGGAATCGAATGCGCTCTGACGTCGTGGGGAAATTCAATTAGACACGATCACCTACCGCGTTAACGCAATTTATTAGCGTTACCCCCCAGGCTAAGCCTCTCGCCAAGTCAATCAAGACGCCGACAGACAGCGATCGCAGAGAGAGCCAAAGGGGGAATTACCCGTGAGCGGGAAATGCCTCGCGGCTGTTCTCGTGTCAAAGAGAGCGTGAGACAGAGAGAGAACGAAAGAGCTAATCTTCGACGCGCCCGCGACCTACCGCAATAAGTTCTCTGCCATGGCCGGTAGCATGAATTAACGTAACGACTCACCTCGATCTCGCGGCGGCGTATGACCTTGCTATTGTTCGTCGCGCTATTGTGACCCCGAGCTGGCCACTCGAGGCCATTAACAGGTTCCACCTTCTTAATGACAGACTGCTGATAAAAGGCGGATCGACAGCTTCGTGACATGAGCCACGTGCCACCGTTGATTTACGCGAATATCATTGTGATCGATATCATTCACGTCGCGTTGTCGTATTCTATATAGCGAAACGTTCGTGAAATAATCGACGCGAGTGATATATGAACGCCTCGAATAACACGGCGCAAATGTACCTCAGAGTAACATTATCTCGTGAACGAGAGCTTTGATTACTCGCATCAAGTCTGTGTCGAATAACGATTCGAAAATGCTCGCAAGGTACAGTGCGATAAATACATATATACGAAGAAGTGTAAGAGACATCATTAATTCCGACTTAACAGCCTGAATTTTTGGTTATTTCACTCTTTACGATACATAAAATTATTTCTCTAAAATTTCCAATAAACAAAATATAAATGCAATTATACATAGTTTAAATTTTCGTATTAATATAAAATAAAAATTGAATTAATATCATAAAATATATGTATATTTCTTTATTAATTAATATATATATTTAATTATATATATATAACATTAATTAATACATTACATTATGTAAAATTATTATATATTACAATTATATATAATGCACAACAAAAATTTCAAAGAAAAAAATAGTCTTATCTTTATATACAGGGTATATAAGTATTACAGGGTATACAAGTAACCCATGTTCTCTGACGCGTCGTTAAGGCGCTACGCGACCGCGAAGTCGAGCAAATATTGAGTGGTATGGGTGTTATCTGCGAGGAAACCGCTAGCTGTTGGTAGATGCAGAGAGCTTCTCTTCCATTTCCACTAGCCTCCTCGTAACACATTATCATGTCAGAGAATTCAGCCAAATCAAAGACATCCATCCTTGATTGATGATTGTAAGCTATTGCTCAGGAATCAAATACGTATATATAGATGTAGAGGATAGGGGCGAGAAAAAGGGATCATGGTTTGGTTAATGTAACAATCTAAACATAAACATAAAGAGATTTGAAGAACATAAACATTAACAGAACCAATATACCTACGTAGATGAATTCCTTTCATAATTGTAATAAATGTCATCTAAGATCTTCGCGGTCGCGTAGCACCTAAACGACGCGTCAGAGAACATGGGTTACTTGACAAAAAATTATCCTTTCTGCGTAGGGTTGCCATCCGTCCCCTTTTTGCCGAACACCATCCTCTTTTTAGGGCGTCCGGGAACGTCCGGGGGGATTTTTCGAATGTGCCCGGGGTTTAAGATTTAAGAAAATTTCTGAATGTTTTGCATTTTAGATTTAATTAACCACATCATATTCAATCATTTCAATTTACTGATAAAAACCAATAGTTTTGTGCTGATTTGGTTCTTTAATATTAATTTTATAATTAAATATAATTTATTTTATTGATATTTTAAAAATACCAGTGGCAATATAGCACGTAGGTATAGGTACAATAAGGTAGATACCTAATAATGAAACTTCTTTTAAATTAAAAACATGTTTAATTTATGCATTTTACTCAAAGTATTATTGAAAACGAGATGTAAAATAATTATTAATTTATTGTTTATTATAACTAATTTGCTAACCTATTCATATTTTTGTATGCGTCCGGGGTTGCAAGCAAAATGTCCTGGATTTTTGGCTTATGAGTCCTAATTTTGAAAATTTTATTATGACAACCCTATTTCTGCGAGACCTATCGTTCCTCAAAGTTTGTTGCAGAGGTCCTGAAACACCCTGTATAATATATACAGTTTATATTACTAAATATCAAACAATTTAATTTTATTAAATCTATTGCTTTTTAAATGCAACATCGTCGTTACCTATCGCGCGCGCTTTACGGTAATATTTTTCAAACTGCATGAGTAATTATCTGTGAAGCAATTATTCGGGGCGTATCTCGTTTGCGGAAGACAGCTCTCTCGATTTTTATGAATAATTACGAATAATTACGAAATACCTTCTGCGAATAATTACCGGTCTCGTTCCCGAAAATGCACGCGTAGGTTATTGCTGCACAGCGAGGAGGAATTCAATATTGGCGTGGCAATATTCGCAACACTTCGCCGTAATAATTTTCCCGTTACCGTGTAACGTAATGAACGACGCGCATAATACTTGTCGCAAGATACGGGCGATACGATTAAGGCACGCAACGCCACATTTGCGAGACGTTCAATTGAATTTTCCCGACATTATGCAACGGTACTTTCGAGCGAGCGCCGTGTTAAGCCATAACATATATTTCCACGCTGATCGAGCATACTTAACGCTTGTCGCTGTGTTTATCCGGCGACGATAATTCATTCTTTCGTAAGCTCAATTTGTGTGAGTATATTTTCAGCGCAAATATACTGGCACGTTTGTTAGCATCACGAAAATATTAATCCATTTATATGAGGGATAAACGTCCAAATTGTCGATATTGTTCTCTTTTTTAAAATAATAACCATTGAGAATTTTAAAAAGTTTAATTTGTTTATTGCAACAGCTCCTTATTGTTTAATGAGGTTTGTTCCACCGATATTCCCTATTCTTTCTTTCATTCTCTCGCATCTTCCACATTTTGTATTTATCTTGTATTTCCGTTTCCTCATTAGAAATATTTAAATAATCAACCCTTAAATCAAAACCGCTAAAACGTACTTGACTAAAGACATTGTAATTTGTGAGATATATATAATATAATAATAATAATAACTTTATTGAGTGCAGTGGTTAACAAATAAAATTTGTAGAAATGGGTATTCAATATTAGTACCACCAATTGCACGCAATAGACGGGGCGACAGCTGAGAGCTGATTTAAAGTCATACCTGAGCATTGATATGACGTGGATATATGTTTGACACGAATTGATTATATATATAACAAGAAAGAGACGCAATTACACAGTAATATTACAAGTAGATAAAGAAGTATGCAAGCCAACTTAGAAAATAATATAAAATAATACAATAATTAGTTTAAAATACATATAGTATACGGAGAAAAAGAATGTTTATGCCAACCAGATTCTGGTTGACATAAACATTCTTCTTTTTCCGTGTACGGAATGAATGCACATTTATAAGTAACAAGAAGAAAGAGACGCAAATCACACAGTACTATGGAATGAATATAAAATACAATTAAGCAGAAAGCAGGCGATTTAATCGAGATGCGAGGCAATGTAGCGGGTTGTCTCCGAATGAAAAGCAGAAAACTGTGGCAAAGAGCATGTAACGGATGGGAGAGCATTAAAAAATTTTCCTGCAGTGTATGAGAAGGCGTTCTGAAATTTCGATGTGCGATGGGAAGGACATGAGAGTTATTGCTGATGACAAGTACCTGGAACTAAGTTTGAGTGAGAATCAGAATTAAAATGAATTAGTTCACGGAGATATATATGTGGGATATCTCTTTTGTATTATTATAAAAGTACATTATGTGATAATAATAAAAATTAAACATGTAACTGCTTCGTTTTTTTTCAAAGCATTGGGTTATATTATAATTAAAATATATAATATATACCCAAGTAGCACATGATGGTTTTATATACGTTTTCTAAACGGTTATAAAATATTAGATACGTTTAGGAAACGTAAATAAAACGTATATGAACCAACACGTGCTATCTGGGTAATGAGTAATTTCATGAATTCATTTACAATCTCTTCGAAAAGTGAATACATTTACCGCGCAAACTTTGTGAACTATAAACAATAGTCTCAGAAACAAATGTTTCGATTTAAGGGTTGAACATAAGTCAAATTGGCCACTCACCGATCGTTGAAACCGACGAAGATGAGCAGAAATCTCTGGTCCTGACTCCTGATCCACCGATTTCCACGATCCTCGATATCCGATCCTTCGAATGTTCGTCCATGCACTCGCGATACGCGACCGCATTCGCGAATAGAGTTTTGCAATACCGTCTTTTAGATACGGTGAACGCTAAAATCACGTTATTGCATGCGCAGTTTTGTCTTTCGACCCAATAACATAATTCACCGTATCTAAAGACGGTATTGCAAAAACTCTCTAATAACAACGCGAAACACAAGATAACACGCGACGCACGTTATCAAATACGATATCGCTTGATCAAGAGAACACGTGTATCTATCAACTTGCGAATCAACGTTACTACGATCGCCCACGTGAATTCATTCGGCACTCCCGACGTTCGCGAGGAGCACACATTTTTCCGACGATACGCGATGATGATGATGATACTGATGTAAATCATCGTGAAGACGGCGCGATCGAGCGAATCGAGAGGCGCAATCGAATCGCGTTGTCACCGGCGAATCGATTCGACACTTCGCGGCTAATGTCGCGTTCTTGATCGGCGTCGCGAAATTCCGGGAAGCGGCTTAGGCTAGTGGCATATACAAAAACATAAGCAGTAAGACGTAAGCAGGTAAGTAAATCGGCCAATCGCAATCAAACAGTAAGGCAATAACGTAAACAGTAGCAAATCAAAAACGTCCATTTTCTTATTGCTTACGTCTTAAGCGGTGTCTATAATGAGATTTTAAGTCGTAAGACTTAACATATCGACCAATCACAGTTGAGCATTCTAAAATTAAGACCGCAATTTTGATTTTGATTGGTCGATATGTTAAGTCTTACGACTTAAAATCTCATTGTAGACACCGCTTAAAGCGGTGTCTACAAAATTGCGATCTTACTTTTAGAATGCTCGACTGTGATTGGTCAATATGCTTAAATCTTACGACTTAAATCTCATTGGCTGCGTTCAGCAGAAAAAGCAGCTTTGCAACTGTTGTAAGATTTTTTAATATGATTGGTTCTTGCTCTTGGTTCCTCCCGGATCTAAGTGTATAAACCAATCATATTAAAGAATTTTACAACAGTTGCAAAGCTGCTTTTTCTGCTGAACGCAGCCATTGTAGACACCGCTTTACTGCTTATGTTTTTCTATGTGCCATTGGCTTAAGCGCCACCGGTGCCAATCATGGCAGACAACGGCCGTTACAAAATCTAAATGACCGATCCCCTTCCGTATCTCTTACCCTGTCCCTCGATTAGATGCTCCTCTCGATGCTGGGCGCAACTCGCGATAAGCGGGACAGCTGCGATCGCGGAAGAGTTTCGGCGAGACAACGTCGGAGGTAGTACACGGGAGCCGACACGGATCGGCGGTCGGGGATCGTCCATACAGCCGCGTAGATCGCGCGGGCGAATCGGTGCCCGCTCGCATCGAGACGATCGTCTCTGTCTCCGCCGGGCGAATTCGGCACTTTCGACGTACGGAATTACGATCGAAACGCGGGCGAAAAAGACCACGCGCGATGACGCGACGCCGGCTTCCCGCGCAACTCGTCTAATCACCGAGGACGCGCGACGCAAACTGACCGGCGGCGGTATTAGAAAATTTCGGCGATCACGTGATCGCTCGACTCATTTCGCGCACTCCCCGCGTCGCCGGAGAAGACGCGCGATACTAATTGGGATAATGAGACTCGCGATCAAAAGGGACGTTGAAGGGTGTCCTTACAACTTTTTACAAGGGAGGGGGCAGAGTATAAATACATTTAAAGGTACATGGAAAGAACAGTTTTGCTGAAATATTAAAAAATTTGGCCAGATACAGATCTGAAAAATAATTTTGTTAGATCATCAAAATAATTATGTAGGACGCCTAAAATAGTTGCTAGAATATCAAAACTTTTTGCAGCATTATCATTATGTTGGAGTGTCCTACATAATTATTTTGATGATCCAACAAAATTATTTTTCAGATCTGTATCTGGCCAAATTTTTTAATATTTCAGCAAAACCGTTCTTTCCGTGTACTATTTTTGTAAGGCACTGTCAAACGAACGTTATTTAATATTTCCAAATGATATTTTTTAAAGAAATATTTATGCAGATTTTTATTTTTAATTGTATAAATTTCAAACAAAAATTATCTGATTGTTAATCATATAATCATTTTAAATTGAAAAGATTTAAATCCAGGCGAAATATATGCCTCTCCTTGCCGCTCATAGGCGTCCATGGTTGAAACACTCTATTAGCGTTTTCCACTGGGAAAACTAATGCAACTCTGGTGCAAACAGTGCAATTTCATTGTTCCAATATAAAAATCATTTCACATATTTTCAGTTCTACTGTGTTTAATGTTCTACTGTGTTTAATTTGACAAATTTTTGCCAGTAGAACATTAAACACTGAAAATATGTGACTTGATTTTCACATTGGAACAATGAAATTGCACTCAGTGTGCATCAGTGTTGCACCAGTTTTCCCAGTGGAAAAACGCTATATTACGATATTGATCGAAATATTGATAAAAATAATAATCCTCTGAAGCTAACGTCAAAATTTGTAACACATTGTTGACGCTGGGTCTGCAAGACCTATTTAATTTATGTGATGACTAAAAGACACTAATTAATTTCAAGAAACCAAAATGACATAACTCGTATAAAAAAGAATTAATATTAAGTTTATTTTATTTAGCGGTGACAAAGAGATTTATAATTGAGTGGGTCCAATAGAGCCACCGTCAGCTCCGGAAGATTACATTTTACATTCGATTATATATACTATCGATTTCGGTCTTAATACTGAGTGGCGTAGCCAGGGGAGGGGGGGATTAGGGGGATAAATCCCCCCTTCCCCCGGAATTTTGGAACCAAATATAAAAATATGAAAATAAAAGGTTGAAAGGCGAGAGAGAAATAAAATGGTAAATGCTTTAAGGTCTAAAGAAAATGTCCCAAACGAATATTGTTATCTTATTTAATTAAAAGATTTTAAGTTGTTCTGTGATTTTAATTTTTTAAAAATCGCCCCCCAAAATAAAATCCTGGCTACGCCCCTGACTGAGTGAGATTCAATTGAATCGCGCGATCGCTGCCAACTTCAAGGAACTTTCTGCGATTCTTTCTGTTGATTTGTGCGTACAATATCGATTTGAGCAAACCGGTCAATCGAGATAGTCGTATCAATTAATAGATATTAAACTCGTCGTCGAATTCAACGCTTAAAAGGGTCCCGTACAGAAAAATATTCGCTCGGGATCGGATAAAAATACGTGCGAACGTACACGCGCGATTTACAATGCGTCTAATCTTCCGAAAGGCATCGCGCGAACTGGCGAGCTATTACGAAATTCGGGACGGTGATGTCACGTTACCTCTTTTTACGCGGGAAACTTAGCGAGCTGTGAGCGTGTATATGTTCTACGTATATGTTTTTGTTCGTTCTGGGATCATCAACATATAGAATGGACTGCGCGTTGCGATAGACAAACGCGCACAAGCTGTAGAAAGAGAGGTACTACATATGAGGACTATGTTTGTCTCTTTTGCTATTATCTTATTGGTAATTTTGTCCCCTTCAAAATTCTCGCAGTAAAAAATCACCAATGAGATGATAGCAAAAGAGACAACATAGTCCTCATATGTAGTACCTCTCTTTCTACAGTTTGTGCGCATTTGTCTATCGCAACGCGTAGTCCATTCTATGGCCGGTATTCATAGTCCGTTCTTATTTCAAGACCGTCTTAAGTAACATCTTAAGATGCTAATACGGCTGTGTGATTGGTTCATGACATCTTAAGATTGTACTTAAGATGGTCTTAAATATAAGAACCGACTATGTGAATACCGCCCTATATGTCGATGTCTGGGATTGAAAACATCGTCCGCAGCTATAATTTTTTCGTTGCGCATTTATTTATGTTTACAACTAATGATTTATCGAGTCAGTTATATATTTCTGGATCTGTTCCTTTTAGTTGCCTGCGATTATTTTCTTCGCCCTTCCTTCCTCCGAAAATTAAATATACACTTGTTTGATGTTGAATTTGAATGGCACTTAATTAAAGATATTAACATCGAGAAAAAATAATTTGTGAAAAATAAAGTGTGAATCCAAATTTGAATCTTGAGAGTGAGCTCTCTTGGAGATGCCGGTATGGCACCTACGCATATATTTTCATCGTTTTTCGCTGAAGATGGCTCAAAACGAAGCCGAAACGTACGTTTTCTAAGATTATGGAATTGTGTTAAGACTAGACAATATACCATCCTTCTAAGAACATGTTATTAGTTTTTAAGAATTTTAAAATATACTTTTAAATTGTAATTGCGCACTAATTACCGCGCTGTACTCTCATTGCCTTATTTTTTTTTATATTTTAAAAAATAATTTCTCATCAAATAAGTATTTATTTCATTTTTATGTTAATATCTCACTCATATTTTTATTATTACTAAAATATAAAAATTCCTTTTAATTATATTACGTAATTCTTTATTATTAAAAGACAGAGATAAATTCTATGATTTCACACGCGTCCTTATTGCGTGAAGAAAAATAATCCAAATATCAAATGGCATCATTCCTCGTTTTGTGGTGCACTTTTCTCGTTTACGAATTTAAAGTGCCTCGTTACGCGACGCGATTTCGCCCAGTGTGTGTAACATTATTTTTCTCTCGGCTAAAAACAGATCACGCCGAAAATAAGCGCGTGCACACGTGCGTACGTGCGATTCCTCGTGGAAGATAAGCGGTCGGTCGGTTGGCCGATCGCAACCACGCCCCGCTCTCTGAGTCCTTGCGAAGAATGCGTGAAGCCGTTGGGATTGCATCATCGCGACGGAGTGCAACGGCGCGGCGTGTCCATGCGCTGCACGTCGCGTCGCGTCGAAAGACAAAGGAATACCGCTCGAGCGAAGAAAGACCATTAAGGCAAAAGGAAAAAGAGAAGAGAAAAACTGGTAACCGCTCTCAATGTAGACAAAGAAATTGTGCTATTATTATAAAATTTTCCTCAAGGTTTACAGTGCTGGACAAAAGTATTGACACAGCGCGATTACTACTATATAACGGCCTCTATATCTCTAAGGAAACTGGCAGTAAAATGTAAATTTTTATTTCTTGGTTTACATATAATTACGTTTCATAAAAATTAACATAAATGCAGTTACCCAAGAAATTAAAAACATTTCTCGAGAACGTTTCATCCTTGGACAAAACTATATTGACACAAATTAGGTTTATTCATATTGATAACAAACATAAAAGAAGTAATTATAAAAAAGGATTATCAACTAAATATACTAGTTGTTTTTTTTATATAGCCTTTCTTTATTATTACAGTTAAATGTGCCAATATTTTTATTCAAGGATAGAATGCTCTTAAAAAAGGTTGTTATTTTTCTTTTGTGACTATATTGATTTGTGTCAATTTATATATATAAATGTACTATTAAATATAAAGCATGAAATACAAATTTTTACAAAAATAAACGGTTTGCTGCTATTTTCTTTGAAAATATTTACTATTTCATAGTAGCAATCGCACTAATGTGCCAATACTTTTGTCCAGCATTGTATATTATGTAAGCGTCATTCATTAAAATATAATATATGATATCGATACACATGCGCGCGTACACCTTATTCATTTTCTGAGACGATTTAAAAAATTACGAGGTATTATTAATCTATCATAAAGATGCATCTATATAAATTTCTTTATCACTGTGATTATTGACTTGGCTGATTGTAGCTTTTGAGTTGATTTGAGCTTTTATATATCGGCTTCTCTGATTCTTTTTTTCTAACTTTGTTAAGTTTCTCTTGGGGGGGATTCTTAGCTTCTCTCTCTCTCTCTCTCTCTCATCAGTTTTCTGATACAATTATAAAAATTGCCAGGCTTTACAAATCCCATTACTGTGACTCTCACTTTCTGGCGACCCGGCCAGTGAAAACTGCAACCGTACCGCACTTATATCAAGATCTGCATCTTACGTAAGAGCGACACAGGATCAGGTCCGTCGTTTGTTACGTTACCTTGTGCACACACGTCGATCCGATCGCCGAAAGTAATGCGCTCGCGCCTTTTTTATCCGCAATACCAAAAGTCGTTCTTACCGAATGAATAACGGAGGCAAGAGGCAAAATCTTGTAAAAAAAACTCGATCGACCTAAATAAATAACCTGAATAATAAACCTGATTCATTTATCCCTCGACATTATTTACTTTCGTTTTCATTAATTTGTACATATGTGCATTTACATAAGTGTTATAGGATAATAAAATTAATATTCACAATTTACATACATATATAACATTGGTAAAATATATATATTCTTGTCAAATTTATACAATTTGGTAAGTTGGATATTTTCGAAGAATCACATTTATTTACCCAATTTATCTGCCATTGCGAGGCAAACCGCAAGGAATTCGACCTTTCTCCCAGCGGTCCCAGCAAGATTGTCACGCGAGCACCACGCTTCCGCGTATCCTTAGACTTCCGGGAAACCGCAGAAAAATCCTTATCCTTGCTGGGCCTTCTATAGTAGGCATGTGAGGTACGATTGACGACTGCAGCAGCAGAACCCATTGTCGCCGGTTCTTGTGCAGCCTGGCACCGAGAAGTGGCTATTAGCAGTGACATGTCTCTCATTACAAAATTTCCCGCGAGTGCCGCGGGTCTCTCGCGTGTGACTCATAATTATCGTTGAGGCAAATTCTTCTTGAGGCTTGAGCGAGCAAGCAATGACGTTCGTGTTCTGCAATACGACTGCCTGCCTGATTTTTATAACGCACGCGCGTATACGAACGTTGTTAGTATCATTCCACTGATTTCGCGCCTCGATACCGACCCGATCATGACCAAGAAGCGTGAAGCAAGGAGGAATCGATTACAATAAAAATTACCGTAAACGCGAACGTCGTAATGACTTTGTATTATGTTGTTGTGAAAGACTAATTGTGATCTTTGTACAGTGAGTCTTTAATACCAATGTCTGATGTAAAACTTGAAGAATTCGCGGATAAGATTTCAATCAAAATTCTATGTAAATAATTTAATAGATAAAAAATTGATTTCTATTAAATTGTTACATTAAAAAAAAGTTATACAAATTAAATTAATAGTAGATCAAAATAAATGGATAAAAGCTTTGAAAGATTTAAAAATTAGCAAATAATAATGATGTATATTATAAATAATTTTTTATTATTTAATTAACTATTTAATTAATATTTAATAATTCAATCACACAACTCTTTACTCAATAAATGCAATAATAATACATAAATAATATATTAAATGGCAAAGAATCTTTTTTCGCGAATAGCGTCGAAACTTGACAGTTTAAAATCACGTAATCTCTCTCATGAATACTATTAGTATGATATATATATATTACTTAGTTATTATTAGTATATTCGAGAGTTACCGAACCTATTCGACGTTGTCGCCGGTTTCCATTCTCCGCAGCGTAAGGATAACTCATTTATTTTCTCGGCTATGACGTTACGGAGCGAGGCGTTGCCGAGGCGGCGCGCGATTGCGTAACGTGATATAGAGATCGAGAACCAGCCCCTGACCGGACGGAAATAATCGGAGGTGTGTCACCCAGGTTGGCGACCGCTCTTCGACGTTTCTCTATGATATTCGTCGATCGAATATTATACCGGACTCACATTAGACATAAATGCGAGCTCGAGCGTGTCGAAAAACAGCCTGTTCTAGCTTCACGCACGGGCGATTTCGTGTGCGTGAGAAAAGCTTGGTTGATGCAATTTATACCCGACGTGTCGTCGATACAAGGGTGCCTACAGTGCAACAACCTCTAAAAACTGTATTTATTTGACTAATATGATCCACAGAATACGAGATCTCAAGCGATTATTGGAACATTCAGTTATTAACTATGCAATTTGAAATACCCGACATAATGAAGCCTAACGTAAATATCTAAATGCCTGAGGTACTCTTTTTCTTGTGCTCCATTAAGTTTTGGACTTACGAGACTTCAAATTATTAGATCTTTTAACTGTATTATCTTTTCTATATAATATTTACAATTCCATTATATTATACAGATATCTATATAATAGTTGATTTTATATCTAATAAAATCTCTTCCCGATACGTTTTTTTATTTCTGTTGTTGTATCTGTTTTATCGCTTTTACAATAAGTAAAACAGTCCTACTCTCTAAAAAATAATAAGTTTCTTGTATCAAAATGTACGAATAGAACTGGCTTAAGTCGCCTTCCCGTTTTCTTCAAGAAATGACGTCAACGTATTTTTACATCGAGTCTCTAACCATGGTTTTTCTCTTTCTTTTTCTCTTAGATTGCATAATCGCCTAAATTATTGCAAGTTTAATGAATTTTAATATAATATAGATTATTTTGATAATAATATAATTTTTATTATTTCGTTTCAACGTTAAGACTTATTTAGAAGATATACGTGTAATGCAGAATGAAATAATAACGCAATTCGTCTGAATATGATTTGTAATAAAACCTATCATGAATAATACAAAGTTTATGAAAGTATCGTCAAGTATCGAGAAATACCCTTGAAAGTTGAGTCGATACCGTAAAATGAGATACTTCTTCTTGCAAAATATCGTACGCTAGTTTTTACTTCTATTTACCTTTCAGCACAGAAACCGTTCATTTTCTTAACGATAAGCATATAAATCGCTGCTTACGCATACTTATCTTTATCGTTATTTGATATAAGAACATGGTAATATGTAAAAATGCAATGGAGATAGTCGTTATCGAACCAGTTGTTACATTGATGTTTATATCGACATTTTGTATATATAACGAACTATTAATGCAAAACTTGTAACAAAATAGGAAATAATGGACAATAATTTTTACTGTAACTTTCTTAATAAAGAATAAGTATTATATAAGTTCTTTTAATAGAGAATAATTAACAAAATAACAATTTTTTTAATAATCTTACTAACAAATAATTAAATTTATAAGGTGATAATATATATAAATAATATATATAAAACCCTTTTGTTTCATTCGAGATCGTAATACTGTTGCAATAGTATAGATACACATACCTTGATAGACAATTCAGTTACCTAACTACGATAAGCATTAATCAATATCAATCCTAAAGCGCGTGCACTGGATAATGAGATCAATGAAAACATGCGGTATTACATTAGCGAATTAACTGTGTCCCGATCAAATATACCCAAACCAGACAAGTGAGCGATCGTGTGACCACTACATTCCGCATACAAATTGCACTTATTCAAAGATCTCACGAGCAAAAACTCGCGTTAAGTAATTGCAGGAGACGGCAAAACCGAACCTTTTCCGAATAGCGTGTTGGATATCTCTATCATTATTCCGTTATCACGCAATAGTACGTGTAGATTAACCACTGAGACCTCGCTTTGGGCAAGAAATGGCAAAATGTAATTATTCTGGACAGTCAAGAGATGGACGTGAAATAAAGGATAGATGTGAAATAAATTAAATTTAAATTATTGGCATTTATTAAATTTATTGATATTTAATTATATCGGTAAGAAGCTGCGCAGTTTATTTAGGGACTTAAAAATGTAGATTAAAGTATCTATTATTAATATTAAATTGCATATGGATTTGTTTTCTAAATTTCATGATATTATAATAACAATGTACAGCACAAAAATTTCTGGAAAAGAATTAGTTTGAGAATTAAGGAATAATAAATTAAAATTAATAAATAATAAGTTTTAAGACAATAGACAGAAATTAATTATCGGGAAAATTGAGTGTGAAAAAGCAATGTCGAAAGTATAAAAACGCCGCTAACCTGAGGATTTAAACTGCCGCTCGTAAAATATACAAGTGACTTCTTATGGTGTTTAGAGAGATAAATGAACGTTAAATCAGGAAACGTTTGTTTGGGCGTAGTGAAACGATAGGGGGCCCATTCTGCGTGCCAACGTGATAGACTTAATCGCCTTATGTCAACTTAAGAATGTTACATGTTATTTGTCGCAATGTCGTGATTTAAACAATTTACTGATGCTATCTTTTGACTAATGCAATGTACTTTCTCATTATACGATTTATCGCAAATTTGATATATATATATATATATATACTGATATACAGGGTGTTTAGTTTTAATCGCCCTAGGCAAATATCTCGAAAAATATAAAAGATACGGAAAAACGTTTCAGACAAAAGTTGTTTGGTTTGAAGGGGGACATAAGATAAGGATACCATTTTGTTTACAGATGGCGCCACTTTCGAGATATTCACTGATCATCACTTTTCTTAAATGGAAACCCCAATTTTTCAATGCATATTCTTGTAGCTTATCTCGAGAGCTTTTCAAAACACTATAATAAAATTTTTTTTTATTAAGTACTTTTCGAGTTATAATAAGGCTTGAAAGTTACAGTACCATCGGCATTAGTATTACCCAAGGTGTACCGCGTGGAGGTTGCATGGTCGGATTTACACCTCAATAGAGAGTTTGAAGTCATTAAATATTGCGGGAGTGACAAACCGTGGAGTCTAGCAAATTTTTTACGAATACAAGTTACAAGCTACAAGTGCATTATAGCAAAAAATGTGTTAGATTCCACGGTTCGTCACTCCAGCAATATTTAATGATTTCAAACTCTCTCTGACAATGAGGTGTAAATCTGAAATCTGACCGTGCAACCTCCACGCGGTACACCTTGGGTAATGCTAATGCCGGCGGTACTGTAACTTACAACTCGAAAACTACTTAATAAAAAAATATTTTATTATAGTGTTTTGAAAAGCTCTCGAGATAAGCTACAAGAATATGCATTGAAAAATGGGAGTCTCCATTTAAGAAAAGTGATGATCAGTGAATATCTCGAAAGTGGCGCCATCTGTAAACAAAATGGTATTGCTATCTTATGTCCCCCTTCAAACCAAACAACTTTTGTTTGAAACGTTTTTCCGTATCTTTTATATTTTTTGAGATATTTGCCTGGGGCGATTAAAACTAAACACCTTGTATATATATGTATACATATATGTATATATAAAAAACTTAAAGGAAAATTAAAATCAATTTAAGTAAATAAAATATTGATTTTATCAAAGTTTATAAATCTGTATTATTCATTGCAACCAAGAAAAATTCTTGCTTAAAATAGAAAAACTTTATAAATATCCAAGTAGTCATTCAAAGATATAATTTTCTTTTTTATTCTCGAAGTCGAAGGTGATTCCTTCGCAAAGAATGAATGAGGTCTTCGTTTCGAAACGCAGATACGATGTGTCCAATGGCCTTACGGCGGACGTGAGAGTCAACTAATAATTAATTTCTCAAGAATAAGGGATTGCTCATAAATCAATCGGCAGGCAGGGATAAAATCGCCATAGATCAATCAGCCGGCGTTTTACGCCGTTAAAGGAAATTTTTACAGGCATTAAACCAACATATCAGTCTCGCAGATGGCAATGATAATACCTGCGGAATTGCTACCTTATAGACAACCTGCATCTCGTGGGCGCGTAACGTAATAATAGTACACCGCAATAGAAGACACTGCGTTCCTCGCAACGCATGATTTATATTAGCGCGGCGAGCTAGCTGCTTTACCTCGTAATGAAGCATTGAGCAATCTTGCGCAAACCGACACAGCCGCCGGACACGGGCGAGAATAAATTCGTGTTACAATTAGTACTGCACTATGCGTGCGTTGCGTTAGTTAGAAATTCGTTGCTTCCTATCTATATATGATCGCATGATTGCATTATAAATATAAAAGATATTTGATAAGATATGTTTCATAACAGAGAGATTTTAGAAGTTTGTACAATATAGTATATATATATATATATATATATAGCTTTAGCCATTAAAATATATTTTATTTATAAATTATGTTATATATTTTATATTATTTATTAAATAATGTTATCATTAAAATTTTACTAAAGCAAGCCAACCGCGTTTAAAATTAGTTGGAGAAACATTCTGTCATTTAATTAATTCATTTTTATTTATTTTCTCTTCTAAAATTTAATACTTCTAAAAATCATTTATCTTCAATTTTTAGTTTAATCGCATTACTATTTAAATCTTAATTAAGCTTTAATTAAATAATTAAAACTACAGATGCCTCGACTTTAATTTCTGTTGAGAGAAAAATCTCTTTCTAATCTTTCAAAAAGTCTACAGTAAAAAAGTTATTTAGTAGTTGCAGGATACTGTGTACATTTGAAGATATATTTTACAATAAAACACGATTTTTTATAAACAACAATCTAAACAGTTTAATCGAATTCCGATTTCATAACGAACAACTTCAAAGAAACGATTGCGAGGAAAAGGACTGTTGTAACGAGATCCTGCGATTTTTCAATGACGCGTGTGACATCACGATTGAGGTAAATCTCTCGGCGGGTGGAAAAATGGTCTCGTTAAGGTTGTGGCATCGAAATGCACTCACATATGCACGCATATCTGCATAAAGTGGTGGCCAAGCGCGCGCTCCATTTACGAACGGCGGCTCGCGCACGTTTAGCGTGTTATACAACCGTTGCACATTATGTATTATAACATACGTATGCCTGTGTGCAGTATATCGTGGGTAAATAGTGTTAGGATCTAGGTAGGTGTGGCGATAGACCGGCCGTTGGCTTCCCTCGCCACTGGCGGGGCGCAGGGTGCGCGAAATGAAAGTCAATTCCCTATATAAAGGGTGGTTTTCTAGCCCGACGACGACAGAAACCGATCTATTTTACTCACGCGCGAGTATCACGCCAAAGTATCGTTCAACATGAGGGCTCTGGTACGTGCTGTTACATCTCCGAGCAAAGTTAAAGAAACAGTGCTGAGATCCGTTTAATTCTACTGAAAAACATTCTCGTTCGGACATAATACTTAATCAGATCGAAATTTAGGAGTCACCGATATATAATTTTTCTACGCTTTCCGTGCTTTGTCATAGTGTTCTTTTGCAAAATTGAAAAGCCTAACGTAAAAATTGGAAAAACACTATTTGTGATAAGAATCCCGTGCGAAGATCCTTCAACTTCTAGAGACGATCGATTGTGATAGTTGACTAAAGTCAACTAACTTATAAATATCATTCGTTGATATTGTCTCGTAGATATCGATTAATTTGTTTACCAATATTTATTCTAAAAATAATTAAACTAAAATACGTTATTAACCATATTATTAATCACATCTATACCTTATAGTTCACGATTTTGTGCTTTATTCAATGTCTCGAGTAATTCTGTCGAGTTAATTTTGACAGCTATAATTAAAATTAGATTAGATAGATATGTTATTAATAGTTATTTTTACAGATCTTGATATATTTGTCCATAGATTTTTCTCTAAAAATCTTTCAATGACATATTATTCTTGATTTTCAAAAAGAATTACGATAAAATTGCAATAGTTTTTGATAATTGTTTGTCGTTCTATGACAGTTGTACATTAACTTACTTACATTTATTAGCACTTTTATAAATTTTTATAGATTTCTCGATCGACTTATTCACATATCTTTATAGATTTTTGATTGACATTTTTTTTTGGTTTTGCAGATCTGCCTGATGCTGATCTGCGCGGCGTTCGCCGCCGAAGACAAGACGGTCAAGAAGCGTGGTCTGATCGGCCTAGGTGATTACGGACTTGGCGATAGTTATGGAGGATATGGAGGATATGGAGGATATGGAGGATATGGAGGATATGGTGGATATGGTGGATATGGTGGACATGGTTCTGGTAACTTTATTAATTTCATTCGCTTCAAGGAGAAGGCCGTTGCTGTTCCCGTCCCGGTCCCGCATGCAGTTCCCGTCGATCGCCCCTACCCTGTTAAGGTACAAATTAATTTAATTTTTGTACAAATCAGTTTAATATTTGACAATGGTATCGCGACAAATAATAATAATAAATTTTGCACATAAATTTGATGATTTGGATTATATAATTTAAATAGAAAATTTAAAAAAGTACAACTTTAAAGTACGACTTTATGTATTTAAGTAGCTTAAATTTTAAATGTTGCATCCTAAATAAATATTAAGTTAATTAATTGGGTGAATCTTAACTTGAATTTAGTGTTGAAATTTTTATCGATTTTAATTAATATTTAATTTTAATTAAATACCAAGTTGTTAAAATAAGTGTAAAAAATTGTATTAAACATTTCAACGAAGAGAACTGGAAAGTAAATGAATGTTATATAATTCGTTTCAACATATAATGGGATCTGAATTCTTTATCTTTAGGTTCCGGTCGCCGTTCCGCACGCAGTTCCAGTAGCCGTTCCGGTGCCACAGCCTTACCCCGTGGTCCAGACCAAGACGGTCACGGTTCCCGTAGAGAAGCCTTATCCGGTCCCTGTTAAGGTGCCAGTGCCCGTGCCTGCCCCATACCCAGTGCCCGTCAAGGTAAATTATAACAAACTCTAATTTTCCATTAGCCGTGACACTTTCAAAATTTTAAATTTTGATAAATGGTTAGAAAATAAATTACTTAGACAAGAATTCTGAATTTGTAAATTAGAAGCCACAAATTTCGTATGAGAAGTTATATCGTAGTTTCTCAGTAAAGAAACATTGCCTTTTCAAATTATAATGTAATTTCTGATAAATGTTAATTATTCTATCCTCTACTGACATATTAAGCTCATTATAATAATTGTCTCATTATAATTCTTTACCTGCCTCGCGCAACAAGTAGAAATCGATTTCAAGATGTGATTATTAACAGTTTCGTTGTGTGCTCTCGGTTTCTAGTATAGCTAATTTACCGTCTACGTTGATTAATTGGTATCCTGATTCAATGAGTTGCGACAAGAATCGTGGTTTCGGTCATTTATTTGTACGTTACGCGATTGGATGAACGCACGCAAGATAGATACAATCGATCGTGGGTTGGACATAATGTTAATCCAACAGTCTTTGTTGTGTAATTAAACTAAAATTGTATTTAAAATGCATCGCTTGATGATTACAATTGATAATTAAAACATGCTTGATCCTTGTAATTAATGTAAAAAGCATATTGGCCATAATTATTTAGTTTAACTGTTATTATGTGTTTCGTTTTTAAACTGTATGATAATAACAAGTTTGTAATAATAATAAATCGGCCAATAGTTACATTATTCGTATTACTCATATTATTAGCATTATTTACACTGATTTCATTAATTACATTAAAAGCTAACATTGTAATTAAATTTAGATATCGTATTCTAAAATATATTTAATATAAAGAATAGCCAATATACGATAAAATCCTGGCAAATAGCTATTTACAAAATGAAAGACAAAATTATTTTATATTCTTAATCTTGATATTTTGTCTTTTAGGTCTCCCACGCGGTTCCAGTTGCGGTCCCTCACCCAGTTCCAGTCGCGGTCCCGCAACCGGTCGTCGTCAAAGAAACGGTCCCCGTTCTCGTTAAGGGTGGACATGGTGAATATGGTGGATATGGTGGATATGGTGGTTATGGCCACTACTAGATGAATTTCTCCTCAAAAAAAGTTACATACACACACCCCGCTCCATCTTAACCCTTTTCCCAGCAGCGCAAAATCCATCACGACGAGCGTTCGTTCAAGAGACGCTTCTCTCGTCGTGTAGTACCTTGTAATTCACGGAATAAATCAATTTTGTAAATGTTTTCGTAAAGAAACAACCGTCTTCTTTTTTCCTTCTGCACCTGTAATTCACCTTCTATACCAAAGATAAAAATATTATTTTACATTACACTGCATATCTAAATCTTGCAATATTTAGTTCTTCCAAATATTCCTGAACTTTTAATAGAAGAATTTTTTTAAAATGAAATTTTAAATAAAATATAGAGAAATATTTTAAATAGAAGAATTAATAAAGAAAAGAATATTATTTTGCCAAAATATTAATAAATTATATATTTTTTATTTATTAAATTAATAGATTCTTTTTAGTATTATTTATATTGTAAAGTTTTACATTTTTATAAATTAAAAAAGTAATATCATTTTTGTTATCGCGATTTTATTTTTATGTTTAATTTTGAGTGATGCTATATATTATGCATTATATATTTAGAAATAAATTAATGATTCTCTAAGAATCTAGGTCTAACAATAAGTTATTTTTTAGACTGTTCGTTTGTTTCTAGTGTTCGCTGGAAACCGTTTTACGAAATTAATTACAACCAAGGCAACTTTGGGTTGTGCAAGTTGCAAAGTAATTCAATAAGGGAATATGGTATCCATAGTTTTTATTATAAAATGTGCAATACAAATTTATATTATTAAGTATTTATTATTTATAAAATTCACAATATTATATATAGATATAGTATATTATCTTATACAAACATATACACATACAAATTTGCATACTATTATATATTCTTAAATTTACCATTACCATTATTATATTGAATAGTATGCGATGCCTTCGCGCACAATTCGGAATTAGATATTCTTATGCATGCCCTTACCGCGCGTAAGAATTCTCAGGTTGTACATACATACATTTGCGCCGGATGCCAGATGTTCTTTTGTAATGAGAATTTAATTGCCTGACCTCCGCTCCGACCTCATGATCTCGTCTTGCTTTTGCTACTGATTTGTTATTTCAACAGGGCTTCGTACTTCATTTTACACCTCGCCCAAATATATTCGCCTTTCACTCTCTTTTGGTCTGTTTCTAAGCGAGAAACGTGAGAAACAATGTCCTTAGACGCGATGAAATAAAGTAGAGATATATTGCAACAATGTTTGCCTGTGAAATTACTACACGAAATTTCGGCAATACGTGCCTCTATTTTTCACGGTCTGACATTAGTGGTTCGCCTTGATTACAGAATAAAGCAAAATGAATGGCGAATTTAAGGAAATTGACCAACACCCGAAGGTCTTTTGCCCGAAGATGATAAATAATCTGTTCGAAATATTATGGCATTAAATATTGCAGCCAAAAGTCAAACAAACAGTTTTGTCATATCTTAAAAGCATTTTCAAGAAATTATTATTTATTTAAAACAATTTTAGATATTTAATTTTAATTACATTTATACTTTTAATTATATTACTTTTTTTATTTTAATATTTGTATCCTTTTTTGTGTGTAAAACTGCATATATATATATATATATATATATATATATATATATATATTATATATATATATAAAAATCTGTATAATATAACTCACTTTCGTGAAACATATTTATAGAAAATTGTTATAAAATTTCTTTTATACAGACTTTTAATTAAAAACATATTCGATTAATTTTTAAACTTTTGACGAAAAACATATATCCTATGATAATCATTTGAACATTTTATTAACATTTTTTATATTGACGTAATTGGTACCTGTCATCTGTCAGTGATACTTTTACTAACCTGTTTTTTTACGAGTGTCACTTTAGCTGAAGATGATTAAGTAACCACTTCGCTCTGTTTCTCTCTCTCTCTCTCTCTCTCTCTCTCTGACAAGATATTTATTTGCCAGTATGTTTAAATTTTTATATCTGTTGCAATTAGGCATGCTTCGAGCATAACTATATCTTAATTCAGTAGATTCTTTAATTTTACTGTGATAAGCTCGGATAAATTAAAAAAACAAGAACATAATATAAACTTTTGTTGGAATAGTAAATGTATAATAAAAGTAATTAGTATTAGATTATTTTCTATAAAATATCCAATAATTGTTAATATCTTTTCATTTGCGGAAAATCTTATAAAGCAAGAGCTAAAATATGAATGTGCAAATATATATATGCAACCAAGAATGGGGCAAATGAAGGAATGTGAATAAATACTTACATAAAATGCCTCAGATTATTTCGAGATAAAGGGAAAGCATACGTATATTTTTATAATTATGCCTGTTGCATAAGATTTGCATAAATTTTCAAAGCAGCTGCGGAATGTAAACGAAATCAAGATATAATTTTTTCATACATGTAACGCGTTTCTATCTACGTTATATATAAAAATTTTATTATTTATTACCATGTACACAAGTACATAATGTACACATGTACATTATGATATTTATACCACAAAACTCGTGCGCAATTTTAACATTCAGTCAAAACAATCTTTGGTGAAGGTCGACCACACATCATTCTACATTTTGTGACAGGAATATTCCAATCGAAACGATAAGAAATAATTCAATTAGAATTAAACGGTTCATATAAATAAAGTTAATATTAAAAGTTTCTAACAATTGCCAAAAAACAAGTTAAATAAATGAGTTGCAGTAATCTCTTCATTATAAAGATCGGATAATCACCAAATTAGTAACAATAAGCATTATATTAAACAAAATAAGAAAACAAATAGATATCAAATAAACATCAATTTTCAAACAATATTTTATTTCTGAAATTTTGAATTATATTGATATATTTATTTATTAACACAAATAATATAGATAAACTAATAATTGTGAATATGTAGAAAGAATAATATTTTCTTTACAGATTTTCTTTCTAACGATTTGACTTATATATATAATAATAGTTTACAATTACTTAATAATAATTTAATATTAGTAATTAAAAATTATAATTATGTAATTACTAATTATTTTAATACAATTATACTAATTTCTCTTATACTGAATTTTATTAGTTACTATTTTAATATTTTTTAAATTTTATCTTTAATTATATTTACTCTATTAATTGCAAAAATGCGAAACAAAAATAAAAATACAATTGAGAGGGTCTTGCATATTACGTAATACAAACTTACGGTCTATGAAATTGTCTGTAACCGCGATAATCAAACACAGTCGATATGAATGATACAAAGAAGATAGGGAACAAAGAAGACAGGAACGAGCTTCCTCGAGAACATGAAACTGACTTTCTTTCTTGGATGGCGCGAAACGCTCCGCCTACATAATGACTTCTCGATTTACATCAATTTGCACAACAATAACGAGGCACTTGCTGCTTGATATGCCGCACTTAGTAGTTGATACATTTGACAACTTTATTGCCTACAAGTATAATTTAGTCCCTTACAGATTACTGATGAGTAATCTGTAATATAATCATCATGCTTCTGTTATTTCAAATTGATTTATATCTTATAATTTAAAATGTTAAATATTAAATAAATAATAAAGCTATACACACAGAAAATGTCTGCTAAATATTAATTTTGTTGCAAAGTTCAATTAATTTTTCTTTTTGCATTCTACGACATGGTGGATATTATTAAATTAAAAACAAATAAATAATAAATTTGGTAAATATTTAATAAACACGTGTGTATAGCAAAGAATGCAGAAACAATGTATTTCAAATTTTTGTAAAAACTGCAGCTTAAAGCCTTAAAGATGCAAAAGTAACGTTAAGCGCGGCGCTTGTATAATCCAGATCGTGTGCATTCGATGCAGAATGCATGCACATGTATACATACATCGAGGTGACGAGGAACGTGCGTGTAATAACCGGTGCACGACGAACAAAACGTGGAATTTTCGGCGATTTCGCCGGGCCGAGTCTGGCGCTCGCAATTATGCAATCGCTACAAACGATTATACATCTCGTGCTTGCAACAAACAACAAGAGGGCGACCAGAGGCCAGTTTCCGGTGTCGAAATCAAAAACGGTTGCCGATTTATGCAATTCACGAACACCCGCTTGTCTCTCCCACCCGGAAACCCACCATCAGAATGTTCACTGAAGTCCCTGAACAAGTTCATTTTCCAGCACAACGCATAACAATATCATTGTTCGACTCTTAACTTGTCACTTGAGTTAAGCATGAATCTTGAATTTTGCATATTATAGAGCAAGGCAAATATAATTTTATTTTAATTTTTTAAATATTTAATTTTTTAATTTCTTTAATGTAATTCTCTAATTTACTTTTTAAAGATACACTCTATATACATAGATAAAAAATAATATACATTAGTGAATAAAGAATAAAACTAGGATATCGAAGAAAATGATTTTTGCAGATTTTCTTCAAAGTATTTCACGATCGACTCTTAATTTACAAATTTAATTAGAAGATATTTATAACTTGCGATACTTTTTAAATAAAAACCGGATTGCTAGAATAGACCAATACTCTCACAAATACTTTTACTTTCTTTAGATCCTATCGGCAGATAATACTGCAAGATTTACGATGGATGAGCGGCTAGCTAAGCATAAATCTTCGCGAAGAAATGTCCACGAAATTTATATCTCGATCTCGATCGTTCTTTCTCTCTATGGGCGAGAACCATTTTGTCTACGCAAAAAGTTAGTCGTTGGCGCCGATCTCGATAAATGTCACATGTAAATTCGGATCATCTATATTATCAGCGTTCATGAATTGCCAGACGTCCTCCTTCTTTTCAGCATGGCAAAAATCCGGGTAAGCTATAGTGTTTATTTTTAATTGAAACGTTCTCGCTTTTTCTGCAATAACCGACGAAAGTAAAATCTTTGTCACGCGTAGAAGCTGTATTAACATACAGAGCTTGATATTTCAATAGTAATTTAAGATCCTGAAACGCTAAAAATTAAATTTAAATGAACGAGATTTTTTAATGTTTTATATCTTAATCTATTTTATTAAGTGTTTTGTCATTTTAATCATATTTAACATATTGTACTTATGTCGCTTAATTACCTATTAATTGTCAGTTTTTCATTACTATTTATTTATTTAAATTCAGAAATTTAATTCAACAATAATTTTTTAATTTAAATTATTTGATAACTGTTGATAATTGAGAAAATAATAAATAATTAATTTTATTATTTTTTAAATTATCAAATAAGGTTTCTATAAAAAAAACTGTATTTTGATAAGATATTAATTAAGACTATTTTAAATAAGACTAGAAAAAGAGAGACTGGCAAGTATCTTTCGATCGATTATTTATATTTGCTAACTGATCCTTAAAAATTAATATCATCAATTTTGAAATAACTTTGCATGAATATAGCAATAAGAAAAATAAAATTACATTCAATAATTTTTCTAAAAAATTATCTTTGAAGTAAATATTACCAATTTTAAAATATTTTATGTAAAATATAGAAGCACTTGTCAATCCTAATTGGCGAGTATAATTTATAAATTTATTTGCAAAATGCGTTCAAATTGCCTACATTTGGATAACCAGCTAAGACATTAATTAAGTCTATTTTAAATGAGTCTAGACTATCATAAGCGTCGAATCTTTTGATCGATTATTTATGTTTGCTAAATGGTATAAAGATCACGGAGTCGAATTTATATTCAGAAATCGAGACGAAAGTAATAGAGGAATGTCAATTTAACTTGCATTATCTGATTGATATATTGCTAGTTAAATATATTACCTTGTGAGGATAGCAGCGATAAGAAATAAGATTGATGTAACCTTTATTTAAATTAATTAACAAAAAATTTAATATCTTATACTGTGAAAATATTTTATAAAATGTCTAAGTGAAATAATTTAGTACTTTTTGACTATGAATTGATATATTGAATAATTTGTATACTTTTTCTATTTATTTCTCATACAGGATATATCCAAGTTATCCACTTCCTTCCTTTCTTCCTTTCATCTAAAAATTTCTCGAAAATTTAAAATAGTGCTTTACTTAACGAATATTTAATATTTGATATCTTTTAAAAGTAGTTGACCTTCGAATCGGAATTTGGTTAAAATGTCTACCCACAACGAAAAGTTAAATGTGGAATAAAAAAAACGGTTTGAGATATTTACACACACTTTTAACTCGCTGAAGATTAATTCGCCAAAAATCCCAGGATCGTCGAATCGTTTGTCACCCGTCGCCCACGATATATATACATAAACAAATAATCTGCATAAATCCTTTTTGCTTCGTCTCATTGATTCCACGATTGTAAAGGAATCCAAAAGATACATTCCGTTGGCGTGGCCTCGCATACCGTGGTTTCAACGTCATCCGGGAATCCACGAACTAATTTACGGAGTTTAATGACAATGATCCGAGGACGGTATATTTTTTCTTCCAAGTCGGAGGTGTAAAAGATTATTTCTTTTTCTTTGTTAACCTGCCATCGGCTACACAAATATACACGGAGAAAATTTTATATTAAAAATTACTATGTATGGCAATAGCCGTGGACTATTGCTGGAATTATAAAAATTTTTAATATGTTTTTCATTGTTTTACATAGTAAAAATTTTTTAATTCCAGCAATAGTCCACGGCTACTGCCATACATAGTAATTTTCAATATAAAATTTCCTCCGTGTATTTTAATTTATACACTCATTCTAACAAATCCTAATTAACATAAAATCCATTTGAAAAGAATATGTGAAGAAATAAATTGTAATTACTTATTAAATCAGTTAATATTTTTATAACATAAAAGTTTTCTCTTGTATTTTATAACAAGTAGATGTTACATATGCACTAAAAAAGGTGTATGTTTTATAATTTCTTTATATATACATATTATTACATTTTATACAAAATATTTCCATATTTTTAAAGATTTTTTAAAAGAATCAATTTTATTTTTATTTATTGCTTTACTTTATATAAAATATTCCGCCTTAATTTTGATGGCAGTTTTCATCTCTTTACGTCATTCGCAATCAATTTTACTTTCTCGTTATTGCGTTTTTTCATAATATTTTATACCAGTATTTTTTTAAAACGATATAAACAATTATGTTACAAATGACATATGTAATGCAATACAATCCATCATTGAATAGCATGCAATTTAAGTTAATCATAAATATTAAACATACGTAACGATGTCAAATGCTGTAACGAGGATAAGTGATTCGTTGCCGCAATAATTTTCGACAACACATAGCCATCTGCATTCACTCATCTATGAGGAATATCACGCTCTCCTCAAGCTTTCTGGAACTGGCCAGACAGGTGGGACCAATTAACAAGCAGCGAAATTGCGCGAAGCTGCTCAAAAGTTGGACCACTTTCGGTAATAGCATGGTTCAACCTGGAAAGAAGAATCAGGCCGGTTCCATAAGGCCTATATATAAGTTCTATTAACATCCCGCGAAAAGCATGGAACAAAGGAGACATGCTGCGACAGCCGTTCAGTTTTATGATGTGGAATGAAATCACAATAAAATATAAGTATATAGATTAAATATAGAATCTTTACTACAAACGCAAAAAATATTTTATGATAATTGTATTGCTTTTATAACATTATCTATATTCAAAATATTCCAAATTAAATAGTATTTAATAGTTCTCACACTCAACAACAATTATAAAATGCTTTCGTAAAATTAAAAGACTAATTTTTTATATTATTTTCTGTATAATTTTTGTTAGAGATAATTAATCTTTTTTGTATTTGCCAATTTTTTTGTATCATTGTATCATTTTTTGTATCATTTCGCTCATTGTAGAATAGCCGTGGAATCGATTCTTCTCGAGCATTTTCTCATTTTTCTTCAAAAGTTATGGGATCTGATCTCTTAAACGCGTATCTCACGCCTGTCGCTTTTTCTCACCAGTTTCAAGAAGAAAATGAGACATGGTCTCGTTACGTGGTAATAAACGACGCAATGATTTATGGATGGGAGGGCATCCAAATGTAATATCGCGCGATGAGCGCAATATTGTTATATCATTTTTATCAAGTAATTAAGTAATTCACATTAAAATCTCTTGAGTGGCAATTTTTTATGTCCTTCATTGTTAATACGCTGCTATATAATTCCATATTAAAGTAAATAATAAAAAAATATACAATTAAATGTAATATTATAATTATATAATGTATAAAGTTTATACATAATTATATTTTAATGTATTTATGAATAATCTTTTGCCAAATTACTATTAATAATAATAGATTATTAAATATACTAGTAGAAAAAAACTTAAATTTTTAAATCTTTATTAACAATAATCAAATAATAATAAAATTCAAAACGTAGAAAATTATATCAAATATTGAAACGCAGATTGAGAATATTTTAATATAAAAAATATTTTAATATTAAATAAAATATTTAAAAAACTAGAGAGTTACCTGATTGACATTATTATACATCCTGAGATGACATTATTATACATCTGTTTTAATTATATTTTATGCACGAATTTAAACTTTCTATATAGGTAGAACTAACTTGATTCATACAACTTACAACGTAATTTTGCTTGTAGACATTTATTGCCTATAGTTAATCAAGAGCTAAGTTCATTATTTATTTCTCATTTGCACAGGATTTCAATTACGGAATTGGGCGAGCGAGCAATTGCACAACCAAATGATTGAGAGAACACCCGGTGCGATCACGATCGCAAAACAAAGATCCACAAAGATTGAATCGGCACGGGCCTTAATTAGCCATACCGTACGGTATTAAAGCCTTTTTACGCCACTTACAATATGACATAAAATTAACATAGAAAGAAAGAATTTAATTTTAAGCGAGAATTTATCTAAGAATAATATAAATATTTTGTCATAATTTGAACAATTATAGTATAATAATTATAATTTAAATTTCTTTAATTAATAATAAGAATTTCTTCTCTGACTTAATGTTTACATACAAAATTTGAAGTTGTATGAAAGATAAATAAAATTACAGAATATAGAAATATAGGAATATAAAAAATTCTATAATTTTTATCGAACCATTTATTAAATTGAGTTTCAACGGTTTGTTTTTTACGGTTTCCCATAAACCGCATAAAAGAGACTTAACGCTATGAATTTCGACGCGTGCCAGGTGGTGCATTTTCGCAAGACCTGTGCGAGTCTTGCTTACGAGAGGCGAGAAGAGTCGCGCGGGTGCGAGTTTTTCGGCGATCCCCTACTCGCGAGACCCGGTTTCGGTTTCTTTTCACCTAACCGCGTTTCGGCGGTAGGCCCGGTCGCCCACCACCTCGCTCTCCATGCCGTCTCTCCTTGAGGGTTTATCGTATAAAAGCAGAGGGATCTTCATCGTACTCATCAGTCGCAAACACGACGAACGGAATCCGAAACTCGTGCAGCATCATGAACACCAAGGTATAATCGGATACGAGAATTCTTTTGTCAAAATCGATTTGGCGAATAATCGTTTGGGGAATCGAAAAGATCTAAAAAAAACCGATCGTGCATTGCAGCAAGGGTGAATCGTGTTCTCAACAAAAATCGATACATTTATTGCAGTTTGTTGCAGAAAATAGAGTTTTGCAACTGATGTAAAATTTAAAGGATTTTATATAATTAAACAAATTAATCAAGAAATAGATAAATAAAAAATATTTATAGTAAACTTAATCAATTTATCAATTTGAGTTAATTTAATGCATTTTTAATTAATATATTATTAGATCAATATCAAGGAATACCCGTTAGCGGTATTGAGACAGAAAAATAACAAACAGATTTTTCAACTATTATTATCAAATTATCTTTAAGTTCTTATTTTTATTTTTTAATTTTTTACATGTTTTTATTCTTCTAAACAATATTAATATATTTTTTAAATTCAATTAAAAATTATTCAATTTTTATATCAAGTTTGATAAATTTTTATCTTTTATTCTTTCTCATTTTCATTACACAAAGAAAATTTTATATTAAAAATTACTAGGTATGGCAGTAGCCGTGGACCACGTTCTCCGTGTATTTTAATTAAATTACAAAATACTCTTACATATAGTATGTATTATTGTACAATTTCAGAATTATACTGAAATAAATTAGAGAACACACTGCGATCAATATATGATTTCGCAGAATCTTTAGAAAGCAAAGCGTATAATCCTTTGATTTACAGGTGATCGTTCTCTTCGCCCTGGTGGCGCTCGCTTTCGCCGAGGAAACGAAGAGCGATGAAACAAAGAAGGTGGAGACCACAAAGAAGGATAAGCGGGGCCTTTATGGAGCCTTAGGCTACGGCTACGGTATTGGTGGGCTGGGTTATGGTCTCGGTGGATTGAACACGTACTCTGGCCTTCCGATTGGCGTGAGCCACGGCGTCTCTACCGTCTTGACGAAGGAAGTTGCTGTACCCGTGCCCCAACCAGTCGCCGTACCCGTCGAGAAACACGTCCCTGTTCCGGTTAAGGTATACTCACTATTTTTCATTGATGATCCTCGTTAAAGTACTAACATTCGTGATTACACGTGTAAACATTCGCGATTATACGTGTAAACTCGTCAACAAAATTTGATGAAGAGTATTCGCGACAGCTCTTTTCAATCTTCTCTCTTTGATATCACATCTCGCTACCAGCGGAAAAAAAATGTTTCTAGGTGTCGATTTATTGGAAAGCGCAATTAGATGAAAGCGAAGCAATTAGCAAATAACTCATTGAAGAAATAATAGCTTTACTACGTCCATATCTTCCGAAACTCGATAGGAAGAAAATAGGAACGAAACTCGATTAAAGGCGATTACGGTTTCTCTAATGACATATAGATAAAAGTTATTTTGCAATTATAACTTTTTTCGTAATTTTATTCTCTTAAATGTGAACATAAATAGATTATTTTTAAGTCAACATGTATATTTATTAGATCTTAACACTGCTGCATATATTTGAATGCCTTCAGTGTAAGTTCAAGTTCTACAAATTTCATGAATCTCTTTCACATACAAAAACCTCTCGAGAGATTTCTATTTGAACTGCATGATTAGTTTCTAAAATGATATATAACTAGGATCTACATACATAAACTATGGTAATCTGGACTTTCGAAATGTATGCATTTCTACAACGCTAAAGTTAACGATCGCACGAAGAGAGATATACTGTAATAAGTAGAGCGTGATTAGGAGTGCGAGGTCTTCGCTTCATACGCGGGACGATGTCTTGCGTTGTCTTGGAAACCAGTCGCCTTGATCCAGATATCTTCTACAATAACAAAATTGAATCTATATATCGTATACATTTGCATCTTAATGAAATTCATAGCATTTTTTGTATCGAATGATAAAGCAGGTGATAGAGTAGCAAAAAAATAGTTTGAATTGCTAATTACGTAGAACAGAAAGTTTAGCTTCTAATAATTAACCAACAAGCCAAAATAAGTTACAAGAAGCTAAACTCCGTATTATAATGTATATTCCCTAAGTCTTGTTTATTTTTTATTTATTTCTTAATGTTACAAAACGGGAACGGATTGGAAATCAAATTTATTCGAAATCTTGTTGATCACCGATGATCAAAGGTATATTCGATCCTTCTTCTTCTAGGTGCCATACGCCGTGCCCGTCGATCGCCCGTACCCCGTCCAAGTGCCCAAACCATACCCAGTTGAGGTCACCAAGCATGTTCCTGTCCCAGTAGACCGCCCCGTGCCCGTTCCCGTCAGCGTTCCAGTCAAAGTTGCAGTTCCCGCCCCGTACGCCGTCAAGGTGCCCCAACCCTACGCCGTCCCCGTCGTCAAACACGTGCCAGTACCCGTAGCGCAACCGATCGTCTACACGAAACTGAACGCCGGTCTTGGATACTACGGCGGGTATAACGGATACAGCGGATATGGCGGATATAACGGATACAATGGTTACAGCGGATACAATGGTTACAGCGGTTATCCCTATGGATACTCTTCCTGGTAAAATGTCAATCCCGAGGACGATGCTCTTCGACGTCATTAGCGCGAAGCATCACTTGGACCGCGTGGATCTTTTAGAGCTTTCAGTGATCATCATCTTTAGGAAAGCGTTCCCAAAGAAAGATATATATATTAATATTTGTTAATATATATTCTTCTTCGTCAATTATAAGTGTGATTAAAGTGAATACCTCTCGTTTCGGAAATTAAAGAACAATTTCGCGGGTCTTTCACGTGAAATTCTTTTGGACATTTTTATGACAGAGAGAAGGAGAGAGAACGAGTGTCTGGAAAAGAAGAGCGTCCTCTGATTTTGCATGAAAAAACAAAAAGACATTTCCGCGACAAAAAGGGATCGAGTGGTGCTCGCGATCATCAAGTGTGACTACTTAGGTCTATGTTTCTACCTATAACTTCATTATGCTGATTGTTCATCATTGAAATAAATCTTTTCCTATGAAGAGGTTGTGTATCTTAATTTCCTTTTACTATTTATTATAATCTCTTTTCAATAAAAATTGCGGAAAATATTTGTTTCGTGCCGTGACGTAAACAAAGATATTGCAGAAATATGTAGGCAAAAGAGATCAAACGATCCTTTTCTTTTACATTTTATTATTATATATACTTTTAGTTTACTTGTGAGCTGCATACTTAGTATTAATTATGGTTTTATGTAAAATAATCGATACGTCGGAGAAAATCAAAGCGATAAATAATTAGTAATGCGTTTGACGAACAATTTGTATTTTTAATTATGGACTTTTACGAATTACAAAGTTACCAAACAAGAAATTGTATAATCCATGGGCACGAAAGGGAAATTTAAGACCGTATTATGAGAAGTGGTTACATGAACACGGCGGCGGTGAAATGTCCATTAAATGGAGAACGAGGACACGTTAAACACGCGATTAATGGAATTTGCATGCAGAGCGCACGCCATGCGATACGTACGCATATATTGTAAAAGATCCCGTTGGGCAAGTCCGAATTACTCCGAATCGCAATGCCACTTGCACACCTGCCCAATAAAAAATGTCGCAACCTGATATTTATGGCTATACGAAGGGTGCTTCGCGAGAAACAACAAATTCGACGGACATGAGAAATAAGGAAGACACCGTTCTAGCGCATATAAATGTTTTATTAAAAAATAACACTACAGTATATTAACAATCTCACATAACAAACAAAAATAACATCAAAAACCTATAACCTATAACATCAAATAGCAAAAACAAAAACTCAACATCTTTCAAAGAACCTATTTGTCTATATACAAGAATGTATAATGTGCTATCTCAGCTTAATTTTTCAGAAATCAATGGTTGAAGATATTTTAATTTTACAATTAGTCGCGTTGACAGAAATAATAGCATCAAAGGGAAAAATCATTATCATATGATTCTGTTTTTTCGTTCTGCTTTTTCTTCTAAAGCTAGTTAAAAGCAACCTAATTTAGAGGGATTGCAAAATTGGCGAACATTCATGTTACAACCTCCATGACTTCTATCTCTGTTACTACATCCTGCCATTAGATCGTAAGAAAGCTAAGTTTGATAGAAATCATTTATCTAATCTCGGAAGTCGTTCTACAACATTTGAGAATCTTTCTCTATGTTACAGAAATACTTTGCTGACGATTATTGTTACTGTGGGACAGACATTCCTTCTTCATCATAGTTAATGAATTGTACCCCACACAACATGTATACAAGTCTAACATTTCCCAAAGTATAATACGTGTGTAGAAAACAAAAATTCTAAATTTTTCTAATTAATATTAATATTATATGTATAAAATCTTTTTTATGCATCTTGAATGAGCATAAAATTAATTTCTTATCTTCTTCTTTTAAATTCTTCTTTTTTTCTTCTATAATACCTCAAAAGTGATACGTAGTTACTGGTAAGTTTGGGAAACACTACTTCATATTCATGTATCGAGCCATCGACTTTGAAAGTGGAATGATTCAAGTTTCCAAGAAAGGGCATCATTTAGTACTTGTATTTTACTTATCGAAACCCTTTAACATTTCGCTTAAACCGCTTTCAAAGTGACCGGCTCGCGTATATCATACGCCAATGATTTACTTCTCGATTTACTTTTCCTTTCAGCCGCGCAGACCTCGCACACTGCCATAATCAGTCCACCTATCGTATTTCAAAAGCTAATGATTCGTCGAGTAGTCGGCCTGGGATGGCTGGAACTGGGCCTGCTGGTCGCTGCTCTGTTGGTCGTAGGCTCCATGGCCTTGAGAGGTATAAGTACTATAGTTGGTTGTCTCGTGGCCATCATGATCACCTCCACCTCCACCTCCAGCTCCAGCGGAAATGCCACTTTCATCGTGGCTCGATTGTGGAATCGGAATCGCCTTCGGCACCGGGATGAAGATCGGCTTGGTCAAAGTAATCGGATGCGGTACGGGGATCGGATGTGGTATAGGCACCGGTTTAGATACCAAGAACGGCACCTAAATTAAATTAAATCAACTACATTTTTTAATAGCACTAAGATTAATTATTTTTAAGCAACTAAAAGAACATACACAAGGGCTATTGTTTATTAAAATTGTAATATCAGAAAGTCATCATCATGAATTTCTTTTATCTTTTATTATATGGAAGTATAAAAAACCAATTTTTATATAGGTATGGCAAATATAAAATATAAAATATATAAATATATATACCTACATACAATAAAATGTAATTATAAAGTAATTTATAAAATAAATTCTTTGTGCAGCGTATTATTATATATCATGAAATTTTTTTTATATTGCGATTTTAATGAAGAGAAATATATATAGTTACTTATTTTAAGAAATATTTTGGATAATAAGAAAGTATAAAAAAATATATAATATAATAAGAAAGATTTGAAATGTATCTAATATGTGAGAAATATATATAGTTACTTATTTTAAGAAATATTTGGAATAATAAAAAAGTATAAAAAAATATAAAATATAATAAGAAAGATTTGGAATGTGTCTATTAATATATTAATATTATTAATTATTATAAAATTTTTTAATGAGCAATGAGAGAATACCTGCTGATGCAGTTCTACCGGGACCGGCTTCTCCACAGGCACTGGCACGTGCTGCGGCACTTTCACTATCTGCGGTACTCGAATCGCTATGGGATGTTTCACTGGCACCGGAAATGGGATGTGATGGGGTACCTGGAAAACGGAAAAAATTATAACCGATCAACCATACGCAAATATTTGCACATTGCGATGTTTGAGGAAAAATGAAAACATCCGTTTTTATATACGATGATATTAAAATAATACCAATTATTATTCTCTCTCTTTCTCTCTTTCATTATATATATATATATAAAATCTATATAAATAATTTCACAATACTCTAGAACGTATAAAAATAAATACTTTTTGAAAGAAAATTGTTTATTATATTTTGTTCTATTTACTTTTTTCTTTTTTTTTCTTTCAGATTTAGTTTATAAATATGGTGTCATAATTTTTACAGCAATTGCTTTGCATCTCAACGTTTAATTCTTTTAAAGATTAAATTTTGTTAAGGACTTTTAAGATATCAAGTTAATTAATATTTCGAGCTTTCATTTTCTCAGAAGATTACTCACCTTAACGGGATATGGCACAGGGACCTTGATGGCTACTGTCTTGGTAACCTTGATCACCTTGGTCGGCACCTCGTGCAGATGTACCGATTGCGAAATGAGCTTGGGTTCATCTGCCCCAAAACCGTGGCCTTCGTGTCCCAAGAACGAGGGCGAGGGCCTCGCCGTGACCGCCATCGCTACCAGCGTGAATAAAAACTGCAAAGATGTAATATCATCATGAAAGCGTAACGGACCCGTCTGACAAAAAATCAGCAATTGAACATATTCTTGAAGTCACGGCAATTGCGCCCGTAGAAGATTTCAACGATCAAGATTTAAGTAAACCTTAAGCCAAAATTTATGTTTAATTAATAATTACAAACAACAAAATAATTACAATTTTTATCTGGTTTGAATAAATAGTAGAAAATAGCGCCTATATATATATAAATAAAATATAATACACTGAAGTAAAAATAGTAGGTAACTTTCATATTTTGAAGTCGTTTTTTAAATTCAAAATCAATCTTTTATCTACCTTTAGAATGTAATCACATTAAGATACAGCAATAATAAAATAGATATTTTAATGTTTAAATTTTAATAGCAGTTTGTATTTAACGATTATCTATTCTTCCAGATTTCAACACAGCCATATATTTAAGCAATCTCATTTCGAGAGGAAAACCTCGAAGTGTTGTTCACGCATTTTCAACTCTCAAAAGGCCTATTGAAACACTCGAACACTCGTATCACAAAGCCGGTGATCCGGAAGTCGTGTGATTCGGAAGAAATGCGACGATCCTGAAATCTCCATGATCTTGAAATTTCCGACTACGGTGGAAACTTACGACTTGCAACATGATCGTCATCTTGTGGTACTGGATTGAGATCCGATGGTATTTTCGCACTGACTATTATCGTCTACATCGGTAGCTTATATACGGGGACCTTCACCATGGATCGGTTTACCACGAAGAAAACACTCACTCACTCTCTTTCCGACTGGCCGATCTCTTTCGCCGTCGATCTCGTCTCCTCTTCGTCGCTTTTTGCGATTGTTCCTTTTTGCGAATAGGCTTCTCGCGCGACTAAACGAGTTCAACGACCTAATCGACCGCGAATACGATGGGCGCGACGGAAAGGAAAAACAATGAGGTAAGAGATCTTAACGTGAACCGCAGATGGAGAGTCACGATGATCACGAAGAGGCACACCCTCGCCAATGGAAAGATCAACGATATGTATCTTAAAAAATGCATAGATACCTCTATATATTTTTTTCTTGATCCAAATAATAATATAATATATTATTTAGATTATGTTATATATAAATAACGTATATATATTATATAAATAAAAAATATATATCTTTTAATATAAAATATATATATTTATATCTATCATTAGTATATTACACAAAAAATAGTTCAATTTTGATTACTATAAAGCAATAAACAAGATAAACATATGTTATACATAGATTATTTCAACATTTATTCCTATAATTCTGTAACTTAAGAAGTCAATATCTCTTAAACGAAACATTTGCGAGCATAGTTTCAGAGGAAAATTTTGTTTGTTTTGAGGTCCTAAATTCATATTTCAAGTTTAGCGATTTAACCCGGAAGCACCCTCTATATTATAATACACAGAAGACGCGTTGTTCATTGTTGACGCATTTTGTGACCGACCGCAGTTTCTCATTAGATAATCTCATGCAAAAGGTAAAAATGCTTGCATAGGAAGTAATAATTTCGACGCACAGCTCGCGTTTCAATTTCCGGTTATACACTAATATAGAGAACGTGCGATCAAAGTCTTCTCAAAAGCAAAATGAGTATAATGCAAACGAGAGTGAAAGGACTATCACCGAAAGGCGGCGACGGAACTTACCAAGTAAGAGGGCCTGCGACCTAGTTCATCGGTTTCTACTTGGGCATTCACCATACGTGAATATCATAAGAGTGTATTTGTCCTGAGAAAACGCGCAAGTTCATTGTCAATCAGTCGCAATAGTAAAATTTATTTTATATATAACTATGATAGTCTACGAAAGAAAGAAGCATTTTTAAAACAATTTTAATTTATGAAAAGAGTATTTCCCTAGTGTGCTTTAATAAATATTTCAATTTTTAGTATTTTTCTTATCTTATATTTCAACTTATTTATCTTAATATATTATATTTTACTAATTATAAACCTCATGTTCTTAAAAAATTTCAATATATTTTTATTTAGTACAGTTTTGGTATTTTCAAAATTGACATTATTTTCTAAGATCTAAATGTTTAATAAATATATAATTTATAGCGTCACTATCTTGCGAAGATAAAAAATAAGAAGACTAATATTTATTTCAAATTATTAGTTATTAATAATTTTAATGGTTATATTTATTTTTTTAATTATATTATCGATAATGTGTCGATAACTGTCATCATATATTTCTGTTAATAATGATTAAGAGCTTTTAAGTGTATTCTGATTTCAGAATTATTTTTATGTATTTATTTATTTTATTTTTATTGATAAGTATAGAGAAGTAGGCACGCTTTCTCCAACGGTCGCAAATCATTTACGCGTGTAAACACTTATTTATATTACTACAGAAAATTATACCACCAATGTCTACATTGCGAGAATAAAAGCAACGAAAAGAAAAATCACGAAACCGAAACAACTATCTAAATCATCATAATGTCGAAATTGCAAAAGTGCGATATTAAATCAGATAATAAAGATAAGGATTGGATCAAGTCAAATTAATCGATGATCAATGTGAGAAACAAGTGAACATTATGTCTTCCACAATTAAAAATCTACATATACTTATTAGCTGCAATTAATTGATTATTTTCAGATTACGTGAGCAATTGGAACGCATCCGCACATCTATTTATGCAAACTAAAACTATAGTCATTAAAAGCATAGACATTAGTTACCAATTTCTGTATCGGCGTGCTGTTATTATGGATAGTCTCGGTGAATGAATTTACCGACTTTCATTGAAAGTGAGAGGAGAAAGAGAAGATCGTGCACATAATTTTACTTTTGCTTTTGTCGAACCGGTTATTGTCCTTCTCATTCTAAAGTCTCACTTCATTGTTCAAATCTTGTACTATTTCACTAAATTATAATTTTATTATTAATTCTGTAATTGCCAGGCAAAATTTGTATAACAAGAAATTTAGAAATTAATTTTTTATAATCCTTTTTTTAATCCTAAACTATTTTTTTAGAGGATTATAATAAAATGCATGGAAACGTGTATTAAATTTACATATTAAATTGTTTTGAATTAATTAAGTAATTTACTAATTAAATTATTTAATATCTATTTATAAAGTTATTTAAATTATTTTCTATAAATTAAATTATCAAAAATTGTTATGAAAAATTTATTACTTTATTCTATTTAATTTAATATAATTTAATTACGTAAGATCACAAAGATCACATAGAGAATTAGTTCAGCACTTGATTAATGTAATAAGATTGAAATTTAAGTTTGCAGGCGGAGATGCGGAAGAGAACGTATGGGAAAAGGTACTACTTCCTACCTTCACTTGACTTATAATTCGAACATGCTGCAGAACAAAGATTTAATAAAAAAACAACATTTTTGCGTAAGCTACTTTTTCAGCAAAGCTAGTAGAGAAAGGCGTAAAATGTACACGAGTGCCCGTTGCTTGTATTGACTTACAATTAGACAGGATATGCGTGAACTTATAAAGATCTAGGAAGTGATTCATTGTTCAACAATAACAAAAAACTATTAATTAAGAATAAGGCCGCGATATTAAACAAATATAAGAGAAAATGCTATTTACGGTCGCGGCGGTTCTTGGTGCTTAAATAATAATTATTTTTGTGAATATTCCTACTCATGCGAACTGCGCGCCGCATATTCGTCGGTCTTGAAACACAGTCCTTACATGAAGCCGGAATAATTTATTCACATATTAAATATTGACGAGCAATTCAATAATTTTTCCAGTATAATTTCCCGAATTATTAATACCAATGAAGTTTCCCGCAACACGGGAAACCTTACCAAGCCCAGACACCGGAAGGATTGACAGATTGATAGCTCTTTCTTGATTCGGTGGGTGGTGGTGCATGGCCGTTCTTAGTTGGTGGAGCGATTTGTCTGGTTAATTCCGATAACGAACGAGACTCTAGCCTGCTAAATAGGCGTACCTTATGGTATCTCGAAGGCCCGAAAAACTATTAATAATTCAGGAAATTATACTGGAACTTTCAAAAGTTGCAAAGAATAAAAACATTTTTTATGTAATTAATAAAATATTTTTGTTATTGATGAGATATTATATCATCATAAACGAACAATTAATACTTCTCATCACAATTATAAAAATTAGAGTTAAATAGAAAAAAAATAGGGTGTTCTATATATTTAAAAAATTCAAAGTGACCTTGTCCTGACCTTGGCGACGCCACCCAGAGTCAAACTGATATCATCAGTAAATAGATCTTTTTAAACTCTACAACTTTTGTCTGAACAATTTTTTTGTATTTCTAATTTTCTATGAAATAATTACGCATTTCCACTTAAATAAGACATACTGTATATATATATATATATATATATATAATAAATTAATATTTATAACTATATACATATATTTATTAAAAAATATAATAAAAAAATATGAAAGTTTAATGATGAAATATGTCAAATTTTTATAAAGAAGATACTTTCGTCAACGGTCAAATCACGTTTAACGTACAAGTTCTCGTCCGATCACTTAAGTCAAGAAACGTTGAGCGCGGTTAGTACTTAAATGGGTGACCGTTTGGGAACACCGCGTACTGTTGGCACTTCTTTTTTTTGGAATTTAGTTATTTTATGTGGTCTTAAATTTATTTATTTTATATTATTGTTATACACATTGCCTATTACATAAAATAAATTAAAATAAAAAAATATATAATTAATATATTTAATAATAATATATTTATATAATTGTATATTATTATTTTAATCAATTATGTTAATATATTATATATGTATATATATAATATCTATTTAATATTAATAATAATAAATTAATATTTATAACTATATACATATTTATTAAAAAGTATAAAAAAAGTGTGCAAGTAGAAACTTGCATATTGCTTCCTCATTTTAGTTGGTTCACAAAGCTTCTTCTATAAGAAAGCAAAAGAGATATACGTCATCCATTAAGGAAGAAATAGTTATCTGTAATTTTTGTAAATAATTTTTTATTCTTTCTAAATATTTTGTATTTAAAAGTTTGAGTAAAAACATTTTAAATAAGACAAATAAATAGGTTTTTTTAAATTAGAAAATTATTTTTATGTATACATATAATTATACTGCTACGTATAGAGAGAAAGAGAAAACAAGACAGGAGAAAGAGATTAAATATAAAATATCAAATCTAATTGCTTATCTCAGCGCTACGAATGATAACTTTCACACGTCAAACAATTTTAAAACATTATACAAATGTTTAACGAAAGCTGCATCTTAAAACGATATCTCGGAAACTAATGTAGCGTTTTATGCTATGTTATTTAAATCAATATGTATGTTATATTATTATTAAAACTAAATATTAATAATAGTAGGCTCTCAGATATAAAATCAAGGAAAATTTGGAAAAAATAAGCTAATGTGAGCCAAGCCGATGTTGGGGCAAAATAAATTATTTATTAAATGTAAAATTAGCAAATATACAAATACAACGTAAACGTTTAGACTCTAATTCGAGTCCTCTCCAGTATTTTTTCCTAATTTTCCTTAATTATTATTAAAAGCGCGTATAATTACAAGTGCGTTTTAATTCGAAATCAATATCATATTCGTTTATGCATTTTGACATTTTCTCGTTTGATTGGTATCTTTATCACATAATCGTAAATTTTAGTTTTATATCGAAAAATGGAACTCATAAAAAGTTAATGACGCTTAATATGTTTATTGAAATAGTTTCCTGTTCACTAATTTGTAAATAACATACATCGTAAATTGCTCATATTGAGGTCAGCACACTCTTAAAATAAATTAATTACCAAATTAAATAAATCTAATCAACAAGCTTTTAAAAATAGCAAAATAATGAATTCTTCTATAGCATGAAATTATTAAGGAATTTTTAAAATTAGATTATTATAAAATAAATGCGTTTTACCCATTTTTCTTTTTAAATAAATTGCATATTATATATAATTTTAAAATAAGTTAATATATAATTTAAATTTAATGATATTTCTATCAAAAATGATAGAGAGTTAGAAATAACATAACAAAAGATTATTCAAGAATTTTCTTTATTAATTTATATAGAATTAAATATTTTATTAAAATTATTTGCAATTAATCAAATTATTTACCTAAAATTGCTAGATATTAAAAAATTAAGAAAAATAATTATTATGCAAAAAAATCTATTTTAATCATTATGATAGTTTAGATGTTCAGATATATAAAAGTTCAAAAAATTTAGATGGACAAATTAAATTTAAAGAAATAATTTTAATTGTTTTAAAAGATTTTTAACATTTTTATTTTATATTTTTAAAAACTCTAAAAATTTTCTGTACATCGTTTCACAATGTAAGTGTAACTACATTAATTCTCCTGATAACATGCAATACTAATGCACCAGAGTACTGCGAAAAACATACAAACAGGCGGAATCAATCGACTGTTTGATATTATCTGCATAGATGGCGCCATAATCTTAACAAATTAGTCTTAATTAATTAGTGAAATGTATAAATGAAAATATATTAAACAAATGAATTTATTACAATGTATGCTAAAGGCTTGTTTCGTAAAATTTGTAAGAATAGTTAAAACAAGTTAATTTGCAAATAATAATAAAATATTTATATAATAATAACACTAAACTTTATATGCAAGTAATAACTATCGTAATTATATTAATATTTTATAATATTTACAAACATGCACAAGCAAATAAAAATTAAATTAAATATATATAATATTATACATTTATTTGAAAATTTTAAGCTAAAAAAATCATCCACTCTATGTAATTATTATCATCAGATTATTAATTATACGTGCAGAAACAACTAAAATAATTTTTTATTTTTTAATTGTTCTCTATTTGTTTAATAGAATGAATCAAGCTTTTGCAACGAAGCTTTTATGCAACGAAAGAATAATGCTCAGAATTTTATAAACTCTCGCCGATGATATTTCGCGAATGTATTACATTATTCGCGAATCAACATGTTTACGGAGATGTTAACGACAAAAGCTCCGTGAAAATTATATAGAGTGAAAGTTTGCATCTCTTATTCATTCATAAAACGCCAGACATAATTCATAAATGCCGACAATTTCTGTGACGATCTTTTACAACGTGTTTTACGTTGCCTTTTAAATAATCGCCTTTACGTGGTCTTTACGTCTTTACGATAAATCCCGTTGTGTGCCCGTTAAGTGCCCGCCTTACACAATCCAGTTTTTTTTTTTTTGACTCTCATTATACATTATGGCGGTTTGACTGCGCAGGCTTATTGCGATTTCTCGATTTACATATTCTTCTTAATACTTTCACACATCTGCGTGACATCTCGATACGATGTAACGGATTGTGTAACAGTTTACATTGACATATGCACCGGGTTTAAGAATGAATGACATAATAATTCAAATTTTCTTATTTTGATGTAAAAATAAATAGCATAATAAAGAAACAATTTTTCTATTTGAACACATTTTAAAAATATGTTAATAATTTCATTTATTATATTATAAAATTATGTTCTTATATATATTAATTAATTAATAAGTATTAAGTTATTGAATTTATTTACTTTATAAATTTTATTTTGTCTATTCTCTTACGAAACTCTCCATCTATCTTCATGTTCTAAAATTATGGATATGGCATGAACCACCTTTTTAAAGATACCAATTCAAGACGGTCTAAAAAAGTAAACTCTTCAATTGTGCAACTCTTTTCGAAGAGTTAAGATTAATTAGTTAGGAATACGAAAGTACCATAATATTTTTTATCTCCTTTTTCTTTTTTAGTGAACGAGTCTGACCGGATACGATCAAAATATCACGAGTTTCGGCCGAGATGAGTCGCCAAGGTTGCATGGTTAACTTTGTCGCTTCGGTCGTAAAAGATGTAACTCGGCCGATCGATTCTACAGGAATACCTGTCCTCGCCTATGTGCGAAGAGGCCACCGTGTAGAGTTAATTTATGTGCAAACGTATTACGAAAATATTCGGTTTTTAATCCATTGCCGCCCGAATTTTTTTCGTTTCTCTATTATTTTTATTTTTCCGTTATTTATATTATAAATATCTCTTTGCTATTTTATCTACAAATATTTTAGCTACGATTGCACATGGTCTTGTGATTGTTTTCTTTTTAGTGAAAAATGTGTAATATAACAAAATAACGGAAGGATATGTGTATAAAGAAGGCTAACTTGTTGTTGGTAAGTTTGACGGATTGAGCAATATTGATTATGCTATTCGATTTATGTCGGAACTGTCCTTAGCGCGAGAAAAAATTAAGAAAATATTCCAAAGCCTTAAATTAATGCGATTATCCGTTATAGAAACGCCCAATCTCGCGGCGATGATTAATTGATTAACGCGTGTCGAATTTTTGCCTCAGGGGTGCATCTCGGTTGCAGCGATCTTTCCGATAAGGCTTTTCTTTATTTTTGCAGCTTTTAATTAAAGACGAATCACACGATCTGTTTTTTATAAAATTCGAGAATTTAATAATTATAGTATATAATTTCTTAAATGGCATGTGTAAAACTAATATAAAATTACTAATAATAATATTAAATATTAACTGTTATTGAAATTTTTAAATATCATATTATGTGTATATATAATATATAATATAATATATCATAATATTGTATTATTTTAGGTTACAAAAGCCATGAAAAACCATAGAGAGCTAAGGAAAACTTTGCCAATAACACAAATTTTATATTTTAAAAATTTTTCAAATAAGATATTTTAAAAATAAATTCTTTAACTTTGAATTTTAGATTGTGTAAAATGAACTTTACATATATGTGTGCCACTTGCTTTCATATTCTCAAGTCGGGAGAGATCGAAGATGATCGAAGAAGATCAAGCGAGAAGATCGGGGCGTCACACCGACCGCTGCAAATTTTAATGTCTTTATCATCTTATCATCTCGTTTTCACTCGGGAAAGGGACCACCAGAGAGTGTCAATTAGTTCTCAGGCTGGCTTATGTAAAGTGCATCCGGAAGTTGAGTGCATCGATTTTTGCTTGACATCCTTTGAACCCACATCTTTCGAACATGCCAGTCACGTGCCAACTAATCCTCTTACATCAAATTCTTCTCCCACGTTTGCTCTCATTCTCAAATAAGTTAAGATATGTGGAAGACAAACAAAAAGAAATATATAAAAAATTATTAACAATATTAACTTTTTAAATTTTTTAAATATTAATTAATTTCTTAATTATTTCTTAATTAAATAATTTTTCATAGTTTAATATTTCTTTAAACAGTATTAATTTTTTAATTAAAAAGGTAATGAATTTTTTTTTTTTGAAAATAGGAGGTAAAGCAAAGCTTTGAAAAAAATATGATTATTAGAGATTACTATATTACAAAAAATTTATTACAAATATATATTCTTATTCATTCTCACAAACTAACATGATATGCGACATTGGCACATTTAGAAAATATGCTTAAAATATAAAATTTCAAAACATAAGTTTTTACAAAATTAATTTTTATATCAATAATTATATATATATATATACAACAAATCCATTATAAGATATTTTTAAATTTGATAATACCAATAGAGCGTGTAACTCAGTGTATGTTGCAAAAGAAATTTTAAAAGTCACCATCATTAAATAGCCGATTTATAAGCAGCGGCCTTGTTTCAGCGACATTTTGACAAATTCGTAAGTTTGATATCAGGTTTCTTTGTAAAACAGAGCGTATTTAAGAGAATTGATTGCCCATTTTTAAACCTTTTTTTGTTTTTGCATTCTGTAAGCTTCTTTATAGTTATCAATAATTATTTAATATTTAATAACTGCTTTTGATGTAATCTACTTTTTTTTAAATTTATTAGTAATTATTAGTAAATAGAATTTATGCGTATTATATTGTATTTTTATAATTATTTAGATTATATTTTATGATATTATAATTTATATGAGATGTCCCAAAGATCAGAGAATGCTTTTCATAATAGATTCTTTAATCGATACTTCCGAAAATGTCAAGGCATCTATAGTAAAGTGGTCAAGGAACTGTCTTTTATAGTTAATACATAAGCATGTGGTTCCGAATACATTTTTAAAATTTAATGTTAATTTTTATTTAAATAATTTACTTTTTTCTAACTTTCTTAATTTATTGTTCTACACTCATATACACAAAGATGAAAATTAATAGAAAATAAACATTTAGAAAATAATTATAAAATTATATTAAGATAATAAATAAATATACATTTTATTGTTCAAATATATATTCCTGTTTCTTAAAATAAAATGAAATAAAATCTTTCTTAAAAAATGACTTATCTAACATTTGGTTATTATTCAAAAGATAAAAATGTAAGTATATATTTGAACTAATTATTTATATATATTTATTTATTTATGTGTTTGTAAAACTTGTATTTTTTAATTTTATATTGTTAAAATTATGAAAATAGAAATAATATAAGAATATATTACATAATTAATATATTACATAAAAACTTAATTCTTTGAACTTAATTGATACAACAACAGTCCTAGAATATTCTATATATTATAAACATGTACAATTTATTTTGTTTTTTTTTTCAAAATCTTTTATTTCTTATTTTTACAATATTATTATTTTTTTTAAATATAGACGTAAGAGTAACATAAGAGCCGATTATTCAACAAATGATTAATCACGTCAATTTGTCAATGATTTTTAACGAAGTAGGCTAATCATCACTTAGCTGAACACACACAAGCTACTCGATATATCAAAACTGTTATAAGAAAGTACAACATCCAGCCGACAAGGAAAACACATCAACGCGGCCAATCAAAGGATTGAGGCAGAAATCGGTTCGATCAAAATGCAATGCGATCCATTAAACCTTACGAAAATCACCGCTTATTCGCTCTTTATCCTTTAAAAGCCTCCCACGTTTCTCTCAGCGATAATGTCGAGTGTTTGGAGATGTACGAGTGCGATTTGAACCGTATCTCGAGAGAAAGAGAAAAAGAATGAAAAAGGAGAAGAAAAAAAGGAAGAAGCGAAAGGCCAACGGACCTGTAAAAATCCGCGAGGCGTGAAACTGACGTATATTTGCATAAATCATCGTGATCATTTTCACGGAGTTGGCTTTAACCGAACACTCGTTGAAAGATGGGCGCCTTTCTTAGGGACGCCGCAACTAAAAATTGACGAATGACAACGGACGGCGGCGAGAAAAACGTCGCAATTAAAATGTCCGCATTAGTCTTTTATTCGGAGATTTCGGAGAGCAGTGTCAAAGAATGAGCAAGCTAGTGAGCGAAAGAAGTCGATGGAGTAAATTAAAAAAATCTAGTTCTGCCAATGCCACCGGATTGCGACACGTGGAGGAAGATTGTCTTGGGGGGAGGAAGACTCCGGAGTATAAAAGATCGAAATGTCTCCGGGCAGATGCTCAACTCATCGCCCTGACATCACACGGCTAACATGAAGCTCCTCCTGGTCAAGTTTGTGGTAAGAGACTGCCTCACTTCCGTCTCCCTCCTCATAATCCTCAAAATTGCGATCATAGGTGTCAAATTTCACAAAGCAACTTTGCGGCTCTTTGAATGGTCTCAAGTTGCAATTGTTATTAATTCTGCCTTCTTTTCTTTGCAATATTTCATTACAAAATTAAATACAGTTTAAGAGAGATCTTTTTGTAATTTGTTTTTCTCAAGTCTTGTAAATTGAGATTAGTAAATCGGCTTAATGTACATATTATAAAAACAAAAATGTAAAGTTGCTTAGCGCAGAATCTACAATTGCATATATACACATCTTTAATTAATTATTTTAATCATAGTCTTTTAATATACGGATAAAATCATTTATCATTCGATTTGCAAAAATTTTTGGATAAAAAAAGAAGTACTTTAAGTGTTTTAGTTTTGCTACTGATAATGACTAACATCATAATCAAATTAATAAATTAAGTAAATTAGTTAAAAATTGTAATTTAATATAATAATATTTATTTGATGAAAAACGGAAGCACAAATTACTTTTTAGTAATATAGTGACTTAGGATTAAGAGATAAATGTCTTATGAAGAAACAATTTTGTTTAAATAAGAAATGATTAATTATGTACACTAAATGAGTTATGATCAGCTTTTTTCGCGAATTGTCAACTATTTATATCACGTTTGCATTTTGTGATCTTTCGAGAGGTAAAAAGTCGCATTTAATCACACGGATAAATGTCGACTGTAGGCAATACGTGGAGGTCTGAATTCGGTATATTTTTGCATTCAGTCGTTCATTAAAATACATGGATTCCGTATCAATTTCATAATATTTAAATTTAATTGCTAGAGCCGGTTTAAAATTGCGTAACAAATTGCAAAACGATGACTAAAGAGAATCCAATTCAGTTTGTCGACAAAGGTAATATAAGTATAATAAAATCAAATAATTTTAGATAATGTAACTAAATTTTTTTAAAAATATTTTATGTTATATTTTTTTATAATATATCTGATATATGCAACATGGAGACAACAAAATACTGTAATATATTTCCTAAATTAAAATTTTTTAATTTTGTTTTATTGATATATGCCAAATATTATATTTTCAGTTCTGCTTCGCGGCAGCTTTAGCAGCGCCGGCCGATAAGCAGAAGAGGGACATCCTGCCAGGCGATCCACGCTACGGAACCGAGCATCATCATCATCATCACGAGCACGAGAACGAGGTACAGATCTCGAAAGCCGCCGGCGGCTACGTAGGTTCTTACACGGTTCCAGACGACACGGTTCCAGAGGCCTACTCGTTCCAGGTACAACCCGAAGTAACTTACGGACCGCCCAGCCACACACCCGGCAAGCCTTTGGGAAGTGATTTGTTCGCGTCCATTGATACTATCAAATCTCCTGCCTCCGTCCATGTGCCATCTACCTCCTATGGGATACCCGATACCACTCAGGTAATCAAAAAAATTACCGAAATTATTCAGTCATATTGGATTAATAAATAAGAATTTAATAGAAGAATAGAAATCGTAAACTTATTTATTCCTTACAGTACAACTATTAGAATTTACTAATAAAGGTATAGTATGTGTGAAAATTTATTATTTAATAAAAAATCATTGCATATATTAATTAGCATCTGCTTTTCTGTCGTAGATTCTTAACAACAACTATCTTGGACCTGTCATTGATGAAAATAACAAAAAACCTATCGATATCAAGGTACATACATCGATCATATCATGTCTCTCAACAATCATGTAACTTCACACAAATTCATAAATTAACTCGCAGATTCCTGCACTTTTTCTCTTTCAATTAATACCTTTCAAAATTATCAATATGTCTCAATGATCTATCTTGCTTACTGGGTTGCTTGTTAAAATGTAATCGATTATTCCGAGAGAGAGTATATGTTTTAACAGTCTAAAGATACAGTATAAACGATTGACCAGCAAACGAGTGACCGATATAAATCTTTTTTCGCGCTTTTAAAAATTGTGCGTAATATAAAATAGAAGATATTAGTATCCTCATTATTATTTAAGAATAATAATTTATTAAAATATTAAATAGTACCATTAATTATAAATTTAATTATATAATAATCAGGTCTAAAAAGAAAAATAACTATTGTTAATTAACATTATAATTCATATATTATTTTTTTTCAAAGAATGTGTAGTATTGATTCATATTACAATTTAACTACGATTTATTTTAATTAGAGGTTTAAATATTTTCTTATCGTATATTGATTAAAGACCACGGTGCTCGATTTGAATACTGACTCTCAGACACCGTCTATCCAAGCGCCAATCACTTCCTATGATGTTAAGGTAGGCATTACTTCAACGACAATATTTTGGATAGCTTAAAGTTAGTCAGTTAGGGTGAATAACAAATAGAAAAGCATAAAGTATTAGCAACAAAAATAAAATAATTAAGAGTAATTTGCAGTATTATTGAATTCAAAGCATAGTATTACGCGCGTTTATGGATTGCTACTTTCTATTTTCAGCACGAAGAACTCGTTAATGTCCCACAAACCTCGTACGGAACTCCCGTGGTGAAGGTGCGACAATTGATATAATTAAATTTTTAATTTGTTAATTATTAGTTGCTATGTATCTATCATATTTTTACTCCTACCTTGCTTATTCATTCTTGTTATTCTGATCTCGTATATCTTCTTAATCCTATATTAGACTTTGGCTTTTTGACATAGTAGCAAAATTTGCATTTTACTTATGCTTTCATTGAGCTCATTATTAATATACTTTATAATAATATACAATTATTAGTATATCTATACTTTTGCTATAAAATTTTTTAACGCGCGCGTAAATATCAAATTCTCCAAATAGACGGCCATCCATGAACCGCAGTTCGACACCGTGCATGTGCAGAAGACCGTGATCCCTGAGGTCCATCATGAAGTCCACCACGTGCAAGATCCATTGGTTGTTCACAAGCACGTGGAAACCATTCCGCAGTCCGTCTCCCTTTCGCAGGTGAAGGTGACGGCATCCCATGTGCCCACCGAGACCCAAGGTGAGCGTCAATCCACCGAGAATTTACGACCTCCTTCGGTCGCGCCGCGCCCGTCGAGAATTTACGGCTCTTCTTTTAAATCTACATTAGACTTGTAAAAACGGGCGTGAATACCATTTGCGCCGAGTTACGTAAGATTCGGGAGTTTTCAGTAGTCGAAACTTCTACCGTTCGAGGCTAGTCGCAAAAGTCACGTAAAGATATTCTAACGCTTGACTAATGCCGGGATGACATATGAAAACACTTGTCACGATTTGTGTTATTTGCTCGCCTTTCATCGAAGACGAATGCAAATGTATGTTCGGTATATAAATATTTATTATGTTATATAATCGGAAACAGTTTCTCCAATTTCATAGTGTTTGATCATTTTACGCTTGGTCAGAAAGAAATCTATGTGGTTCTTTAAATTCTATTCTTAAAATTCTGTATCATATCCATTATGTATGAAACATAAATTTACGCAATGTTAGAAAATTAAAGTAAATAATTTTTAAAAACGTTCAAAAATAGATAAACAAGTGAACATATTTAGTCGGTAATTTATTTGGCACTTTAATTATTTTATTTATTACTATTTAACCATAATTAATTTGTTGATGTAGATTTGTGTTTTTCAAATTTTAGGGAAAGAATTGCTGGCAGTTAATTTCTCTTTTAATATTATACGCTTTTGGAAAAAGAAAAGAAAATTAATTATATAACTAAAATTCTACATATAAAAGATGGATTATATAAACAAATGCCCTGAAAATGTAAGAGATATTTTTTTCTGCTTCAGGTGTGGTTCAGCACACAAGTGTGCCCTCTTCCTTCACCACCTTCCCCAACTACAACTCGTACTCCTCATATAGCAACATCCCCTTGAAAACCGTGGATCACCACGTACACGTGCAAGTACCCCAACCATACCATGTACCGGTGACCAAGCACGTCGCCGTCCCCGTTCCCGTTCCGCACACCGTCGAAATTCCCAAACCCTACTACGTCCGCGTGCCCCAGCCTGTTCAGGTCACCGTGGATCGTCCGTACCCCGTGGAAGTGCCCCGTCCGGTGCCGTACCCCGTTCACCATTACGTAAAAACCAGCGTTCCGGTTGCTCACTCGCATCACTTGACAGTAGATACCAAGGCCAATCCATTCCAAAGCTTCTTCGACAACACCCAGACGACGTTCCAAAACGTGGTGTCGGGTCTACCGACTTTCGGAAATCCTTTGGAGGGTTTCCAAAATCCGTTCGAGAACTTTGACTTGTCGTCCTTCCCCCCTCTGTCTTTTATTCCATCCTCCCTACCTAACCTACCATCGTTTATACCACAACCACAACAGCCTCAAAGCACAGCTACGACCGAGCATGTTAGCGTGCCAGCTTCGACCAACGGTGACACGGTTACGATCGACAATTTGGCGCTGAAGCCCGAAACCACAGTTATCAAGACCAACGTCGTACAACCAACGCACCACACGCATCAAATCAAGACGGTTCCGCAAACACAACAAGTGTACAAGCCACCCACTGCATGTGCCGGGTGTATCGTCTCCTCCGCCAGCAGCAAGCAAGAATATGTGCAACCCACCGATGCCAACGGTGGTTACGTATACTAGGATGTTTATCTTGTAAGGGACGTTGAATAAGCTACTGGAATTTCTTAGCGGAAATACATATTACGCCGAAGGATCACTCAACGCGACGACTTATTCCTGAAGTGCCAGATTGGTTGGAAAGTTTGTTCGTGTCTTTTCCTTTTTATAACAGATAATTTTTATTAATATTTAACTTTTAAATATATAAGAGAAGAATGTTTGAAAACTTGTACTAGTTACTTTCCTAATGATACTCATAGTACCTTCGATTAAATCGAAGCTATTGGGAAAGTATTTCCTCCTAGGCACCAACGAGGTACTGGATAAATTTTCGTGTTTATCATGTGATTTCGGTAGGTCTGAAAATAATTGAAGAATGTCGATGTTATGGATTGTTTCGATATCAACACTGAAAAAAAAATAAGGTTGCCACAACCATAATTCTGTCTCTTATACACATCTAGATGTGTATAAGAGACAGACCATAATTCGTCCAACAAACATAGTGAATGTTGAGACAACCATAGTGAATGTTGAGACAACCATAGTGAATGTTGAGACAAACATTCACTATGTTTGTCTCAACATTCACTATGTTTGTCTCAACATTCACTATGGTTGTCTCAACATTCACTATGTTTGTTGGACGAATTATGGTTGTGGCAACCTTATCGTTTTTTTCCGTGAACATAAATATCTAAACAATTAACCTATAGTGAAGTTAAATTTATGATTATACAAATGCTTTTATAAATAGGTATATATATATTTACGGTGCAATAACATATATTTCTGCGAAACTGTATTTTTCCATGCTTATCATTCGCATGGATGATCGAACCCGGATAATAATAGAAGTGAACATATAAAGTTTCCACAAAACAGTCGATCTTTAAGTATCTTGTCGGTGTTCTAGATAATTTTTTAGAGAAATCTTAAGCTATCTTATGACGATACTTTAAATTTATCAAAATCGTATTTCTGTTGTTTGATCTTTACAAGTTTATTAGAAAACCGCGCATCTATATAAGGATTAAATATAGTTTTTAATTTTACTTAATATATTTAAATAAATAAACTTTCCAAAATTTAATTTTGCATTTTTCCTTTCAAATTGTTATTACATTATTTTTTAAATATGTATATTGTATATAATTATTAGAGCTTTCAATGCTTAATTATGTTATTCAATCTTGTGCTGTTTTATTTTTATTCAATCTATTTTTTAAATTTATTTTCTTATAAGCAATTTTCTACGCGGCGTTCTTACACACTAATAAGATAAAAAAATGAAAAAACTTTTTAATCAATCTAATATTTTATCGGAAACAGACATGAATAAATATTGCGATATAAGATAGCAAAACAGAAATTACACTTAATAACTTAAATTATGTATAGCATACTAGTGTAATTTTAGATCCTATATATAATCGGAATGACATAACAAAATTAAAGACATCTAAAAATCGAAAAAATGTCACCAAGATCAAATGGATTAGAAGTTAAGGAATATTTTTTGTACGTAAATAAAGCTCTTTTATTACAAACATTATTGGATCATTCTTTGATTTCTGATGATAGGGTGCGCAACCCAACGTATCAGTGCGAAAGATTTTACAAAGAAATTGCATAGAAACAATTCGTCACATATCATATAACAATAATTAAAGCGACTGCAACTCATGCACAAAACTCTGAAAATTCTTGCTAATTTAAATTTGAAATAGAAAGAGAGAGCATACAAAAACAATAATCTATTAAATATTATTCTTGCATTATTGTAATTTGTTCTTGAATTGCACGAGATACAAAATTAATTGTTTTAATTAATGCTAGATTATTATTGTTTTGCATGTGAGTTTTACGGGCTCCATATCACGAAATGATAAACATTTGATTGATTAACGATATTAAATAACAAACATTGTCTTTTATTTGTCGAAGACGCAGTTGCTACCACAAATGACACTTTTTCGACGGATTCATGTTCGATCCTGTGGGACAATTCCACGCGGTACTAAATTCTTTGGAATTTTTTAGTACGGCTTGAAGTCTCACGTGACCGGGACAATGAGAGTCTTCCAGCATCCACTTCAGTGATGTAGCAGTATAAGACTCGCACCATAACTGAAATAGTGAAATAATCGAATAAACATTTATCGACAACTTCGATAATTATTAGAAGCAATTTGTGTGCGAAAGACTTAAAGTTTAATAAGGAGAAGATGGTTAACGAAAGCGAAAACTCTTTCATGTTACATGCCACGTAATTAATATCGACAGACGGATCAAAGGAACGGAATTAATGGAATCCAGGTGCGTCAAAGATACTAAATATCAAATCATAATTTATTGCTACTAGATTAAATATCGATTGTAATTTATCGCTATTGATCTCGCCGTCTTCAATTTTGATTTATCTCGAATGATTTATCTCTAATGATCGAGTCGACATTTAAATAAGAGCCATCTTTTCAGCGAAGGTCACCCGTTGTGAAGCGAGTTTCCATTCGCTTCTCTTATAGCGGCAAATAAAAAAACAAGCAAGCATGGATTCAGTTCTATAAACCGACGATTACCAAATCATCGAAGAATTTTACGATTTAAAAATATACGATTATTCAATAATTTAAATATAAGTCAGACAAGTCCGGGAACTCCCACCGGATTTCTCTTTCTCTACTATTTAAGAAAAACAATTTTATCATTAAATTTCTCGACAGACTTAGAAACGATTTTTTCCCCACAAAAATGTAAAACTGGCAAGAATGTAGGAATTGATGTACAAACAATGAATATTTAACATATTAATCAAAACGTCTTTTTAATTAATTTTTTTATTTTTTATTTTGCTAAGTACTTTAATCATTTCTGTTTTACGTTTGAACGTTTGAAAACTTTATAAAACTGAGAGGTTTCAATTTGGATATGTCTAACAATAAGTATAGTGCTGGTTTAAAGCTGACTATTATGTATAATTCTGGAATGTTGGCTTACGTGCGCGAAAGAGAGAAAGAGTAACTGCTCGTGCGTAAACTGCGTGAATCCCGGAAGAAGAGGCTCTCGACCGTGCCGGGCCTTCCACCTCTGGTAAGCAACGACGGCCTCGCGAAGGCCGCCATTATCGGCGATATTTTCGCCCAAGGTCAGTTCGCCGTCGATGTAATCGTCGACCTATGCAAGACGTATCATTATAACTCATCGACATGCTCGGGTCATTCAACTGCTTGAAACTGAGGTCGATTCTTATATAAAAATTAATCCTTATAAAATTAAAATATAATTCGCAATAGAATATATATAAATTGCTAAATATTAAAAAAGTATTGTCTTAGTAAAATTTTTAATTAAAATTAAGATAAAAATTAAATAAAATTCATATAAAATATTTATTTATTTAATATTTAAATTAATTGTTCCATTTTATCATTTTCTTTATTTTTTCAAAAATTAAGTTTTATGAGATTAATTTTTTCCTCATTGGAAGTAAATAAATTATAATTTAATAAATTATAGATATTATTTTCTAACAATAATAACCACATCGCTCGTCTATTGGCCCTTAATGTTTTCAGATTTCTTTGCAATAACGAACTCGACTTTTATTTATTAATTTTTTTAATACTGAACGATTTATTAAAATGTTACTTGATAAACTTGCCTCGTTCTCATAATAAGTGTTATAGTGATCTATGAAGCATTGGGTTTTTTCCGAGTACTCTGAGATGGTGTCATTGGTCCACCATTGCCGGAAATTTCCATCACTATCGTAATGTCGACCGCTATTGTCGAATCCATGAGTTAATTCATGTCCAAGTACCGCGCCGATGGCACCATAATTTAAGGCCCTGCGATTATTAAAAAATTGCTGATTTTTCTCTTTTTTTCTTTCTTATTGAATATATAATTACAATTTAACAAAAAGTCTATGTTTTTTATTGTTTATTTTCTACTTTTATCTTTTATATTTATATATTTATTTTTATATTATTTTGTTTAAAATAATAATTCTTAGAAGAGTAATTATTCTTATTCTTACTCAAGACCCAATTCATAAAATGGGAATTGAAGAATTCCGATAGGTATGGCTGCATGTGTGAGTAGTGAAAGAAGAGAGAATATGTTAATGTAACAATAATATAACAACTAGGAAAAACTCAGTGTTTTTTAACTAACAATAAGTAGATTATTAACAGTGAAATGTATCTACATCAATCCCTATGCTTTTTTGATAAAGTATTAAGTTATTACGTACTTATATGATTAAGATGAAAAGTGTGGAACGCGTTTACATCAGTAGGATCAGTTGCCCAGCTGCTCATTCATAATAAAGCAAAGCATGAAGAAAAAGAAAACGTCAGCACTGATTTTTACTGACGATAATTCTCTGACAACACAATTTTTCACTTACTATGACTCATTGTATATATTATCATCGTGCAGGCTCGCCCATGTAGTGTTCAATTGCAATTGAACGATTTGTATCATGTTCTCCAGGTATTTCGTTTCCGACAGGTCTATCTAAACATTAACAAATCAATGTTATGTAAAATTTACAAATATTGCGATTGTGTCACGTAAAGTAAAATAAATCAAATAAACGTACATATAATAAAAATTATACAATTAAATAAGAAACTTTAAATGTGCATTTTCTGCAAAACAAATTTTTCACTTATAGAAAATTATTTTATAATTGCTATTATTGTGTACAGCGATAGTCTTAAGCCATCTATTGACTAATTGTAAGAGATTTTTGTTACTAAGTTACTAGGCAATAAACTCTTTGATTAGTGTAATTGTAAACTGTGAACCAGCGTGTAGCATTGGAGGCAAAGACATTTGTTAAGTTGCCTGTCTTTTATCTGTATGAAATTAGCCCCCCAATGTCGAAAAATCAAAAATTTTCTTTTTGCAAACGTTTACCCATCGTTTGCCCACAAATGCCCCGTTGGAATGTTTGTTTGCCCTCTCTAGTTCAAAAGTTATAAGCAATTTAATTTTGGGGCGGCCAACTTCACAGTGGCCCCCCCCCCAACGTTAAAAAATCAAAAACTGGCAAGAAGCATGAGCCGGTTCTGCCTATAACTTTTAAACTGAAGGGGAGCAAATAAAAGTTCCAACGGGGCATTCGTGGACAAACAATGGGCAAACGTTTGCAAAAAGAAAATTTTTGATTTTTCGACATTGGGGGGCTAACTTCACACAGGTCTGTCTTTTGTCTTTTATGTTTGTTATAGTATAGCCATTATTCTTTTTCCATTATAGCCATTATTTTATTGTACAGTAATATATTTTACTGTATTAATGACCATATAAATGACCGTATACCGTGAATAATAACAAGTAAAAAACACGTAACTTGTAACAGTTATTTAACTTTTCACAAGACTTACGCCTTTGTAATACTCGTTGAGCTTCTCCTCATTAAAGAGCCACGTGGGGAATCCAATTTCGGAGCCCATTTTCCGGCTCTTTTCGAGTGTCGCCGTTTTCGTCGATTGATCCATCCAATCCGTCTTAGTAACAATCGAGGCGAACGCCTCTCTTATATCTTCTAACATTTCCAGTACTTTATTAACTTTGTCAGTGTGAAATGTCGGGTCTACGAACAACCACGATACCGCCATTCCTGAAAGTCGATGATGGACACCATTAATTGAAGGCACCTATGATATATTTATTAAATCTAAATTATAGAAAAAAGATGTCAATGCATTTATTAAATATATTATAAAAAAGATTATTTAAATTTTAAATAGAGACGCCATTTTAAACAGAGTACATACCCATTAATTCATTAACAACTGATGCACAGATTGATGACTTTGATTCGCCTAATTCTACATCTATTAATTCATTCACATATTCATTCCAAATTTTCCTGAGCTTTTCGGAAGAGTGAGGAACCACAATGTCCACAATAACCCACCAAATGTAGCTTTCTGGATCAAAAATTAAATATTGAATTTTGGAAAATTTTTTTAAAAACCGAATGCCAAATTTAAATTTTGATAACAAAAATAACTTAATTAGTTAATTTAATTAGTTAAAGAATTAGTTAATATGTGATATATCAGGAATACATACCCAGTTCTTTCTCCTCAAAAGCAGCAAGTATCAATGCAACATTTTTCAAGTACTCCAAATTGCCGATAAGAACTTTATCCTTCTTATCAAGATCCAACGTAACGACCCCCTCAAAAAGGGATTCAAGAAAGGGGCGCCAAATCGGTTTAGGTGTGAGAGATGAATTAACATCCATTATATACTCATCCGTCAATTCTTGTAGATGATCTACCAGCATATAATCGCTGTCGCTCAAGTTTTCTATGGAAATACTCTGATTTCGATCTGCAAGAGTCTTCTGCAAAACAAATAAATTCTTATCCTCTTATTTAAATATATATATTATTTCTTAAAATTTAATAATATAATAAAATTCTACAACAGATATGGTAAAAATAAATTTTTATTTTAACAATAAAATTGTAATTTTAACAATTTTAACAATAAAATTATTAAAATAAAAATTTATTTTTACCATATTTGTTGCAGAATTTTATTATATAATAAATTTTTAATTTAACAATTTTATTGTTAAAATAAAAATTTATTTTTACCATTTCTGTTGCAGAATTTTATTTTATCATAAATAATTTTATTGTTAAAATAAATATTATCTAGTTTATAATTTATTTGGCTAGAAAATACTTACGTAATAGATGACGTTGCTAATACTGTAAAGCGTTTCAACAAAATCTTTTAATTCATTTCCGAATATCATAAGTTCATCCTCCAAAGTGCATTCATTAACGGTGCCATTGCTGAGGACTTGTTTAATAACATTAGTCATATAGATAATTTCGGCGTCTTCATTCTCGCTCAACATAGCTTCGTCATCTAAATCATCCAGTTTTCGCAATCGCGACCTGATGGTGTGCAATCGCTTCTCCAATTCTTTATTGCTATTATTATTAAAATATTATTATTACATACATATATATTAATTAACATTAAATAATATTTAAAAATAATAATTTAAAATTATAGAATAAAAGTATACATACGTAGGAAAAGGATTGGAATGATCCGGAAGATGAAAGAAGATTATGTTCTTACTCTTGTTCTTTGGATCGGACATGACTTCAAAACCAAAGAAAACGTCATAGCCCAAAATTTTTTTTATACTGACAAGTTGTTCAATGTAATTAGTTGTTTCATTAGTGATAATTGCGGGCATCTTGGGTAAATTTAATAACTCCAAAAGATTGAACAGTGGAGACAAATTAAGCTCATTTATGGTATCTGAAATTTGTCTTCTTATAAGAAATATTCAAGATTAAAAGATAATTACAAATTTTAAATCATTGCTAATTATTATTCATATATTGTAAATAATATATTTCTGATTATAGTATTTGTTTCTCTTTGATTGACATCTACCTAATTAAACAAAAACAACAACGTACGCACGTCCATGCAGCTGGTGAACAAAGTCTTGGCCTGCATCACTGCCCAGGGTACCTCGCTGGTGGATATATTGACTTTTAGCAGAAGATCCCTGATCTTTCTGGACACGCGATCACTGCGTTCGCTGAACCAGGAATTCGTCAGGCTGGAATCCGGAATAGGATGCTCCTGCGACCATCTGCCGCACGCATATCTAAAAAAGAGAGAAAAAAGAAAATTTCACACATCGCGAAGATAATAAATGTGCAATAGCTTAATAAATTATTTAAACAAGTAAATTAATAATAATGAAATATCGACGTTATATAATTACTATACTCTTCGGCGAAATAGCGTTAATTCGTGACACGTTGTCTCACACAAGCGAGTGAAAGTGAAACACGCGAGTGCAATATTTGCGTAACACAGAAATAATAGATTTGTAGAGTGATAAAAGAATTTCGCATATGACATAATTTCGCGAAGTGCGCATCATTTGTCCAGTACACCATAATAGCATGACACGACAATAAATCTACTCACTGATAAAAATCGTCGCAAGGATCTACAGACACATTCATAGATTCCTTCAAACTAGCCGCTAAGCAAACAAAGAAGAATAAATAATTGTTGCCAGGACAGATAATTGCTATACATTTCTTTTTTTATCGTTTTGCTCAATATTTGTTCGTGTAAATAATAGAGCAAGTATACATAATCACCCCGTTAGTATAATAACTGTATACTACTCACCTACTCGCACGCAATCCTCGCTGTCACATATCTTTGTCATGCTACTACACGCATCTGCAATAACAATAGTATGTAGTATGTAGAATATCCTAGAAATATCGGGAGCCTTTTTAATTTTGTCAATTTATTGCATCTTACCAAATTTTCAATATTTTACACATATTTATGTGACTTAAATATATTTATTATATTTTTATTTAATAATCATTTTACTTAATAATTTCTTTATTTTTTATTATGTTTTTATGTATTTATATATATATATATACAGATATTTTTACGTTTTTCTGAAATTTTAATTACATATTTTAATCAAAATGTATGATTTTAATATCTATGTGTTCACAATATATTTATTTAATTATTCAAAAATTAAAAATATTTTGATATATTTATTGTGGAGAAACTACTTTTAAATTTTGCCAAGAAAATCATGATTAAAAGAATATCTGGTAATTCTCAGGGATACTTTACATAATATAAATTAATTATAGAAATTAATTATAGATGGTCAGAACGTAGAACACTGTAGATTGTCGCATATAATAATAATAATACGCAACAAAAAGTTGTTCCGTAGTACAACGCATGTGGTACGCTGCACGATCCATAGCCATGTTCGCTAAAATATTTATACAATGTCAATGGCGATCGAAGATGCTAAATGGTTTCCCAATGATTTGTCAAGGATAACTATAATGGTCGCGTTCAGCAGACTAAGCCGCTCAGTAGCAATCGAACGTGATTGGCTCTTACTTTTAGAATCAACCAATCAACGCAGAGTGTTGTAAGACGAACTCAACAGTTGTGTCAGCTGAACGCGCCTAATGTAATTGCAAGGGAATAAAAGAGATATATTAAGACATCGTAAGAGTTGAGTCATTTCTTTAAATAAAGAGCATTTCCTGTTATTATACCTATACTATCAAGAGTTATACCTACTACAATTTTGATGAGGTTAACTCACATTAAAGGACTCATTGTCAGATACGATAATGAGACATACGTTGACGAACGCGAGGGCAATTTTAAACATTTATATTTTGATTTTAATTTGCATGCATAATTTTTTAAAAATGTATTATTTTATTAGCACAAAGATATATTAAACAATACGCTCACCAAACTAATTTGTATATTGTTTGTTGCAGAATTAAGAAAATATAAAATATTTTCCTTTATATATACAGGGTGATTCAAAAGGTGAGGTCAACCGGCGAGGAGGTGGTTCAGGGCGATGTTTAGAGTAGAAAAGTCCTTTGCCATTTTTTTTTATTTGCAACCGTTTTACAGTTACAACCTGTCTCTTATACACATCTAGATGTGTATAAGAGACAGGGTTCAGGGCGATGTTTAGAGTAGAAAAGTCCTTTGCCATTTTTTTTTATTTGCAACCGTTTTACAGTTACAACAGGTCAAACATTTAATTCACAATTCAGGAGATGTACTTGCTTACGATCATGAAAATAATAATAATATTAGTAATAGTAATATAATAATTTTTTAAAATAATTTTTTATATTTTTTATTTTTTATTATTTTTTATATTTTTTTAATTAAAAAAACAAGGGCATGCTTGCGTGTTATTTTCATGATCGTAAGCAAGTACACCTCCTCAATTGTGAATTAAATGTTTGACCTGTAACTGTGAAACGGTTGCAAATAAAAAAAAATGGCAAAGGACTTTTCTACTCTAAACATCGCCCTGAACCACCTCCTCGCCGGTTGACCTTACCTTTTGAATCACCCTGTATATAATAATTTTACATAATATATAATTTTAATAGATATGTTTTTAATATAATTTGATCTATGACGAATAAAATATATTAGAGAAGAAACTTACAAAGTACAGCGAGTACCACAACTGTTATAAACAAGGAACCCACAAGGAAGCAAAGAATTATCACCGACAGGTTGGAAATCTGAGTCCGCTTCTTGAAACTATAAACACAATAGATCTGGTTAGCGGAAACTCTGATTGATTTACTTACAACGAGCAAATGTATGTTCTCGATTTAATGAAGCAATTTAATGAAGCAATTTAGGCTAGAAAATTGTTAATCTCGCTTTCTTACAAGGTTTTCCTGGATCTTATCGGTACCAAGTGGTTCTGGCTTCCGACCGAATAAACGGACCCTCCATCTTCTGAGAAAAGAGAAAATACAAAACAAATAATAAAACTAGTTAATGAGAACTACGATATTATTCCAAAAGCAACAATTCTTATATAAATTTGCATATTCCAAATAATTAATCTTTCTTTATAATATATACCTATTATTTTTTAAAATTATATTTATAATTACATTAATTTTTAAGTAATGGAGAAAATTAATATGTATTGAGAACATGCATTAATTTTTTTATATGTAAATAATAAAATTATATATATATATTTATTAGTTTAAATATTTTTTAGTTTTAACTTTATATTTTTTTTCTAGAAAAAAAATGTATTAAATTTAAAAATACTGATTATATTTTATTTAAAATAAAATTAAAAGTTTGTAAAAAGCAATTATTTGCATTCATACATATATATTTTTTATTTATTATAAGAAATTATAAAATATTATATTGGAAAAATTAATTTTTTGCAGATTTTATTTTTTTTCTACAAAAATATTAAAATTATCGGGCGATCTCTACATTCATTAATATAGGCTTCTATTTCCACATACCCTGGTTTTATCGCACTATCAAAATAAAGTCATCTTTGCGTTTAATAAATTTCAAAAAAACAATAGAAGATAAAACAAAAATTTTTTCTCGGAATATCAAACTTAATTATTAATTTTTTTGTTCCCCCAATTGACTCAAAGTATTTTAAATAAACGAAATTAGTGTAAAATCTTTCTATATATTTAATTTTTAATATTATAAGATGTAATAAAGTTCTTTATGCGATAATCTTAAAATTCAAGTATCTTTAAAAAAAAATAACGCTTTTATTATTAATAATAAGAACAAAGACAAAATTTTATTGTATATAGAATAATTAAATTAATTAAATAAATACAGAATAAGAATTTTAATCATAATAGAATAGCAGAATCTTATACTTATAAGTTTATTTTTTTATACAATTTTACATTTTGCTTCTTTTCCCATCTTTTTCTTTTAAGATAATAATTATTTTATTTTTTAATGGAAGATGTAAAAGAGTGCAACTGAAAAAAAAGAAACATTATTGTTAACAATTAAGAAATTATCATATTATTATTGCGGTTATATTTATGCAATTATTATATTATTTCTATTATTATTTCGTCCGTTATCATAATCGTAGTTCGTAGAAACGAGAATAACGGGCTCGTAACGTGAAAACTCCAGAAACTTTTCTTGAGTTAAACTTTAGTAAAATATTACCGGCTACGAGAACATTACCGGGTTATATGCTGATATGCATATACATATACGGTGCACCGGAAAAGAAAAGTCAGGTAGAACAGGCTAGAGTATAAAAATATAACTTACTGCGCTCGTTGTTCATGCTGAATGGCCCACTGACCGGATCGAACTGACGACACTGAACACCGAGTCGGACAGACAACGTCGGGTGTCCTACGTTCACATTTTCCCAGTGGTTCTCGTACCTCGTCGTCGAACCAATAACAACGGCGACGTCAATTTTCCCATCCGACCATCCGCGATAACACCCACGTTTAACGCGCTTGCGAGAAATGGACGACACCCGGTATTTGCCGATCATCGATGGTGAGCCTTCAACTCTTTCGATACCATCGAGTACGATAGTTCATGCACGTGTCGAGGATAAATTGAAACACTCCACTGGGAATAAAAACGTATTAAATAGGAATTTCTTTTATTATAAATTTTCTAAGAGAATCTGTCTTATATATAGTTTTAAAAATCACGAAATGTGTTTAATATAATATAAAAAAGTTTAAACATGTCACATAAATTAATTTTTCATTGAATCTATTTTACTAATTTTTAAAAATATTTTTGCTACCAATTGAGCAGAGAATTATTTTTAATTATTCAATAAAATACTTATTATTTTTATAAATATGTAATTGTATTTAACATAAATTTTTAAAATTTTTTAATATTTTTATTCTTGCAACTTTAATAATTGTACAATTTAAATTAAATTAAAAATAATTAAAAATACGTTACCAACGCTTACGCATTTATACGATGCAATTAGTTTTCTGCTACAATAAATGTTAAGAAAATATTATTGCTACAATTTGCAAAGATAATGTTTGTTCTATGAATACGCGCGTGTAGCTTGTACCTTGAAGCGTGTTGTCGATATCATCGTTTGAAACGTTAATTCGTCTGGAGTTCAACGCTGACTAATCGTAAATCAATGAATATTATTATTTACGTTCGCTCTCCCATTTATGCCTGCGTCATGAATCAGATTAGAAATCGTGCACGACTTGTCTCGTGAATCGCATTTACCTATGTACGATTTAAAGGAGCATAAATACAGAATAATTTATAATAGAACGAAATAATAAAAAAAATTTTAACATTCTTATAAAATAATATTCTTAAATCAAATTATGTCCATACAATCCAATTTAAATTGTTCGTGTTATGTTAAAATAATGATGTTAACTAGACATGAATAGCGAGAATAATAAGTGACCCTAAGCCTTTTAGTTCCTTTCAAATCACTCTAGCTTGTATCTTGTTCGACTGAATTTCCGCGGGCAAAAATGAAATTGTAACGATTTCGTAACGACTTCCGTTACTTCCACCTTGCGCAAAGTGAAATCCACCTTTCGCACGCGATCGGTCATGTCGTAGCGATTGGATTACAACGAACAAAACTATTAACAATTATTATTACACTACACAGTACGGATAGAGTTAGCATAAGTCTTACTTGCGAGCTATAGCCACGCTATTAGGAAGCTCCGCTTGCGTAAAAGCACTTCTTCGAGGTAGTTACGAAGTACAGTAAACGTTTATGTAATTCTACTTCCGTTGCAAAGTTTTAGCTGCATATAAGTCTCATTGTATTTTCCAGTTTGACTCAAGAACAAATCTGGAGTAATTATAGATAACTATATATAAAGATAAGCAAAAAGAGAATATTTTCTTTATTTGTCTAAAAAGTGACATATTAATTAAAATAAAATTAATAAACAATATTGACATTATTATACTATATTAATAACAATATTGATATTATTACCATTTTATGCATATAATTTGTGAATAATTCTTCTGCTTATAAAAATAACATAATAAGCACAAACAAAATTAATTTTGTGCAAAGTAAAATTACTAAAAAATTTTATATATAATAAAATTAACTGTATTATGTAATATTATTATTCTATTAATTTATAATTAGATAATTATTAATTGAATACAACTAACGATTAGATGTGAGAATAGAATCACATACTAATTATATAGAAGTTAAATCAAAAGAACCGATAGATGATTAATAATGATCATTGATAATTGATCACTGTTATAAAAAGCTGTCATCCCAATATCACAATTAAGATATATTGACTATCAAAGTGACAGGACGTGTCAAGATTGCTTGTAGCGCACGTGCAACGGGCGGCGTCCGAGGAAACACGTTTTATCGCGGAAAAACGCTTATTACGAAGAGAGAAAGTATGCAACAACGCGTGCTACGTAATGCACTGCACGTTGTATTCATTATTCATGCAACCGCTCTATCGGATAGATAGCGTGTGATCGCGTATTCGCGAACGTGCTCCCGTTATTGGGAAGTTGCTCCAGTTCCTTGGTAAGCGGTCAATAGAAAGGAAATTTATTTCGAGTGATACCTGCTGCTTGTCTAGAATTATTATGATTTCGAGACGACGGAGACACAAGTATGACGTTACAATCGATAACCGCCCTCGAACGAACGAAGGCGAATCGAAGAAAACCGACAATCCTTCGCGACATTGCGAATAATTTCTTATTCTTAAAAACAGAGTAACTTGACATTACGAATATCTCAGATATTTCTTATTCTTAAAAATAGAGTAACTTGAAAAAACATAGGAAGAAAGCATATGATTAAATTATAGTTTATAATTAGAAATTGAAAAAGTAGGAAAATGAAAGCCAATAGCGGGAGTCGGATAAAATCTTCTAATTTTTGAAGTTTGATTGAGCTAATATTACATTTCAAGTCTCGTTATGGCGTTCCATTTGCCATAAATTCACATCAATGCATATCATAGCGTAATTCGTCAAGATAAAATATCATGTCGTATGCATCTCTCGATATAAACTCGAATAGATTCTTGTCTAACTACGATTGAGACTCGAGCATTAATAGTTCCTTCAGTTGACCGAGGGATATATATTTGTCGGGATAGAAATCAAGATTTATCGTCGTGAGGTATGTGCTACTGGCAGACTGGCCGACTAGGAATCTAATTAAATGCTCGTGCATGTAAATTATTATATAGGGTGCTGGTGTCATGCATGCTTACTGGCGAACTACTCTACGCTCGAATGATCATTGGTCGACTTGGGGGCGTGATCATTAGCAACGCCTCGATTAAAACCAATGATACGCCGTATTTTCTGCCAACCGGTTCGAATGCGAGAGGTTTCGATAGTTATCAGCTGAACATCAAAACACATTACGTATGAATTAATCTACATGATCTAGCAATGTAGAACGATATAACGTATTCTGGAATTTAACTCCTTTTCATCTCACTTTCTCTTCTTATCGATTTCAAAAAAATATTCAAAAGTAGCAAAAGAAAAATAAAATTAAAATAAACTTAATAAATATAAAAATAGTTTTCTAGAAAAATTTTAGTAAAATAAATAGTTAATATTGAGATAAAACTTTTAATGTTACGGAAAGAAAATTTAATAAAATATGAATAGGATTAGAACATATTGTGTGTGTGCAGATAGATAAAAGTTAATAAAAAATTATTAAAAGGAACCAATAATAAAACAGGTTTAATAAAGCAACATAAGATTTATAAAAAACAGATTACGCAAATAGGCGACTTCGCAATTGCAATAGATAATATACCTCGCGTGATCGCATTTTGGGGCCATAACGATTCTCTTTTTATGTTGTCATTGCAGTGCGAGGAAACGACTGCCTATCCGTATGCAGAAAAAGCTTGTCGCAAGCAGTAATTCGCAATGCACCTGACTGCTGCAGCAGTCATAATTGTATATTTTCCCAGTCGGCTACGCACCGCTGCGAACTGAGCTCGCAACAATGTTTTGTTTTATGAGGAAAGCATCTGTTTCCACACGTTATTCCATATGGATTGGTTGGCATTCTGCATTCTTGAGTCTCAAATGAAAAAATTGAAAATTTCTGACCGACGTGCAGTATAATCATGGGTGGGTGGGCAACGTGGACTATCTGACACGCCGCGGTAACGTTCACTTTGATGTAAATGGCTCGCTCGTGCCATTTCAGTAAATTAATTGGAGAATGGAAGAATTTTCTATGATACCGTCATATCTATTTCAATTTCGCATTAATGGGATATAGCTTACACACATTACGTTGCTAAAGAATAAAACGATGATTTTCCAGTCTATATTCTACTAAAGTTTAAATTAAAAAGAATCAACTTTGGAAAAAAATACAGTTTTGAGAAAAAGAGTTAATTTTATGGATTTTAAAATTAATTAAATTCCATCAATAAAATTAAATAAATTTAGATAGTTATTTAATTAAGTTTTTTAGTTTAATTTAATGCTTTATATAATTTTCTTTAAAGTCACAATAGTCTACGTTCAATAAACGTGCGTTTAGAAGCGCAGCTGCATTTTGCTTTCTCTTGCGAGCGTGCGAGAATCCTCACAAGAATTCACAAGAACGTAACGCACTGCTAGTATGCGCTAGCACGATTACGAGCCGAAATGATTGCATAATATTCGCGAAAGGGGTAGAAATAGAGCAAAACGGTCGTCGCGCGAACGAGAACATACAATCGGTAGAACGATTGCGCGATCGGATATCGTGTCCCTTTTTCCATGGAACAGTTTCGCCGAGGTATGTATAAATCCTTCTTTCCTGTTGCACAATCGTTGCTCGAAGCAAGCGGCGCCCAGAGTGTTTTCCGAATGAACGAATGAACCGTAAAGACACTCGTAAAATTCTCGTAGAAAAGCGCCGACGTGATGCTGAAATCGGGCGGTGCGACCGCAAGCGATCCTAAGAACCTAATGCGATTAATAAACCGGCTGAATTCGCCGGCATGTTTTGCCGGTGGCTTCGTTTTTTAACGAAACCTCAGATTCATTCATAATAAATATATCTAGACGAGAGAAAATAGGATTCATAGTATTAAAAAAATTTAGTATTAACATAAAAATCAAAGATACGTATTATTAATGTAAAAAAATGGATAAATACAATTTAAAATTTGCAGGAAGAAAGAATACCCTATATTATAAAATATATTTAATTATTAAGATAGATAACTAAAAAATAATATGAATAAAATATAAAATGAAGAGAGATAGAGATGCCAGTTATTAACTAAAATTGAGTGAATAATTTTTAACATAATTGTTTCATTATTATAATTTAATATAGCATAATATTTAAAAAATTAAAGAGACTGGGTGAATATTGGACATAATTGTAAGGAGTTTAATATTGATTGTAACAATTCCAATATAACTATTGATAATTATAACACATGATTATATAACATCAACACATAAATCACCATCGATAAATAGATCACAAGGTGGCTTTGCCATCTTAAAAAAAAACACTTATCAATAAAAATTTTTACGAAAATTTTTGTGACATAGCAACTAGTGTCAAAAAGAATTTACTAAAATCCGTGCAATAAAATTAAAGGTACCATAAAAATTTTGAAGTATCTAAAAGAATTTTAACATTAAAAAATTGCTGTTGTTTTAAGTAAGTAAGCGTGTTAACAAGAGTTTGAGCAAACTTCGAGATTGATATATACACAATTGAGGGACCACATGCAGAAATCTTTGAACTATCACGAGTAGCGAGCGCGTGCCGATGAAGCGCATCGATGACAGTCGTCATGCGTAGTACCATTGATGCATTTCTAGGATCCTCGTGAGCGTAAACATCTCCCCGATGAACATCTCAGCTGATGGGGAATGACGGCGGGGCGCGATCGCGATAAATTCTATAATCGAGTCGATTAATTATGTGCGTGACAAAAAATATGCGCGATTTGCATTGTGGCATCGGATGCACGACACCGGCCGCGCGACGAAAAGAATAGCAGCCGGCTTTAGGGTGGCACTGTTTGGACTATCCGTTGCTCGGCGACGTTAGATTGATTCGCAGTCGAGGCGTTTGCATAAAGTTTCCACAAGAAGAACCTTTCCCGCGAAATGGACAATGCAATCTGACGGGTATGCGACCCGATCGAAATAGATAATGTAAGGAAGTTGTAAACTTATTTAATGAAAAATCGTTTTTTCCGTAAAGAAGAAATGTTTAAAGGTTATATGCTTAGATGAATTAAATATTATAGTTAAGCCGCTAGTACTCATTGAATAAATTAAACGCTGTGGTCGATTTATTCAACAAAGTGCGCGAAAACACTACGTTAAGCTAATATCAGTTTGGGCGATTGAATTATGTAATCGGAACCATGAAATACAGTCAAGTAGCAATATTAATGAAATTAACTACGCGAAATTGACGTATTGTTTGACCGGTCATTACTGAGAGCTTGAACAAACCCACTATCGAGCTGTTTTGCATGATTGACTCGATACGTATTGCACCATTAGCGATTTCCAATGAATTTCCAATCCAATAAACTTCAGTAAATATCAAACAAACTGCAAATTTATTCCAGTTTTATTTCAACTAATAGTTTTGCTTTTAACATCTATTTTTTTCTACTTTAATTAATCTAGCTCTCGTTTCATTTTAAAATTAATTCTTTTTTATTATTATCGCGTCTTATCTTTTCAATCTAATCTAATCTTATATTTGATCTAAACAACTTTCATGGGTAATGCGATATTTTGCAATTACGAGAGGTATGCATTTGAGGTAAGATAGAATAAAATAAACGACGCATTTTTTATCACAAGACGTAATAATCGACTTTTATTATAAAATAAATAAAAGTGTTGCTGCCGGAAGACGAATAGTGGGGACAGGAAGAGATGGCCGCAGAGTGATGTTGTGGTCTCTTCTTCAATATGCCGCACAGAATTTCGATGTTGACGGAATGAGATGGAGAATGGGAGTACGAAAGGACCTGATTGTTCGTCGATGTTCGTACGATGCGTGTCATATGTAGCGTCAAGGTAAAACGAAAAGAAGATGAAGGAGTGACGGGAGAGGCTTTTTTTCAAGTCTGATTGCCTGGTCTTTCTGGGAACGGTCCTTGGGAGTGGCCCAAGACATGGCGGCTATCCTGAGGCAGTCGAACTCCATTTCGATCTGCCAATATATTTGCAATTTTGCAACGGTATTCCTCCGCGATCCTCGATCCTCGGATCGGAGATCCTCGACCATCGGGGCCGGACATCCACAATCCTCGGGGAGTGATCTCGCGCGGAATCGAAACGCCTTGCCGAAGAGATAAAAGAAGAAGCTCTCGGCAGAGGTATCGCTCGTTGTTTCGTTCACCAATCGTGGTGGTGGCTGATTCGCTGCCTCATATCAGCCTCAGGATGACGCGTTCGGCGTGGACCACTCCGGACCAGCGGGTCTGCTGGTTCAGGTGTGAAGATCTAATGCCAGCCGTGTCCGTGTCCTTGGACAGCCACGTTGGTGACGCTGGGCTCGTAGTGCGGCGCCGGGTTGTAATGCTCGACTCCCACCAAATGCGGATGCCCTACGTGCGGACCAGAGTAGTGGATGCGGGTGGTGTGGTCGTTACCGTGGAGGGCGAGCGGGGCGGCATATTGGGCCGGGATAGGGGGGTTGCCAGCAACGTGGATGTGCTGCGCATGGTGTCCCTAAACATAAAAGAAGACAAAGCGTTTTAATTAATAAAACATATAATCTTGCTCAAATTGTCCGTTACGCAATTAAAACAAGAAAATCTAATAATTTCGCAGAAATATGATTTCTCCAGGGAACATATTCTCCCAGGAACTTCGAGATGGAAATTGCACAAACGAGCATGATCAGTTTGATGCAATTGCAACTGGATTTTAACACAAAGGTAATAACTTAATTAGATAGAAAATCCAGTGATAAACCAATGATTAGATATTGATACTGTTCAGCTGTTGCTTTGCGCTTAATTACCTCAAATATTTCCGCTAATTTTAGCAATTAATATTATGTTTTAATATATATATTTTGCTAGAAATATTATTATTACACTGTTTGCTGGATAATTATATTATGTAATTATGTACTCTCTATAACATATTAATTATTAATAATACACAATTTCTAAATAGCGTATTAATGTATTAACTAATTTGACAAAAAAGTAAATTGCAAAGATTCTAGATATGATAGAAAAATTACGAAATAGTTATTATAACTTTTTAAAATAATAATTGTGAAATACTTACAGCGCTAGCGGCCGCCACAATGGCGAACAGAATAACCTGCAACGAAAAAACATTTAAAACAACGTTATTTAATATAACGATAAAAATATATTCAGAATTTTAGATCTTTTAGTTTTAGCAGAAGAAGATTAACGCTTACAATAATATAATAAAAAATATAGAAATAAGAGAAAAGACAGAGAAATTAAAATCCAGAAAAAATATACTCAAAAAAATATAACTTACAATTAGAAAATATATGAATAAAATAAAATAAAACATATAACATGTAAGTGTAATATTATAAATATTAAATAAAAAATATAAAATTTTAAAGATATATTAAACAGGATAAAATTATTCAAATAATTAAATATGTAGAAATTTCATATTTTCTCTCTACGTAAATGTCTCCAATTTTGCATGCAGATAAAAGCGTGTAAGGTGAAGATAAAAATGATAAATCGACGCGACGAAGTCGCGGGTGAAGGGAAAACTTACGAACAACTTCATAGTGGCGAGCGGTGGTTTTTCTTGCGTTATGCGAGCAAACACTATGTCTTCAAGGGGCGACGCGGTATGCTTTTATAGCAGGTCCCTGCCCAAGCCCAGGCCCACTCTCAGGGCGTCAGGCGGGGGCACGACGTGGCACGTCATACGGACCCCTTTCACTAGCCATGCGACCGACACCCTTTCGGGCCCCCTTGTTAGGTGCCCGCCCAACCGCGACGTCACGCCTTGTCACGCTTCCGATATTTTCGATATCACGGCAGCATCACCCTTAAAGATGCTAATGCTGAAGATCATGAAATGTGGACCGTCAAAGATCACGGTGCGTCATTGTCGTTAATCTAATTCACTGCAGTGAGTGTGAATATGAATGTGAATGTAAAGTAAAATAGGCTATATGCTTTATTTGAATAAAGAACGGCGTATTAAATCGCGATGCTAAATTACAATGATTAAATCGACAATAATCCACGCGATCACTGCAATTTTTTCTTTAAGGAATTACAGCGTTTCGTAAGATTGCATAGAAAAATTGATATACCTACACTGGTTGGGGCTGACTTTTTTATTGCATAGTTTAATTTACAAGGTTATCTATTTATATACGCATGTTTCAATTTTTAAATTAATTTTACATTAAATTTACATTAATTTTGATTTAATTTTTGTTACAAAATTTATCTATGTATATACCCATAGCTTAATTTTCAAATTAATTCAACATTAATTTTACATTAATTTTGATTTAATTTTAATTATAAAATTTATTTTCCTTTGTTCAATTTTACTAAAATTTTGTAAAAAAAAGGATGTTGCGCCCTATTGCATGATTTGCATTATTATTTTTGCATATTATATATTATAATAATATTATTATATTATATTATTATTATATATAATAATAATAATAAACAGGAGTGTGGTACTTCGAGGAAGCCCGCTTGCGGCATACAGACAGAATCCATTGAGCCTTTGCATATTACGTATATTCAATTACAATTATTGTTAATATTGTTTATATTATAAGTTTTATTATACAACCCCATCTTTTAAAAACACAAATATATTAAAATATATATACTACCGCTTAAAAATTTTAACACACTCTCCGTTTACAGAAATTTCGTAATATAAAGAATAAAATATGAATACAATTTGCATATATTATGTTTATTAATTTATTATTACATTTTTTTATTTAAACTAGGAAAAGGAACTTATCTTTTTAGATTTTTGACACCTCAAAGTAATCTCTAAGTAATCTCCTCTTGCTTTGATAACTTGTTTATTAAATAGCTTATTATTAGTCGCCCACTTTTTAATAAGGGCCATGGCACACAAAAAAACGTACGCAGTAAGACTTAAACTTAAGCAAATCGACCAATCACAATCAAGACATAAGAATCGCCATCTTAAAACTCAAAATTTATAATTGGTCGATTCGCTTAAGTTTAAGTTTTATTGCGTACATTTTTTTGTGTGCCATGGCCCTAAAGATTATTAAAGGTTGATATTCAACGAAATTTGAAATCGATTTTTCATGCAATCAATGTACATACATGATATTTATTTGTTTGAGAAATTTACTTTCTCAAACTTTAATTTCTGTTTATAATTATTTTTCGGCACTTTTAAGCAACTTTATTGAATACTTCCGTGACCAAAAATACGAAAATATATCATAACTCTATATTTTAATATTTTATGTATAAAAAATTGGAATTATTAGCAAAAATATATATATAGTGTGCTGAAACTTTTAAGAAGTAGTATATGTAAGTTTTATCATTTTCTAGCAATATTTTAACTGTAATGCTTTCTGCAATTTTTAACTGCAAATTTACCTTAATTTTCTAATTTTGTAATTCCACTTAAATAATATGTACATATATATATACATATTAACACGGCTTGATTAATAATTTATTTAATAATACAATTGAGAATGAATCTAAGATCTCGAGAAATAAAAAAATGATATCGTGTTGTTCTAAGGATAGGCTTTTATTACTGATGTATATCTAGAAGTTTTGCAACATAAAATTGTTATTTTCTTATATTTGTTATAGCAAAATCTACACATCGAGGTATTAATATTAATTAATTTATTTCATTTAATGGCAACTACTAAAATAAATACAATAATTATATTATCCTCTATCTAATATCAAAATAAATTGCATTGCTGTTATAATAAATTTTTGTAATAATTTAATCACATGATAATTAATTCTCTGTTTGCAAAATGGCCTAGTTTACGAGCGGTACAGGCGAACTTTCACAGACTTTTAAATGCAACCTCGTCATAGCATGTTGACTTGTAAACAAGTAAACCTATACCCTGTTACACTTGACTGATCTTGGAGACTTTGTGAATGCGGCTCGGAAAAAGCTGAGAGGAAAATTGTAGAATGGTGTAGCGTGTGGTACTCATTTAATAATATATTGCATAATTTCTTATTTTGCATACGTTATACACGTAACCATTTCGGAATTTATTTCCGCCGATCGAACTGTCGTAACTAATCGTTATCACTCCTTTCGAGAGTAGAAAAAGAAAAAAAAGAAAAAAATAAATAAATAATAAACGAATGTAAATGTAAACAAGAAAATAAGATAAAAACGAGGGTAGAACAAAGGAAAGAAGAACGGATCTGGGTAATCGAATAAAGAATGACAACGTAATTCCTGGTTTATCACAAGACGTACACAAATCAACTTTTATTAGAAAATAAATAAAAGTGTTGCTGCGGACAGTGAAGAAAAATAGGACGGGATCCGAGAATTGGGGGACAGGGGAAACGCTCTTTCTGATGTTGTGATGTCTTCTTCAATATCACAATTGCCGCACGAGAATTTCGGTGTTGGGAAAGACGGAGGAACGAAAAAAGACGCGGGTGTTCGTGTCCATGTGTATTTTGTGTAAGGCGTGTCATATGTAGCTCTAAGGTATGTAAAATCAAGACGAGTTTTTTTTTCTTGAGTTTGGCTGCCTGGTCTGCGATCCGCAAGTGGTCCACGATTTTTCGTCTCTTCTGGGGCTCTCAAAATTCTTCGGTGATGCTGATTTTGATGATCGTCGATAGATCTTTGGCCTTATTTGTTTCTCTTCAATTGGAGTTATCTAGGTACGCGAGAAACCAGATGTATCGTCGACGAAGTTGTCTGCTGTCATTATGATTGATAAGACTTGGGAGATGATTGTCATTTCGGTATGGACCACTCTGGACCAATGGGTTTATTCAAGGGGCATTGTCAGACGGCGTCTTTACCAGCCGTGTCCACCAGCCTTCACGACGGAGATGCCGGGTTCCGGGGCGGCTACGTAATGCTCGACGCCGACGAGATGTGGATGCCCAACATGAGGACCGGCATAATGTATTCTAGTTACGTGGTCATTCCCCTTGATGTGCAGAGGACCCGGATGTGGAGGCGGAATGGCGGGCTGCTGGGGGATGTAATGCGCGTGGTAGACTTGCTGTAAGTGATAATAAAATAATATTAATATAGAATAATTATTAAATACACTTTCTAAATGCTTTTGTATAAGTAAGAATAGTTACGCAACTGCGCAAAACAGAATCAAATAATAAAAGTAAAAAAAAGTATGTTAAAAAGTTAAAAATATAAAAATATTTAGTTGTATTAATTTTGTTCGCAACAAAATTCAATCAATCCATAAAGTATTGACTCTACAATTATTTTATTATTATTTTGTAAAATAATGTTACAATCGATTGAAAGCGCAGTGACATCAATCAATAATAATTTATTAAAGAAATAAATGTGGGTATATGATAAATTAAGATATTAAATTAATTTTTATTAAAATTAATTGTTAAAGATAAATGTAACTTTAAGAAACTTGTATAGAAACAAAATTACAGAAATTTTTTAATTAAAAGATATACATTATGTATTTATGTGTATTGTGTGTTTTGTTGTTGTTGTGATAAAATTATTATAATATAAAAATAATCAATAATGATTAAAAAGAAATTCAGAAAATTAAAAAAAAATTTGACACTTTTCCTCAATGAAATATCAGTTTTAACATTACTACCAGATTTCTAAGCAGTTGTGAAAACGAATAGAACAAAGGTAACCCAAGTTGCTTATCATTAATTATGCAACGGAGACTTGAAGGCGGAACATGCATTACGTAAACGAGTTGCACCGATTATTTCGGTGCAATTGAACCGGGTTTCGTCACAGCCTCTTTATAGGTCTCCGATTAAGTAGGAAATCCAATTAGCTAACGATCGCGGACACCTATTCCGTTGCCGGTTCTGCTGCAGCGCAAAGCAAGAAAGACACGTAACTACTGATCAGATCCAGTAACGTAATATAACATTAGAAATCGGCCGGTCATTAAACGGAAGGGAAGGCGCAATCAACGACACGAAATAGCAGTTTCTGCTCGATTTCTCATTTGACATTTTCCGAAAACAGTTATTATTTATCTATCATCTGTAATTACGTAATTATGATACTATCGTCTTAGATATCTCGAGCCGTACTTGCGCAAGGTATAATATATTTACGTCTCATTGCCTAGCGAATATTTTTCGATTTCTATCGCGCTTTGAAAAACCTTAATTATTATTTATTAACTTACTCATTGTTTCAATTTATCTTGTCAAATTTATAGAACTGAATAAATATATATATCGTTTACTTGATTTAATGGCAAACGCTAAATGTCTCTAATTATAAATATTTCGGCAATATTTCCTTACCGTCATTATCGTAGCAACTTTATATTAACATTCTCCACTATTTTGGCGCATTACCTTCATCACGCAATAAATTATCTAATCGGCCTGTTTGGTGCTCCGCCAAAGCCAGGGGCGATTAAATATTTATCGCATAATATAATGTGGAATTGACCTCTCGATGACAGTTTTCTACCACCATTACCTTGTGCGCTACCGGAGCAGCGACCTTGACGTATTTGGGCGCGGGCGCGACCCAGGGCTCGGGCGCGTGCACCACCGGAGCGGCATGCACCACTGGAGAAGCGTGCACCACAGGAGCAACCCAGGGCTGCGCAATCTGAGGTGCGTCAAACAGTCTTTTTCATATGATCGGAATCGATCGCCTTGGTAACACGGGTGTTACGTGAAGTTACTTTCCCGCCGAGTACGTCCAAAGTTACTCGGTCGTCAGAAGAGAAATAGAACGAGCCTTCGTGATCCGCATGACGCTGATCAATCAGCGATGGTGTTTTAAAAGATGAAGAGTTATCACAGATCGAGAGAATTGCGAAGAGTAGAATAAGAATAATGGTTGATACAGAAACGTCAGAGACGAGAAGAAAGATTAAATAATTTTGTTACTAGAAGTAATTGTATAAATTTATTAATCAGTATATTAAGATTTATAGAGAAACATTAAGAAGTTCAAGTTCTTGTCGAGATATCAGAATATAGAAAGTGCAGTTAGACGAAATATTCAGTCATGCTCGATGAACGACGATTGCGATGACTTACTTTTGAAAGATTAATTTGTGAACTCAGAGATTAAAAACCTACGAGTTTTTCCCTCAATAATGGTTGATTAAGAAGAAATGGTGATCACACAGATGGACCTTGTTAAAGTGTGTTTCCTCGTTGAGACTCGAGTCGCTTGAATATCACTCGGGTAACGAAGAATGTTTAATTATTTAAGAAAAAAGAATTGTCGATTGTCGCTAAAAATTAATAATAAGAGTGGAATAGTTAAGGTTTGATTAATCACAAAAGTGAAATTCAGAGAAGCGGTAGTAACGTAGTAAAGTTGACAGATGATTTACATTGTGTTATAAGTGTTATAATAAAATTAGTATTACTATATGTTTGCGTACGCGCATTCAAAGAGAAATAATAATATAAATTGTAAGATTTATATTATAAATATGAATTATATTGTAAATATGAAGTTCTTTAAATGACGATTATGAAGTACTTGCCTCATATCCAGCGCTGGCAACCGCTACAAGAGCGAACAAAATAACCTGCAACAATACAACAATATAATGCAGTGCACATAATAATAATATATTATAACATATGATATTAATAATATATTCAGAAAATATTTAATCTTTGCTTCGTCATATAATAGAAACTATAGAAAACCAACTAAAAACGTTTAATTATATGTTTTAGTATTCTTAATATCAAGTATATATGAAATATTTTCTCTTTTCATGTAATAAAAATATTATCAAAGAATATAATAATTTTTCCATAAATTAGAACATGCAATTAAACATAATTATTAATAAATTAAATTCATATGCATATAATAATTAAATAATGTTTTAAATTATGAATTATATATAAATTATAAATTATATTTAATATATATTATATATAAAATGTAATATATATAATAATTATAAATTATATTATATATATGAATTTTTAAATATTTTTTATCTTTTATTTAATTTCTTAACGTTATATAATAAGGTATCTAAATTATAATTTAACAACGTAAAATAAAATAATTAAAATTTTTATTATATGTATATATATTACATAATGCAAATAAATATAACAGAAGTACTAGGCAAATGCAAAACTTGCGCAACACCGCGTAACAGAATCCCCATCAATTGCAAGGGGATTATTCTCGGGCCCACAACGATTAACTTTTACTTCCTCGCGTTATACTTGCGAGGAGAAACTTACGAAGAACTTCATGGTGTGTGATGACAGTTTTTCTTGTGCGGTACGCGGGAAAACACTACGTTCGAGGGGCGATGCAGTATGCTTTTATAGCGGGGCCCTGCCCAGGCCCAGGCGGACCCAGGGATGAGGCGGGGGCACCGACGACTGCACTGCTTCAGATGCGGACCCCTTTCACCAATAGCGCGACCCTTTCGGATCCCTTATTGGGAGCTTGGTTCCAATCGATCACGATCATACTTTGGTTTCCGGTACCAAGACGACTTTAAGATGTTCAAGGATCATGGACCATCGAAGAGGGGCACTCCAAATGAAATCCGCATAGAAAAAGGTCGCTCGAATAAAGAACGCAGATTAGTTTACGACGCAAGACGGCTACTAAATAAACAATTTGCAAAATCTGAAATAAATATAATTTTTTATTTTAAAGAATCATTTTATTTCGTAAGATTACGTGGGAAAGTAGATTTACATAAAGCTAAATTATTGCGTTTCGCAAGATTGCATGAGCAAATAGATATACATGTATAAACCTAAAGGAAAGTAGAACTGGACTATATACTCTCCGCGTGACTCCACTTTATAATTTTTCGGATATTTCCAAAGTTAAAAAAAGATTTTTATTTGGAATTAGAAAGTTTCCTATACGAAAATGTAGAACTGCTGCTGCTGCGTTAGTTTACGATATGTTAAATATTGTTCATTAATCACAATACTCTAATTTGTCTTATACTATGTTTCTTCTAACATTAGACACTGTCTATTCCAGAGCCTAGTGCGAACGAATTGCACAACTTTGACAAACGGCGCCACATCATATTCACAATCGTCTTAATAAGGCACTGCTGATTCTCGACTTCTTGTCTAAGATCGATCACTCCGGATCCGCAGATCTCGGTCGTGATGTATTGATCACGATGTTAAATCGCAGCGGTTACTAACCCAGCATGTAACAAGTAACGTTCGCCAGGAATTGGCGTATTGCAGGTGCGGCGGGCGTAACGCGCGTTGATGGAGTCGGCTGATTAGGATATAACACACTCCAGGAAAATGCAGAGGCGAGTTTATATGAGAAGGAAAAAACGTTTCAGTGTTTTTCTTCTTTACGACTTGCGTAAAAAAAAACGTGCTGTGCAACCATAAAACAACAATTGACCCTACCTTTCCGCGCGATATCTCGCTGTAATTATACCTCAAATAAAATATACGGTTCGCGTAATAGCGCGCAATTACGTTATAATTTCCCTGAAGTAGAAGATATGACGACCATCTTTCTCAGACTTTTCGCGGCAGCCGCGGAAAGTGGCGTTTAAAGAAAAATTGCCTTAACTCGGTCTCAATTAAGGCGAATTTAACAGGAAACTAGGGAACAATAGATTTCCGCAGTAGGCTATCGCTGTCGATTTCGCAGTCGCATCCGGTGCCGGCATTTTTGGAAAAGACGCGTGGAAACGATATAGCGTGCAGAGAATGGAAAGGACGAGAATTGATTCTTCATTTCGATTGTGACATATAAAAGGACATGGCAAGCCACTTCGTTCCGCCGATTTCTTCTTGATACCGTAAATAAATCTTTTTTTCTTTTTCACAGTGTGAAATCCTCTCCCGATTTGTGTTTAATTAATTTATACGGAGTACAATTCCGCTCAACATGCAGTATATTAATTTCACAACGGCGAAATTCGCGTTTCTTCACTCGGTTCGAGTTTAATTAACTGGCGATATATAGTATCGTTCTATATATGTATATTAATTCCGCAATAGCGAAATCCGCGTTTCTTTAATCGGCGTTTAGCTCGCAGCGCGCGAGGAAAACCGTGCGATCGTTTTCTTCTGTTCTAGTCATTCGTTTCACTAGACTCGGCCTCGTGTTGAAATCGCTATTACGCTGAGAAATTGGTGCAAATGCACGTACAGCTAACAATAGAACTATTATTATTACTCCTCATGGATTAATCAGATAATATGTAATATAACGAATAAGGCAATATTTTTTACAGATGTAATAACCTTTTTCTATAATTCCTAAGAGAATCTGTTTGGTATCCGACAAATGTTTTTTAAATGAATTTTTTTAGTTACTCTTATACAGATTCAACAAAAATGTTATATATATTAACATTACCAAAACAATATATTATAAAAATCGTTATTTAGTTATATTTAATTGTTTTATATATAATATGTATAAACGGTTATATATATTAACGTTGCCAAAACAATATGTAAAAAATCATATTGGATTAATTAAATGCTCGATTGCTTCACGATGTCAATTGACATTTAATGTTTTCCTAAACAGAATCAAGTTTTGAATCAAGTTTTCTTTCGCGCGCTAGTTCATATTTTATATTCTAACATGCAGTAAACAACATTGTACCCTTTTACTTTAGCGCGGTTTATCTAAAGCAAAAATAATTCTCCAATAACATTGTGAAACTGTAGATACATTTCGTATACAGTAGCTCTGTCTTTTAATTTTTAATGCACAGCAGCTCCAGCAATTTCCCCCCGTGCGTCATTCACCCTCGGGTCTAATAAACGCGCGCTTTATAAGCAGCGCTAATTTCGCAACTAGCTGCTGACTACTAGTAGTGGTTATAGCCATGAACGCATTTAGTTCTGGGTCACATCGGAATACATCTGGCCTCCTCTCCCTCACTCTCTCTCTCTCCCCCTCGCTCCCTCCGAAAGCACGAACTGCATGGCGCGATTTTTGCGAGCGCAAAATCGTCGTTTCCGAGCGATGGAAGTGAACGCCCCTGCGTTTCTTGGTCGTCGGCCGCGCTTTTTCAGACCGATTAGCAATTACCCGCTAAGAGTAAGGCCGGACAGTCGCCTTTACTCGGTATAAAAGCCGCGGTACTCGGTACGCGATTTGCGCAACCCCGGCCGAGCACGATCCGTTGCATTTCTCGCAAGTGTATGCGCGGAACAACCCCGTGGATGTAGATATATCGTCGTGCAGTGGAATCGTTGCGAAACCCGGAAAGTTTAACGATTCTCATTATTTTGTAACGTCGCACGCTCGCTCTGTTCGAATCAGATGAACACGAGAGGAAGAGAGAGAGAGAGAGAGAGAGAGAGGGAGAAAGAGATGGACGTGTGTTTGCCGATGCAGCGGGCGTGCAAGAAATATTAATGTAACGCTTGCGTTGCATCGCGTAGTTATGCCCGAGGGAGATTTGCGAACGAGTTTTAAACACAATTCTTTAAATATTTCAAAAATATGACGTATCGGAAAGAGAGAAACAATAAACTCGTATTTATCGAAAATTCGTAGCAATATTTTTTACGTACCAATACGTAAAACATCATACGAGATCACAAAATAATACGAGTAGAAAATATAGTGAGGTATGAAAAATAAATGAATAAAAATGTGTAAATAATAACACGAAAATATGTCGCTGGGCGTCTTTTTACTTGTATCGTGTATAATTTTACGCGATTACGTTATATCGCGTGGTTTCGTATTAACCAGTAGTAGGTGCAATCGATGCAATTTGATTAGATAATTGATATACGTGGGTAAAATCTAAAAAAATTCGAAAATTCACGTTCCGTTCGCTTATGCACCACTGCACCGCGACTCGAACGCGCTTTCCCCGCGGAAAACACATTGCTGCAATTCGTGCATCGCTGCACTCGATAAACCGATCTCCCGCACGTGTACGAAACAGTTTTCGCTTGTAATACATAATACGTTAATCGGATATCCTCCATGCTTATCTTTTATTATTTGCTTTTTTAATTCGCAAATAGAAACGCATTTGTTAAAAAGGAGAGCGAATAAAGGTCAGCGTGTAAGAAAATGTGAGAAAGTACAATTTGGAATTTTATGCCATCCCCTAAATTAAAGTGACTTTAGAAGCAGCGTCGTGTTGCGCTCTTCCTCTTTCTACGGAATGATCCCGCATTAGCATACATTTAGTAAAAAGGCAAATGCAAACTCCGCAATAGCGGCAGTTATGCGATAACTGTTAATTATCTATTCTCGTCTATTATCTCTTCCTGCGCGCTGAGAGTCAATCGCGAAAACGCAATCAGCTGACGAGGCATAACGCTAAATAAAGTGGATGTCGCAATTTGCGGCTAACGGACGCGCGAATCATCGAGTGAATCATCCATGAGCCCAGGGGCCCTATTCTCGAGCCTGCCCTAATAATTTTCGTATGCGACTTCCTATTTGAAAAGCATTGAGTTTCGCATGCGAGTTTCATGAAAACAATTCAAGAATAGGGTCCCTGCCCTAATGATTTTCGTATGCGACTTCCCATTTGAAAAGCATTGAGTTTCGCATGCGAATTTCATGAAAACGATTCAAGAATAGGGCCCCAACGTGTGACATGGGGGTCTAGAGCAGAGACATAGCGCGCTGGCAGTAGCATTTTGTTAGAGTTTCTATACGGAGAGTTGTGCCAATGTATGTTTTGAATGCTGATTGGTTCCGCCATTTTTAGTCAATTTCCAATTTTCTTTAATATGATTGGTTTAAACCCTTAGATCCAGGAGGAACCAACGGCAAGAACCAATCATATTAAAGCCGCTTTTTCTGCATTGCAACTACAAATGGCGACTTCCGGATAATTGGCACAACTCTCCTTATAGGAACTCTACATTTTGTATTCCGAGAGACAGCTCGTGTGATTACATAATAAACGTAGTATACAGTATACTGATTATTCACTTGGACACCCCACATACACGACAAAAATGGAGACTGAAACAAAGGAATAAACAATTAGCGAATAACGAATGAACAAATGCGAGTACAAAGATATCGCGTTAAATCTTTCCTCGTTCCTCGAATTTCCACGGATGTAATCTCGATGGATATTCGAATTTCGCTATTAACCGCCGCATTTACGACGCTCTTGTGTAACGTTGCATTGTGTTCCATTTGTAGTATCGCGGCTATTCTATTGCGCAGAGAAGCGATTTCGCACGATAGCGTGAATGCGATCGCGCGCCAAAACACGCGAGAATATTCGCGAATAATTGTTGATGAGAAAAAATCGTTTAGACAGGTGAGACTCTTTACGTAAGATTGATATTACATAAAGAACTTTCATTGTAAAAGATCGCAGTGTATGAAACGAAGATTCATCGCTTTTAATTGAGTTTAAATTGTACACGATTTAAATTCATAGCAGAAAATATAGAAACAGAAAATATATACATATCAAAATATATTTTTTTTATTTATTATTTGTATCTCAGGTGTGTGTGTTCTTACATGTTATTATATATTAGTATATTAATTTATAAATTGTAGAGGTAAATTGAAGCATATTTTATACAATTTTCATTTTAAGAAAAAAAACCAATAAAAAAACATTATTTGTTCTTCACACAAAACTCACTTTATGTCACGTAAAATTTTCGAAGGAAGCAGATAATAAGGAGACTATCTTTATACGCAGATAATGAATGTAGAAAATTATTCAGGGCTTTAGTGGTGAAAGAAGGATGATTACAAGCGTTAAAATTAATGAAGCACGGTAATCACCCCGTGCGCGATTTCATTATGCGACCAGTTGTTCAGAATAATGTTTAATGAAATGACGTTATTAAAGAAAATTAATCTAAGTCTTTAAAAATCGTAATATTATGTTGTGTGAATAGATATTAACTTAAACAATTGTCAACAAATTAATATAATAATAAATATGTATAAATTAATAATTAATACAGGAAAATCAATAATATTATAAATAAATACAAATATTTATATAAAATATGTATAAATAATTAAAAGTAATTATTATATCAACTCAATCTTCAAGATTTTTAAATTCCAGCTGTATAATCGTATACAAGACGTCCTATATTCTTAGACAAAGGGGGAACGAGCAGTTATAAAAAAATCTCCAGGTGCGTTCGCTAAATCGTGATCTTGACGATCGACTGGAATGCCAATTGATGACGCCTCGTTTTCATCAAACGCAACGAGCAATGTCGCTCTGTTTTTATGTCTGCCAAGCCGAGACAACTGTTCCATATTCCCATCCAAGGATGATCATTAAAAGAATCTTAAACTTCGCTCAAGAAGTTCAAGAATCTCATAAATTTTTGCACTCAATTTATAATTAATTATACAAAAACTAGAATTTTGGAAATAGAAAAGTAACAAGATTGAGAGATTCTACAAAACTTATACTATATATAAAAGAAGATATACTTATAATATACTGCTATATTAAATATACTTAAATATATTGCTATATAAAAGAAGATATACTTATAATATGCTGCTATATTAAAAAGAAAATATATAACATATATAGAAAGCAGTTTCTAAATATATAAAAATATTAATTAAGAAACACAAATTTTTATACTGATATTAATAGAATTATGTCCTTAAATTTTCTTTCTGTTCAATTCTCAAAACCGTACGACCGAATCTCGTCAGTGATTCCTCGCGTCCATACTTCCTCTTCAATCAGGAATAATAATTCCGCTGATTCGTCTTCCTCTGTTCTGCGATTGCCGGCGTCCGTTTCTCCTTCGCGGGCGTAATTAAATGATTAAAGCTTGACCAAGCTCGAAGGCGTAGCCGCCCCCGGGCGGCGCGTGGAAGTTTACTTTCTAGGCGAGAGTGACGTTGACGTTCGCTCGCGTTCCTCGCAGATATGGGAATCCGCGTTAGCCGTCGGGGATCGTGGCGCAATTGCCATCCTTGGACGCGAATCTGGAGCAATGCGCTCGACGTGCTCGACGTGCTGGAAATTGACCTGACCTATCGGCTTGGAAGGCCGTAAAATCCCGATCGAACGCGATGGATCACACGAAATTTTATTAGAAAATAAACATTGCTTATTTATTAATATTTTTTTATTATATTTATTACTATATATATTTATATATTTTTTTGTTCTATTGCTGGTGGAACTATACATCTAAAATCTACCATTAATTTTATTTTATATTTTTATTTTAATTATGCCTATTTATATCCTAATTTTATGAATATTACTAAGATCTTTTACTGAAGAAGACTCTGTGTTAGTCGAAACGTTTAAAATTTTAATATTAATTTGACATTAAATCTTTTATTTATTTATTAAAGGACAGATCTTTGTTTAATTATTTTGCTCGTTTTTTGGCCTTCAACCTTTTCACATATATTTATATATTTATTACTATATATATTTATATATTTATATACTCTATATATATTATATATATATATACTATATATATTTTTTTAAAATTATTTTAGTATAACATACTTATTCGCACCAAAAACTAGCTCATTAGCCCTCTTTACCCTTGTTTGTTTTTATTATATTTATTATAAAGAATTGATATTTATAAATAAAAGTGATTATATATCTTTTCTTGTTCAGATATTATTAAGTGACACAAGGGAAGATCAGTTCAGATGTTTCTGCAATTATTACCGCGATGGCCACAAGCACGATACAGAAGCGTGTAAGAGCACAAAAGATACTTGTCGGTCCAATTCTCGGATAGTAAGCCATAAATCTTCGTCTTGAGAACACAAAGAATGTTCGAATGGAAAAGATTCGCAGAATGACAACGCTATTTGTAAGCAAACCGGGGTCAAGATGATTCAATAAATTATCAACGAATGTCCTTGTCCGACTCTTTATTAATTAAAGAGACCCGACGGTCCGATAAATGAGGGACGATCAAGAACAAACGAAGTAAGCCTGTTTTAAACGATCTATAATTTGAAACAGAATTCCGTAAACCTTCATTTTATTTACATGATTAATTATAATCAAAATTCCATTAAATCACATTATATTATCGGAAAGCTATTATCGGTAGGCTTAATTATTCTGCCGCGCATTGTAAAAGATCTAGAATGAAATTTAGTCCAAGTGCCATCTAATTGCACCAGAATGCCCAGCAATGACTTTGAGAGCGACAAACATGGAAAATGATGCTTCTTATTCGCACGAAATAACACGGTTCTCCACGTGACGAAATGGGTGGTGCTATCCAATACCCTTCACTCGTGAGTACTTCGAATCGCGCGCTGTGCAAATGACAGCGATTTATTGCGAGGGCTATTCACTCGCGTGGAGAAACATTACCGCGCCATGCAATTTATCCACGCTCCGTAAAAATAAAATACGAGAGCCAGGAAAATGCAAACCTGACCTATTTTATCCAATATCAAAGCTCGCGCTCGATATAAAAATTCTATGAATTTCGATAAATTATACATCAGTTCGATAATTATATGATAATTAAGCATTTATACACACAACAAACTTACAGAAAGTGGACAATTTTTTCTAATTTTGATAATAATTTATATAATTAAATATTATTTTTCGCAATTGTACACTGAGAGGTAAATTTTTTAAAATAAAAAAAAATACCTTTTCTTAATAAACCATATCTTTTGATACAAGTATTTGTTTGTTCTATTTAAGTAAAAATATTTAGTTTTAAGTAAATACATATGTTATCTTAAGTATATTATTTTGTGCTTTTAAATTTTTTACATTTAAATAAATATTTTATAAATAATCTAATAATATTATTTTAAACCTAACTATAAATTGTTTTCTATATAATATTAACAAATCTGATTATCTCAAATATAAAAATGATCTAACAGTAAATATTTTCTAGAACAAAAAAAAATAAATATTTAATAAAAAATTATAAATATTAAAAATATTTTCATCAAAAAATTTTAAGACGAATACAAGTAAATAAGCTATTAGGACTCACCGAGTACATAATTTTTTTGTGTTAAGTAAAATTTTTTTGTATCAAGATATTTCTTCTCTTAGTGTATATATCTTTTTGCATACATTTATATACGATGGGATTATTTACATAGGAATGAAAGAGGCCCGTGCGCCAGTCATGCGGAAATACAATCGAAAATATGAAAGCGCGAATCCCGAAAATGCGCAGCCGAGCGCAACGGAACATCATAATTCCCACGGAAGTGATTCGTTTCGCATTTTCTGCGAGCCCCATCGCTCGCGAAACGCGTTTCGCGAGCTATGCATAAGCTGAAAACTGTGCGGGCTAAACGCGTGCACTGCGCGTACACACAGCGCGAAACTTTCATCGCGAAAGCGTGGCGTTGGCGATCGAAAGAGAACCGTATTACCGTACCCCGGAAGAAAACGTGCCGCCGATTACCGCAACCAGAAGCGCGTCGTAAAAGTTATTAAACAGTTCGTAACTAAATTGCGTCGTATCTCCACCACCCCGTCCCACCCGCCCCGCCTCGCCGCGACGCCGTACGATATCCGAAAGCACTCTGCATACCGCGTTTCCTGCATTCGAAAATCACGCCGCGATACGCGAAAGGATAAAAACCGACGTGTTATTACACGCCGCTAATCTTCCTGTCGGGTGCTTTGCAGATTAATAATTACTACGGCTCGGCGCGATTGCCGGTAACGGTTTCAACGCGATACGTTACAGATGTAGGAAATGTAACGGACGGTTACATTTCATTCTACGACATTATACGTTTCTACGTCTGAGATACAATTAACATATTGATAAATTCTAAGTATATTTCATAATCGTATTAATTGATGATATGGGCAATGAAGCACGAAAAAAAAGATTTGGTAAAACAACTAGAAACTTCACTGATTCAGCAAACCTACAACTGTAATATACGGACAGTCAGTTTTCTATGTTACAAAGCAAAGTTTTCTAGCTGAATAAAATTAGCGATTCTAACTAATTATGTTTGTAATAATAGCACAGCAAATTTGTCAACACAACAAAGATAAGTTTCTATGAAAATCAATCCAATATATGGATTAAAATTTTTAACAAACCAATTTTTAACATACTAGCTAAGACGGCACATACTTTTGTTGCTGCAATAAAGAAAACTTGTTATATTAGCAGTTTTCTTTGTAGCAAAGAATCAGTTGCTCTAACAATTCAAGTTAGCTAAGACAACAAATTTGGAAAAATACTTAATAATGTTTATTTTTATTAAAATTAAAAGAATACAATTTTTTAACTATTATTACATATTTACAACTTTTATAGGACCTCCGCTTTCTCATGAAATTGGTTTTATTGGCAGCAATAAAACCTATTTATGGTGATTTGAGTTCAGACAAACTATTAATAAAGTGTTGGGGGCAAATACCCAAAATAATAACAAAAGTTTAAATCCTTTAATTTGGACTTATTTTTTTTTTAATTTTATCTACACTAAACAAATAGACATTTCTTTTCTTTGGTAACAGCATAATTTGTTTTTACTAAATTTATTAAAACATGTATTGCAAACGTAAATTAGTTTTTCTACACAAACTAATTTGTTGCAATAACAATGAAATATTTACAAAGATGAGTTTGTTCTATGAGCATGTTGATAACTGCTTTTAGACATAATTTCTTTGTTAAACTATCAAATTTCCTTAATTATAGATGTTGAACTCATGCAGCAAGCTATAGCCTTTGGCTCAATTATCAAATCTATTTTTTTCCGTGAGGATTTCTCCTCTTTATACCAAATTATTAAATTTCATTATTAATAAAATCTATTATTATTATTGTCTAAAAAAAGAAAGATTTCTTGTATTTTAGAACATTAGAAAAAAAAAGAAAGATATGTTCTGCGATAAATCGAGGAATCTTTTTTGTTGGCACGAGGCCCATATTGCGTAACGTAATGACCGTGTCGCCATGACGCCGGATAACGATCCGTACAGCAACACATTTTTCAGATTATCTATTATTTTTGGAAAACAGCCACAACACCTTTCTTAATGTTTCGGAGTGAAAAGTTCCACGCCGCGGATTCCGGCGCTGTTTAAAGAAACCCGAAGGAGAACGTTTACCCACATCATCGATCTCGCTATAATGCCGGACTTACGCATGATTTATTCCTGACAAACCGCGAGATCAACATGCACTTTGAGCTATCGCGCGTTACAACGTGAATAAAAGAAGCGATCGATAAACAATCTCGCTTTAAACTCTTTAGTTTCCAAAAGTTCCAAGTTATGTCGAGCATTTATTAATAATTCCGGTATTAAACCCGCTTTAGATGATTTATAACTCGTGCAAGAATTTAAGACAGCGTTCTATTTATAATTTTATGTATCATCCCAGGCAGAAAGGTGACGTCAATTTAACGTTAATTGGACGTCAAAGAGGTTGACAGCTGATTAAGTCGAATTGATCGACGTCTTCGACGTCGAATTACGGTTGATCGACTAACTTTTGACTGCATGTATGTACAGTTGACCCGACGTCGAATCAATGTTGAAGGTTGAAGGTTTGTTGATATTTGATACGATTTCGACGTCGAAACAACCAAAATTTCAACTTATTTTGACATTAATTATCGACATTGATCCGACGTCGGGTTAACCATACATTTCTCACTGGGATACGAGAAGAAGAATTGAAGAATCAGAATGTATATACAGTAGCGGACAAAAATTTAAGACGACAGTAGAGCTGATAAAAATAAATTAGATTTATTAGATAGACAACAAAATAAATACTACAAATTATATTAATATATATTACGTAATCCGTAAAAAGTATACAATACTATCAGAAACATATATCGGCATACATTTACAATTCAGAGTAGACATCTTAAAGTAGTATGTCAGACTTTCAAAAGTAACAGCATTGCCATAATATTTTGCTAAGATATTTAATAATGTATTTTGTTCCTACATATGAAATTTAAAGTCAATTTACCGTATCGTTTTTAAGAAAATTATTATTATAACGTCTGTAAGACGTAATATAGACGTCTTACAGACAGTTAGAATAATAATTTTCTTGAAAACGATACGGTAAATTGATATCAAATTTTATATGTAGGAATGAAATACATTATTAACATCTTAGCAAAATATTATGGCAATGCTGTTATTTTTGAAGGTCTGACATACATCTTTAAACTTATGTCCGCTACTGTTGATATAAAATAAATAATAAAATACAACCTTGATCAAAAGTATAAGGCACCTATGTTTTCTTCATTTATCTAAAAACTAAAAAATTGATTTATGGCACTTGCTGTGAATTATTCTTTGTTTCAAGAACCCTTTAAACTTATGTATAATGCCGGTAACCAATAGAAAACAATACAGGTAAAAGAATTTCAGATAAATGAAAAAAACGTAGGTGCCTTATACTTTTGGCCAAGGCTATAATACATGGCATATAAAATTATAAATAGAATTCTATAATAAGATTTTTTAATCTGACGCGAATTGTCAAATCTAAAGCTTTAATTTGAAAAAGATACTTTTTTACAAAACAATAATTATAATCCGATTTTAAATCCTTTATATTATAATTTTAGTCTTTAGCTTTATTATTTAAATCCTAATTAACAAACGACAGTCCTCGGGCAAGAAATAATAGAAGTCTGATATTATTAAGCCATTTATTTACTTTTATGATCGTCGCATTTAGAGAGAAAGAGAGAAAGAAATAGCATAATTAATTAGACGAATGCGCAACCGCCAATCAAATCCGAAGTAATTAGCAAAGGAAATCGTAATAGCGTGAAAGCTCTTCGGTTGCATAAACATTTTTGCCATTAACACCATGTAATATGCTATATTTAAACGCATGTTTGAAATATCTAAAAAAATATGTCATACGAGCTCATGCGAGCAAACATTATCATATTAATTAATTCTATTGCAATTGCTAACAGGTTTCTACCGTCCTTTTACACACGTTCTCTTATTATTTATTCTCTTTTACTATTTAATTCTCTTATTATTCCTTTTATACCTTTCTCTTATTATTTATCGCAGATTTCATTATCACAGATTTCATTTTTTAACACATTAAATGCCACGCATATTTCTATCTCGATTTCGACAAATAAATGATCACATGAGCGAATAAAACTTTAAAGATAATTATTTCTTGCAACCCGGCTATCGTAAATAACGACACAAATAAAATCGACATTAAAATTGACATAAGAGTATAATAAAAACAAACAATTAAATAATTAGAGTTCTCGAAATAATAGGTTCGTAATACTCCTTACTTTTTGTATATCACGCAAATACTGATCCCGCGCGTACCGAGCTATACGATTATGTAACGAGAAATCAGAACTGCTCGCGCCATCTGATGGCGTCGATCGATACTAATCGGTCGCTGACAGAGAGCGCTTCCAGTACGTTAGATTAAAAAAGAAGACAATACTAAACTTAATAAGTTGATTAAACAAACCCAGATAACACGATGTCAAAAATCAGGACATAAAACGTCTCATAAGATGTCTTTAAGACGTCTTTGAAACACGTTATCCACAATTATCTTAAAGACGTCTTATGTCCTGATTTTGAACATTGTGTTGTCTGGGAAACCTTATCCACGATATTATGTAACATATAAATTGCATTATTGTCTATCTGGCTATATGGAAGAAACCCGACTTTTGTACTTTTGTACTTTTCCGTAAAGAAGAAAAAGAATACAACAGAATCGCACGACGCAGGTTTCGCGCTCTTTCGCGAATTCCTCGAGTCTCGTTCTTGCCTGGCGAGAAATTATTGTCTATCGGTGAACGGCGATAAAGTTACACCTGATGTTTCAGATAAAAAAGTAACGAGACCATGATCCCGAACTGATGTTGGGGACGTCGCGAGAGTGCGAAACTCCAGATTAGGGCTATTAAAAAATAACAGAAAAAAGAGAGAACCCAGATATCAAATAAGAGTCGAAATGATATATCGAAATGTACATTTCGATATTATTTTGACTTCTTATTATTTCTTACTTGCAGGGAAGGATATAGGCCGGTATTCATAGTCGGATCTTATATTTAAGACCGTCTTAAGCACAGTCTTAAGATGTCGTAAGCCAATCACAGAGCCGTATCAGCGTCTTAAGACATTACTTAAGACGGTCTTAAAATAAGAACCGACTATGAATACCGGCCATAGAATCTCCGCTGTTCCGATATTATTCCCAAGTAGCATTTTATCCTTGTTGTTCACTAA
>NJRP01000009.1:1806672-1828261 GCA_003063835.1 Aphaenogaster floridana | reverse complement strand
ATGCAAGAGCTCACTGAGCGCTCTGCGAGCTCTTGCATCCGATTGGCGTAAATTTTTAGCTCTAAAGGAATATGCCAATCGGAAAACATTAAATATCATTAAAATTGGCTTTTTATTTGAATTTATGTACATTTTAAATATTTGGTGAAAAAAGTTGTGATGTGGTGATTTTTGAAGTAGAGTTCTGGTGAAACCATTTTTAGGGTCGCGGCAACACTGCATATATATATGTATACATATATATAATATGATGACAGGTTATGAAGTCATGTATTCCTCATTGCATAGCGCTCGATGATTATGACGATTAATAATTCGAGCGTTCGTTTAACGGCAAGTATATCAGCGTGAAGGGCGACTATCAGTAAAGGGCGATACCCGTCATCGGATTACGCGAGTCGGCGTAGTGGAATTGTACTCCCCGTCTACACTGTCCGACTGTAAACAGCGATGATCAAACAGGAACGTGCAAAATATCAGGATTTAGCAATGGCGTTGACATCGAATTTGTCCTGTTTGTTCTAATCTGAGTGAACTTTGACTTCAGTTTTCTTTTTCTCTCGAACATGGGTGTCCGTTCGTGTAGAAAAGTACTACAGCTGAAAGACAGATCTATTGCTCTTGTATAACGCTTTGTTACGTTTTATAATACTTTTGGTATCTTATGGTTGGTAATATTAGGAGCTGAAACAAATTTAGCCAGTCTTTTCTCTTAATCTTTATTTTAATGTATAGTTAATGAATAATTCAAAATGTATTAATCGCTACCGCAGGAAGGCAGCAGAGATATCAACGAATCGGGATCTGACCAGTACTGCCTAGAAATTCCCAATATCTCCTGGCTGGAGAGACCAAAAGAATGGACTTATACAATGAGAAGACACATGCAGGTGATTATGTAAATTTGAGACAATCACAGGGTGTTTACAAAATGTTTGGCCAAACTTCACCAGCAAGTCTAATTCTATTGACAAATGAATGTTGTGTGAACATAGATCTACAAAAATGCTTCCTTTTTTAGTTACAGTTCTTTAAAGTTTATTATAAAAATAAATTTTAAAAAATAACATTTAATTTTCTTGCTCTTTATTCTTATTTTTACAAAAGATTATACATTATTAATTTAATATGTAATTTAATATGTAACCTATGTGTACTATACATTACAGGAGGTGGTACCTGGTGTGTTTCTTGGTCCGTACAGTGCTGCCAGTCGTTCTAAATTGCAGTCTTTGCTTGATCATGGAATAACACATATAGTTTGCGTCAGGCATGCTATTGAGGCAAACCTTATAAGGCCAAACTTTCCCAACAGCTTCAAGTATGTGATCTTAATTGCAATAGCTTAATAGTCGCTTAACAAAGAAGAGAAGGGCTCTGAAAACTTAAAAAGCTCTAATTTCTGATTTTCTTTAATCCTTTTTTTAAATATTTTTTATTAATTTTCTTGTCTCAATATTTTATATTCTAATTTTATTATCTTTATATTTTTATAATGATATGCGAATTTAAGATTTAATTAATTCATTTTGAATCAAAAGTATCATCAATCTCTTAATTTTTAATGTAATTTTACACTATAATTTACGATCTTTCCATTTCCTTTTTCTCTTAATTGCATTTAATGATTCATCAGTAATTACAATTATATTTCGTATACTTATATTTTTACTTGTATTTTACAGATACCTAGTCTTAGAGATTGCCGACACAATGACGGAAAATATTATTCAACATTTCAAAAAGGTGAAAGTATTCATTGATGAAGCCTTGAATTCAGGCGGTCGAGTCCTGGTTCATGGAAACGCTGGTATTTCGAGATCCGCCGCATTGGTTTTAGCATACGTTATGGAAACATACGAACTTTCGCAAATGTAAATTTTTTTCTTTTTCATAAAACTATATATATGTCTATATCATATATATATATATATATATATATATATATATATATATCATATATATATATATATATATATATATATATATATATATATATATATATATATATACATATATCATATATGTATATGATGAGTATCGTATATACAGAGTGTATCAGAATACATGTAACAAATTTCTAGGGTATGTAGGGGATTCAAAGTAGACCAGCTTTTAATAAGGAACTAATATCCGGAAACGCACCGTTTGCGAGCTGCAGACTGGAACTATTGGTATATTCAGTAATAGGAATAATTCTCATAACTTTATTTACTTACATTGCATTACAAAAATGTTTAGCAATGTCAAAACAGATGGCTACAATAATTGCTCATAATGACGACCACCAACTCCGATGCAAGCATTGCACCTGCAAAGCATGTTCTGGTACACTTTTTCAAAAATGTTAGGCGTCACTTGGATTTCTTGCGCTGCGGCCAGAATGTGATCGTCATGAGCAATTATTGTAGCCATCTGTTTTGACATTGCTAAAAATTTGTGTAATGCAATGTAAGCAAATAAAGTTATTATGAGAATTATTCCTATTACTGAACATACCAACAGTTTCAGTCTGAAGTTCGCAAACGGTACGTTTCCGGATATGAGTTTCTTATTAAAAGTTGGTTTACTTTGAACCCCCTAGAAGTTTGTTACATGTATTCTGATACACCCTGTATATGTTCTTATATATTTTCATTCAAATTACAGAATTGTACTTATTTTACAATTATTTTATGATTACATATTTCCATTTATTGAAATTACAATATTGAAAAATCCTTGTAACATTTATTTTAGGCGCGCATACTCAATGGTGCAGCAAAGAAGATTTTGCATAAATCCGAACGAAGGTTTTATGACGCAGTTAAAGGAGTATGAGCCTATATATCAGGCGGAAAAGACGGTGAGAAACGATCAACAAAATTCAGAAAGTCAACGCAGTGCCAAACGAACGATCCATCAGATTGAAACGGACAGTCGAACACAAGTCGAGAATAGTGCGATGGATAGTTGATGATAATTTATAAAGTGAGGAGGAGACCGAAGTTACCAAGACTCATTAGATCGGATAAACGAAATTTTTTTTTCAGTCGAGCTTTCTGCACTTTCTTTCAATTTTCGTTTTTATTTTATTTCTCCTATTCTTTACCCATTGACTACAGAAAGTGTATGTATAGTGCGGCTAAGGAAACGAATTTGTAGCTAAATCTGAACACCAATGTTGCTAATATTTCATTGGGAACGTTTAACACAAAATAAACGAATTGATTAGATTAATTACATTAACTTTGGAAATTTCGCTTTATTTTTGTGTATAACTGCTTTCAAGTAGTGAAATAGTTTATAAAGAAAATTATCAAGTTAATATATTTGACAAAAAATACTGAATAAAAATACAGAGATTAATGCATAGAATTAATGCATTATCATGGTGGCTATTTATCATATGCATCGTTTATAATTGTTAAGAAACGACATTCAAAATATATATTAGGGATGTATATAAGCAATGTTCTCTTTAAAAATTTATATTTATTTCATTATCATTTATTTTTCTTATCAATACACTTTTGACATGGTAATATTTGAAATTAAGTAAATTTATGTCAAAATATTTTATCTAGAAAATGGCACATATTCATATATTTATCAAGGTATAGTCTTTAATATTTTTCTTTATTTCCGAATTGTTAAAATAGTATCGTTTAAGTCACTTAACTTTGGCTGGAAATTGTATACATACTATCTTATCGCTTTTCTCATTTACTAACTCCCACTTAATATCGACTTTCACCTGGAAGATAATAAAAATTATAAATTTTTAATTATATACACACAAGTTTAATAATTTTATTACATATAAAAAATATTTTTAATATAATAAATTAGCATATTTAATAAATTAAAAAGAAAAGGATTTATGAGTTTTTAATTTATTAAAAAAAATAGAACTTCTTACCTAAAAAGTTGTTCAAAAGATATAAATTTAATTTAAAATTTTGCTCAAATTATGTCCAAATATTAACAAAATTTAAATAAAATTGTATCTAAAAAAATCGAAATATATAAAGGTTAATATGAATTTTAAATGCTGATTACCGAAGGGAACTTCTTTTGTATAAACATCGTGGTTGTGTAATGATATTCTTGATCCTTGTGTAAAGGACAAACGATCCCATCGTCAGGATCCTTGCATGCATTAGGCTTCTCTAATGGAAAAGGTACTGGAACATCTAATATTACGCCGTATACACGTACATCGACTTGCGAGATATCTTCGTCTGCAAAGGAAATGCACACATAGATGTCGCAATTATAAAATGACTATTAATAATATTACAGATGTTAAATAATATGTATCTTAATAATTCAAATTACATTTTTAATACCGTTAATTTAAAATCGAATCCTCACGGATAAATTGGATGTGCAATTTTGGACATAATTCTCATACTCACTAGGTATAAATTTAATGGATATAGATGCATTAGTGCCGCGCACTAAAATACATTTTTCATCAGACGTTGGACATCCTGAGACCGATATATCCGTGAATTTGCCTAATGTTGAGCCTAAAATAGAATAGAAATATAAGTGTATGAATTATATTAAATCCCAAATATATTAAGTCAAATAAGCCTAAATATATTAAATAGATTATTTAATAACAATATATTAAATTATTAGATAATATATATATTAAATGTGCTAGAAAAATGTGATATACATATTAAATAATTAAAAAAGCAGATTGCTTTTTAATTTCGCAAAACCACATTCTATTCGTATAAATTTACATAAAAAATAATTAAAATAATATAATTAAATAAATTTTAATCAATTTTTTAATAATTACAATAGATTATCTTAAAAAATTGGATTATATTTAGTAACAAAATATATGACAATATATAAAATTTCAAAAGTTAATTATATTCACTAACAAAATTTCACGAAATTTTATTATAATTTCTAGTAAACAAGTTTCTTGTAGAAAAAAAATTCTTAAACAATTCTTGGTGTCGACGACACCAGCGATATGTTTCGTACTTTGATCTTTCATACTTTGTTATGCATTCTGTTTTGTTATCTCTGGTGATAACTCAATTCTCTGTAAGACGTCAAAAGGTGCAAATTATTATTTTTTTCTTCAGTAGACGGTATGTGTCGTACATATCTTCAACCTTCATTGTGAATTGTATAGTACATACATTACGAATTGATAACGTAATCAGACTTTCACAGAATGAGGAACAAACGAAACGCGATGTGCGACTTGGTCAAGAAAAATATTTAAAAATTTGTAGGATATTCCCAACAGGAAATTCCCTTGCTTGTCTTTTCCGAAATAGAAAATTGGTTATCGTATTTATATTTCTCTTTAAAATAAAAAATTCAAGTACTCAGTAAACACCGAATATAATTGCCATATAATATAGATATAACTCGTGCATATTTACATATATGTTATATGACAGTTATATCTAGACTTCCTGAGTATACAACGAATACGAAATCGAAATAGTAAAAAGGCGGAGTAAACGGTGCAACTAAAGGGAAAACGCATTATATATATATATATTTTTTTTTAGTTTGAAATAAGAATAGCAATGTGTGTGTGACGTGAATCGTGATTACTTCGCCGCGATCGTAGAGTTTATTAATTTCAGATGAACGCAAAAAGATGACAATAGATCTATCGCATTTACCGCGATAGATACCTTTCGGTATCATAAAGAAAAGTACATAGAAGTCCTCTTACATATCTATATATATACAGGGTGTCCCATTTTAACCTAGACAGCAAAATATCTCGGAAACAAAACATTTTAGAGAAAAATGTTCCATACAAAAGTTATTTGACTTCGAGGGAAACATAAGATGGGTCAAACGAAATTTTTCTAGGTGGAGGCATTTCGGAGATTTGAAGGTGACCTTTGATTTTTTTAATGGAATTATATGATTTTTTAAATATAGTATGATGCCTCTAGTTATTCTGCACATAAAAGTATTAAGGTAAAGTTATCAAAAAATCAATAGTTTGCTAGATATTTTACATTTTATTCTGATATATTTTAACATGAAATATAAAATATCATGTAAACTATTCATTTATTGATAATTGTACCTTAATACTTTTATGCGTAGAATAGTAGGATGAATCAATTGGTGTAAAGAAAACATATAGTTGCTTTTCAAAAATGTAACTGCATAATTGTATAATTTTTTCTAAGTTAAAATGGGACACCCAGTATATGCAAATCTATATCGTTGAAATCTGAACTCGTTGAAATTAGATCTACTCGGTTGTTAGTTACATTATACTTTCCTGCTCGCTACCTGCAACAGACGCTTCTAGGCTTTGAAGGCAAACAAAGAAATTATAGAAAACGTCACTAATAATAAGTCGAACGGACTCTTTCTTACTTTCTTTATTTCTTAAAATAGACTCTCGTCCCTTTCGGCAACTTTTATGATTTTTGAGCGATAACACGATAAATAATTTTTTGAAGAATACGGTACTCTTTTTTAGCAATAATTATTAATTATCAGTTCCCAGATAGCAACCTGAATTTATTTGTCGTCATTTTGACGCCATAACAAAAAATGATGTCAAAATAACGACAAATAACATCAGTTTGCTCCCTAGGTTACTTATTGACGATAATTAACGTTAATCAATTTAACTTTGCATATACTACGTTTACGCGAGGCGTTACTTCTGTAGTAACTTACTCAAATTATCGTAACTTACGATAATTCACTCCGCGTAAACGGGATTGAACCCGTTTACGCGGAGAGAATTATCGATAATTTGAGTAAGTTACTACAGAAGTAACGCCTCGCGTAGACGTAGTATTTGACTTGTTACAATAGTTTTGATCTTCCTGTTAAAATTTTAAGCTTCTAAACTGCAATGTACGATTTGCCGAAAACAGCACCGCTTCGTGATTATTACTATTAACATTAATATTTTTTATTCGGTGCAAGTTTGTTGCAAAATAATTTTCTCCCCAGTCCTAGATTAGCGATAACAAACGCGCACTCACCGCAATTCTCGAACATGAAGGCGTGACAGGACGCGGAACACAGCGCGAATAAAAACGCGACGATCGTCACTGAACTCATGTTGCTGTTGCTCGTACGGCTTCTACGCGACTAATAACAGCCACTGCCACTGTTGACTCATGACTGTAGTTGTCATAAAACATGCCGCATCCCCCGATACCTAAGAGAGCGCCGCCAATCGGTTCTCGTTGCCGAGGTACCGATCGAGCGGAAGTTCATCTTTCATAATGATGGACATTTCTTCTTTTATTTTTTTTTAACAATTGATTGCCTTTTCCATCCTCGAGGTTTTTTTATTTTATGATATTCTTTTACTTTCCTTTTTTTACTTAATTTTTTTGTATAATGTTTTAGAGAACTTAAATGTAGAGTTAAGCTATAAAGAGATTACGTGATTAAATGAAAAGATAACGTACAAAAAGATAACAATTATGGCGTTAAATGTGACGCTATAATATTCAAAATTCTTGTTGCGTATTTCGGAATATAAAACGGAGTAAATAGATTTTTTCTTGCGTTATGTTTTCGATAGTAACAGTAGAAAATGTGTAAAAATAAAAATCGTCTTGTGATATTCTTTATCTTTGCAATACATGCAAAGTAAGCTTAGATATTTTAAGATTAAAAGAGTATCTATATAGTATTTTCTTTAAATACAAACATCATTAAGACCTTTTTTTTATTATTTATTATTCCCACAATTTTAATCGGTGAAATTTGCGTCGACATGCGTTGAAAATGCAGCGAGATCCATTGTTTAAAAAGTAACGTGTTTACATCGATACCGGGGTCCAAAAATCTGTCATAATCGTTATAAAAGTGCCAGCTCCATTTTTATACAATTTTCACCGGTAATTTTAGACATATAATCTTCTCGTCCTGGTCGTTTCTAAATTCCCACATAACGTCGACACTCAACTAAAAAAATAGAAATGATTTAATGATAAAATAATTAAAATTTAAAAAATAATATACATCCAAATATAAATAATAAAAAGTTTTAAAAATGTAGATTAAAGATTTAATATAGATTTTAAAAAAGTGTGCAAATTAAGAATTTGCACAGTGCTTCCTCATCAGAAAGTTTTTCTTTATTTCTTCTTTTTTTTGTTTGGCTTCCTCATAGAGGAAGCTTTGTGAATCAACGAAAGTTTGAAGATTACAATTTTATATGAACGTACATACTTTATTACTCGAAAAATACTTAATAAAAAAATACTTTGTTATAGTATTTTGAAAAGCTCTCGAAGTAAGCTATAAGAATATGCAATAAAAAAGTAGGGTTTTAATAGTAAAATTGAAAAAAAACCTAAAGTATGTGTGTATGTGTGTGCGGATTGGATGTTTGTGAACGCTGTGACTTCCGCAAATTTTGAGATATCGGGTTCGTTTTTTTTTTTTAAACAAAAGAGAATTTTTTGAGGAAGATTCCTATTGAATTGTGCGATGATCGGTAACAGGGTTCTCATAAAATTTTTAATTTTTTTAAAATTTTTAATTTAGGTTTTTTTCAATTTTTACTATTGAAACCCCACTTTCTTATTGCATATTCTTATTGCTTACTTCGAGTGCTTTTCAAAACACTATAATAAAGTATTTTTTCATAAAATACTTTTCGAGTAATGAAGTGTGTATGTTCATATAAAACTGTAATCTTCAAACTTTTGTAACTCAATAAGTACATAATGAAAAAATACTTCATTATAGTGTTTTTAAAAACTTTCGAAGTAAGCTATAAGAATATGTAATGAAATTGTATTTGGTGATGATTGGTAAAGGGTTTTTTTTTAAATAAAATTTTTAATTTTTTTATAATTTTTATTTTTTAGGCTCTCTTTCAATTTCTAATATTGAAACCTTATTTTTTTATTGTATATTCTTATAGCTTACTTCGAGAGCTTTTAAAAACACTATAATAAAGTATTTCTTCATTATGTACTTGTCGAGTTACAAAAGTTTAAAGATTACAATTTTATATAAACGTACACATTTCATTACTCGAAAAGTACTTAATGAAAAAATACTTTATTATAGTGTTTTTAAAAGCTCTCGAAATAAGCAATAAGAATAAGCAATAAAAAAGTGGGGTTTCAATAGTAAAAATTGAGAAAAAACCTAAAATAAAAATTTAGAAAAAATTAAAAATTTTATAAATATGAGCGCAAAACGAATCCTGTTACCGATCATCGCACAATTCAATAGAGATCTTCCTTAAAAAATTCTCTTTCGTTTAAAAAAAAAACGAACTCGATATCTCAAAATTTACGAAAGTTACAGCGTTCACAAACATCCAATCCGCACACACATACACACATACATACACACGGACATTTTGTAAAAATATAAATTTTCGACGTTTCAGAAGATTCTAAACACATTGGCATTAAAAACTGAAAAAAAAATTTTTTTACGAAAACAAAGCTTCCTCTATGAGGAAGCAAAAAGAAACACAGATTAATTAATATTGTTATTTAATTCTAAGCGGGATTACCGCGGGGATTTTTTTTTCTACGGCGAATGTAGCTTTGTATTCAGCCTCCTGATCCTGTTTTAAAGGACATTTGAGCCCGGTATCCGGATTTTTGCATACTTCAGGATTTTTCAAGGGAAAGGGTATAGCTACGTCCATCACCACGCCAAATGCATACGCTATGACGTTCGGGATATCTTTGACTGTAAAAAAATATATTAATAAGATTTTAATACAATCGATATTTTATAAACAAAATTATTACATCATCTTTGTAAGCTTATAATTTGAAATTCTAAGTAAAAATCGAATTCTGAATCAGTAACCATCTAATCACTCCTTCCAGCAATATCAAAAATTTTCTAATGTTCAAAAAAGTGTACGACACTGAAGTACAATTATTTTACTAACTTGGTGTAAATTTGATGGATACGTGTATATCCTTTTCACGGGGAAACGTGCATCTCTCGTCGGACACATCGCAGCTTGAAATCGAGATCTCATTGAACTTGCCTATTTCCGAACCTGGAGTAGGTGCAAAATTTGTAAGTATATATACCACAAATAAATGATTTGTATTATACACAAACTTGGTTGAGCATTATAAATGTAATTTATTCAACATGTGAATTTAATTTAATAAATTAATTAACTCAATGATTGTACAAAGACGTAAGACATTTGCATAAAGACGCTCTCTTTATATATTGCTAGTTTTCTGTAATTACATTTCACAGTGATAGAAAATTACGTGTAAGCTGCAAAATAATTATATGTAATCAGATGAACATCCAAAGCATATGTAATTAAATTAGCTTAGCGTGTAATGTTGCTAATAGCTTCCGCTATTACATTCTTAAGTAAGAATATTGCGTGTAAACATTCTCCCTCCAATTTATAATTAACCATAAAAGCCAAGCAATGGATAATACGCTATTAGTAACAGGAATCTTCGAGTGATTTCATAAGATTCTTATCGCTCGCCATTTATGAAATTAGTGGAATTTAATTGTTGTTTGTACTGGCTTAGTTCCCCTTTTCTTTGATGAAAATTAATTTTCGATTTTAATAATTAAACTTTTGAGCATAAAATAAAAATTTTCACTCTAAGGAATAATTCTGAAATAGAATTTTTTGCTTCATAAGCAATAATTCTGAGTTTTAATAATGAATAATTTTTATCAGTGCTTTGAAAAAACCAAAGAGGACCGATATTCTAAAATTACTTTTTGATTGCAAATTCTTTGATAAATTTAGAGATGATTTTTCCATAGCACAGCAAATAATATATCGAAAAAATCATTGATTGCATTTTCTCCAATTTTCGAACTTTCTAGTGTTTATCATTATATATATTTTTCTTATATATTTTATTATCGCATCAAAATTATATTTTTGTTCAGATAAAATTAATTTCGAATTGTCCAAAGGATTTGTAACAAAAAGAACATCTCACACGATCCGAATAATTAGGATACTTTACAGATATAAAAACCGAATATAGACATATTAAATAATTCTTATAATATAAATACAAATTTGTCCGTTTCATAGGCAATGCAAATTGCCACATGGAAGGACATACTAATAACTATATTATTAGTCTTATTCGCTTTAATTAATATAATTAACTAATAACGGACAGTCTTGCTGAAGAAATAATAATTAATTAACTTTCTTGCAGAAAAATTTTCCAAAATTATTAAAGTGCACACTTACCGCAGTCCTCAAAAACGAAGGCAAAGGAGGACGTTATGCCATACAGAACACATAATAACGAAAAAATGACACTGATCCGCGTCATGTTGTTTCCACGATTTTCACGCAGATATTAATGATGTTGCATGCAATCCTCGCACTTAAATTTATAAGCGCGTTATAGCTTATCTAACACGAAAACATAATTCATCTCATTACGCTAATGATAGACCATTGTTATTGCAAATGATTTCATAAATGGCTTGATGCAATTTCGTTTCACGTTTGCATGTGTTAAGAAATTTCGTTATCAAATTTTTAATATTGATAAAAACATTGACAAAAGATAAAATATATGCTTAAACTATTCCTTATATATGTAATGTTAACACGTTATATTTTTATTTTTATATATTTAATTATATAATTTGTAATGTATACATAAAAATATATAAATGTAATATAAATACGCAAATTCAAGAATTTATTTATTGTTGTTACGCATAATAGATAATATAATGAGAATTTTATATAAGTATTTTATATAAGTATCCTTTTCGCGACTTTTATAGTTTCGCATACGTTGTTTCATTAATGTAATGTGTTCTTTCGATTTCTACTCGCTATAAATAAAAACCTTTAAATTATTTGTTAAATAAGAGTAGTACAATTTTTTCAAATCGCCTCTTCAAAAATAAAATAAAATATAATGATGAAGGATGTAATGTGATAACTCGTTGGTAATCTTTATTTTAAAAAATTTTAAATATTGTCTGCTTTCGAAGAGAAACATATTTAAATTTTTTATTTAATGTTGCCGAATCATACATCATACATACTTTTATCGTTAAAAAAAACTTTATGCTTTTCCAAAGAATCTCAAGTAGATAATGGGAGCTCTCCAGCAAGGACACTGTGTAACATTGGCAAACAATAAGGATGAAATGATTCACTGTGTTACACAGTGTTGCCTGTGTACGTTGCTGGAAAGCACCCAATAAAACTTTTCAACAAAAGTATGCAATGTACCCATGTAGCACAGCAGCGCGTGCAAAGCGCTTTGAAAGCGCTTTTGAGAGGGTATAACCCTACATGGGTATAAAATAAAAAAAGTTAAAGTTTTAACGTTAAAGTTTAACGCGATTTTAATTCCACTTGTATTTCATCGAAAAGATATTTGATACCTTTCATATCGTAGAACGATTCTATAAAACGCAGAATAACTTGGATTTCAATTTTAAAAAATCAATTTTTTTTATTTTTAACTAAGAAACGAAAAAAGGAACCATCCGACAGAAACTATCATGCTTTGACCGAAACAACATATAAGCATACAAAATACATTCCCCAATTTCTCACATTATTTGAAGATAATTATAGATCAATCTTATATTTAAAATCGTTTCAAGTACAATCTCCAAATGAAAGGTAGCCAAACTTAAAAGCACCAGGATTTATTTTCAGCTTTCTCATCCCATCGCAATCTATACTGTTCCCTGTCGCAGCGATCTAGGTTTATATGTGAAATAAGCATGTTTATTTATTTTGTGTTGTGTTGCTGGACATAAAACAGCAATAATTAAATAAATTATGGTTACATTGCAATTACAATTGTTGTATTGTGAATTTCACGTTGTTACTGCACGATCGTAGCTCGATCATTTTAAGTACATTGAAAAAAAATTCTTGGTAAACTTGTGAGATGCATTTAGTATACTTTCTTTTGAAGTGTTTGATTATTATTACCGATTATAATAATAATAACAAAATATTTTGTAATAATTATAAACATTTGTAATAATTATAAAAGAGCAAATTTTGTTTAGTTAAGCCAACTAAATTATGTAATACTTATTATTATTATACGTTTAATAAAAATTATTTCGCCAAGCACCTTAGGTGAAATTATAGTTTCAAATGTCATATGGTTATTTCGTTGGTTGGAATCTGAAGATCACTTAAAATCCGACTTAAGACGATCTTAAATACAAGATCAGATTGTGAATACCACAATTATTGATTGTTGAGTATGTACCATTTATGATTATGTTAGATACCCAGTGAGCTTCCCACGCAGAACAGTATCGACTGAGGTATGAAATCTCATCACAGTTGTTTAAATCACTCCCGCGTCGCGGCGTCGCAGCGCTTCGGTGCCAGCATCAGTCGTGAGGAAGTGACGTCCTGACAGCGCACCGTCCACGTAGCGTTTTGAGTACTCGCGCATCGTAAAGAACAGTACATCCCAGAGTTTGTTGGAAACGACATTTCGTCTAGTGTGCTCGTGTGTAACGCGTAACGTGAGTATCGCGTGTCTCTGTCCTGTTCGATTATTTTTGCGTATGGATTTTATTCTTCTTTCGCAAGAAAGTATTCTTCTCCGCCTGCATGTTCTCTGTGAAAAGATTCAGGCTTATTGACATAACCCAGTTCTCATTTGTTGCCCAAGAATATATCTTTGTATCGATGTGAATGAAGTATTTTTGGCGAACCGAAATATTGTGACATGAATTTGATGGTGTTACATAAAATAATCGACCAATATTTTTCTTTTCTCGCATATAAGTTAGAGGTTCTCGTAACACAGATTTTATTTACTGTATCAAAGTGTAAAGACACCTTCTTGTATTTGTGTGTTGAGTAAAGTATCTTTCAGGCACTGCATTCTGACATGAATATAATGATAGATTTGTTTTATGTAATTTTTATTATTAACTTTACTTTTTATTTTCCTTCTTTTTTTCTGCAATGCCCAATTATTCGCCTATTTTGTTTTAAGTACAGAAAGTATAATATAGTATAGCTACAAAAAGCAAACCTATTATTAGAACATTATCATAAAATATAATCAATCACTGTGCTCAATATGGAAGCTCGAAGAATGTTTGAAAATTGTTTAAAACATTGGGGAATATATTCTAGATATTTGTACTATTTGATTGATTAGGTGTTTTTGAAACCGTTCTTAAGTAACTGTTATTTCTTTTGTAGTTTCTCAATCGCCATGGACCAAATCAAGAAGCTCACTGAACCTGGCCGTCAGTTCGCCAAGGATAGCATCCGGCTTGTCAAAAGATGCACCAAGCCTGATCGCAAAGGTAATTTAATTTTTATTACACTACATGTAAACGAGGAATGTAATGGTTGGTCATAACTCGTTTTTTATGTATTATAGAATTTCAGAAGATTGCTATTGCTACTGCAATCGGTTTCTGTATAATGGGCTTTATAGGATTCTTTGTTAAGCTAATCCATATCCCAATCAACAATATCATTGTGTAAGTATTTGCAGGATTGCTATTTTATTTTTAATCATTGAAGAAGATATTTAAATGTTTTTTTATTTTCAGAGGTTCATAGAATTAATGTTGAAGATTCTCATCAATATTCTTAAGGCAATTATTGATAAGGTTTCGTAAGACTACTTCCGTTGTTGCATGTCCCTTCTTACTCTTATTTATAAAACAAAAATGTATTTGCTATGTCCTGAATTGATTTTGTGAGTGAGATAGATGAGAGGCGTGTGAATAATATTAATGAGTTTTGTAATAAAAGTTATCTAAAAAATTACCTATCTTTTTTATATATACCAATTGTACGTACTATAAAAAATAAGATTTAAAATGAAATTAAGAAATGGTTACAATATCTTGAACATAAATGTACAGAGACTAATTGTAAGAAACAATTGCAACAGTTTTTTGTTTGAAAGTATAAAAATATATATAATCAGTAGTTTCGATTTTTATGTATTAATTATATTCTTTTATGATAAAATTTCTATTTCAACACTTGAAAATTTCTGAATAAAATCCTAGCATAAGAGGGAATCCTAAAAAGTCGGATCATTTTTTAGTATTGAAGACACTTTTATTTAAAGAATAAAATTTTTCCTCAGGTTATAACGATAAAATTTTGTCGGCCGTTTATCTGTCTTGTTCGCGCAAAGTATATTAACCAGAAAAAAATTTACGAGAAAAACGGCCATGTTGCATGGAAAACCATAACCAGGTACTGAGTAATATATGTAAAAGATATAATAATAATCTTGTAAAAATCTGGCACGCAGTTTTTTTTACTATTTCGCAACTTATTAACACTGCTCCAAAAAGCGGCGCTTACTTTCTAAAAGAAAAAACGAATTCTTCGGTTTACTGATAAAAAAAAGAAATAGACAAGTCCTTAGATACTAGAAGCCACGATATCCGGGATCTTAGTATTGGCAGTATTCGAATAACAGAACGGGCTATTTAGAATCGTAAAGATAAGTTGCGCAAATGTAAGTTTACGGAAGCGCTTTTAACAAAGTTCTTAACATCGGAGCTGTGAAACATTAGCTTAATTAATAATATTACTTTCCAATTTCAAAATAAAATATCTCCCAATCTGACATTTAATACATTAAACTATTAAATAGATAGATAGAAATTTATTATTCCTCTAAGGGCACATTAAACTATTAAATACTCTGTTCTGGCAACTTGATAAAAATTCTATAAAAAGAAGGTAATATTTTTCTAGCACCATTCACGTATCGCTGTTGTGTGATACTGGCATGACTGCCATGTTCTCTCTCTCTCTTTCTCTCTCTTTTGTGATTTACAGAAAAGTCATACTCGGATTTTACATGATTTCGTAAATTCCGTATACTATCGAAAGGAAAGAGAGGGAAAAAGACGCGGAAGACTTTGTCCCGCTTTGCTTTGTTCGCGAAGCGCCGGAAAAGTTTCTCGAGTTTCGTACTATATTATCAAGAATTATTTTATCAATCTGCAGCAACACTCCGAAGAGGGAAAGTCGTTTAGTTCGCGGATTTGTATAAGCGTTTTTCTTCGTTAATTAATATAATTACATCATTCCGCTAACGACTGATTTCCATAGATTACGTGAAAAATCATCTTATAAGCGTAGCCCAAAGTGTGTTTGCCAAATTAAAAAATAAAACAAAGATAAATAATAATATGGAGAAATCTTTCAAGTGATTCAAAATTATTCCAAGACGCGACAAAAACTGGAAATAGATTTTATTTATAATTGTAAAATATATATATATTTCAAATATTATAGGAAATTATAGGAAAAATATATTTAAAACAAAATTCGTTTTTCCGATTTTGCAAATATCAAGTAATTCTAAAAAAACACATATAGAATTTGCTCAGCAAACTTGTAACAATTATTATAGAATTACAAGACATGTTATGTCGTGCTTTCTCGCAGTTTTCTTTGGCATTTCCATGCTTTTTTCTATCCGTTTGTATAAGTTTTCATGTGAATATTGGCAACTACATCCAAGATCTTTAACCGCAATAAAATCTCAATTTGCAAACGCACTGAGGGGGAAAACGAAACTAAATTGAGGTATGTCGTTAGGCACGTAATTCTCGGTTCTCCAACGAATCTAATATTTAAAAATCGTCATGTAATTAAGTGTTCATTAATTGTTAATGGCGTGCACTTATTTATGCAATTGTTTGCGCGTTGTATATTATATATACATATATGTATATACATTTACATATATATACATATATATATATAATTATACACATATTATATATAGTATATAATATATATAATATGCATTTGTATAAAATATATGCGTACGTACATATATAATATTAAATATCATTCTCGTTACTCGTATAATTATAAGTATCCTCTGAACGCACATTATCGACTCCTTGATAATCAATATCAATGATAGAGAAGACTTACCTACACCGGGGTACTCACGTGTACTCTCTTTCTCACTGTCTCGTAAATTCGAGACACGCGCTTTGCGAAATTAAAGGACTTATTTCCAAAACGTTTAAAACTTTTTCTTAAAATGGGAATTTATTAAATTGATATAAAAGTTTTTTAAAACTTCAAAACCAACCTCCAACAAATTTTTTAAATCTTAACATTGAGAATCTTAAAGTTTTCTCATGCTTTTTCGAAAAGTGTGATTTTAAAACGGTTTAAAAATAAGTTCTCTCCAATTATCGTCAATATTCGACGCGGCGTCTCGATTTTCGCTTATTATTTAACAACGGAACATGTTTTAGCGATGCTCACTCGTCTTACTAGTTTTTTTATTGGCGCGACAAGTATGAAAAAGAAAATAAACAAAGAGAATAATGTTATTCGTCGGTCCGAACTCGCTAAAAAATATAGAAGCAGACTCAGTCTCGTTATATTATTAATAGAGAAGTGATCTTTTTATATAGATAACTAAAAAGAATATAAATCAAAAGAATCAGAAAATTAATAGTATAATTAACATAACTAAAATTAATAATATTCCTAATCACTGGTAAAACTTTTCTATTGATATATTGCAGTTTGATAATTTTTATTAGATATTCTAAATAACAGTAATAATTCTTGCAAATAAGCGAGCATCGCTAGAACAGTCCGACCTTATCTTACATTATCGATTATATTATTAATTAAAGGCCTTATAAGAGAATGTCACAGTACGGTTATTACGAAGGAATGTCTCCAAGCGTTCTCTACGTCGAACGTTTCTCGAGTATAACAAGAGCTCGTTAGAAAAAAAAAGGAAAGGAAAAAGTGAAACAAGAAAAAAGGAGAAGAAAAGATCGATGGACGAAGAGGAAGACGAAAGATAAAAATCATTGTTCGCGTTTACGATAGAATAATCGACTTACGAGCTACGGACTTACGATCGGGGGAGACGAACGGTGAGAAGCTCGGACGGCTCGTTTAGAAAACTAAAGAGTTAAGAATTATAAAAATTAAAGATAATCAACGAAATCACTTTCTCAATTCTCCGATACCTTGTACATGGAATGCATAATCCTGCCGTCATCGGCATCTTGACGCCAACCATTTCATCGAGCAAAGCAATCTTGCTCAAAATATATAATTCAAAAATAAAAGTTTTGTATAATATTATACATAATTAAAATAACTAAAAAATAAAATTTATAATATGTGAAATAAAATTCTGTGTGACGTGCAAACTATAGAATATATAACATAGAATATATACTGATATATATATTTATATTAAGTATCAAAATTTCTTTCGAATATTTCCTCATAGCTTTCAATTTATAATTGAAATTTTATAACAAGGTTTTATTCTGCGAGCAATAAAAAAGTTGAATCAAATAAAAATTAAAAATCTTTAAAATTGGATTCGCGAAGAGACACTTTCACCAACGTCAATTAAAATTCACCATATAATTTTCAATCTTCATTAATTTTATCATTTGCCTGCAGAACAAAAAAAATATATTTTTTTATGATAGTATGTTCCACGGATATTTTTTAGACATGTTTTGAAGTTCTGTTTTGAAATTCTTGGCCAAACTAAATTAATGTTGGTGAGACCGTCTTTAATACTTCAAGAACCTTCAATTACTATACACGCGTTCCGGGCTTCTCGACGATCCTCCCTCCCTCGAGATGGCGAAGAAAAACGATTTTCGCCGTTTCGCTAAACCGTGCAACCGGCGTCCGACGTTGTCGGCACGAAGGGGCTACCCTGCCGGTAGAAATCGGTCTCGTACTCCTCGACCTTCACTGGGTAGTCGGTGACGCAGTTCTGCGGCTGATTCAGGGCTGGCGGGGGTTGCTGTGGCACAAAATTGTCCTGATAGCTGGGCAGCTGAACGGGCTCGGTGAACTGCTGATACGACGTTGTGTCCACGCCCTGCTTCAAGCAGGTCGGACCGTGGAGGCTCAGCATGTCGACCAGCCTGCGCCTCTGCGTCTCCAGCTCTTGGATCTGGGACTTCAGGTCGTGGTTTTGGGTCTCGAGGATTTCGGATTCCTGCACAAGGATCACAGTTTTCTCGCGCTTCTTCAGCCGGCACTTGGTCGCCGCGATCTTGTTGCGCTCGCGCCGCCGCCGGCGTCGCTCCTCGTCCTCCGGCGTCAGCTGCAAACGACAAGGATTTCCGCATTTTTTATCCCGACGTCTTCCACTCCGCGAGAATAAGGAAATTTCTTGGGTATCTTCAATTTTTTTTAGGAAATTGCAGTTATTTCGATTCTTCGGGTTTGAAACTTTTGAAATCCTTTGAAATGCGAAAAGCAGGCCTTGAAGATCCCCGTGATGTTGAGGTCCTGAGGTTTCGAGATCTCGAAAGGAAGCCTTAAAGGAGTTATACAGGAAATAGTTTTGAATTTCTCCAATTTGCAAAGGCAAGAACTCTGGGCACTCTCGTTTCTGGCGTCTTCTATACTTTTTTTTAAGAAAAATAAGGAGATTTCTTGAATCTTCAATTTTGTCATTAGGAGATTTTATTTGTTTATGTCCTTAAAGTTCGCGAAACTTTTGATGTTCTGACTTTGAAAGGTGAATAGGAGTTCTTAAAAGAGTAGGGAAATTTGGATGTTCCGAATCTCGCCGTTGGAAAATTTGCGAATCTTTGTGTTCGGATCCCTATTCTGAAGCCTTCGTGATTTTGACTGACGAAAATCGTGTAAATATTTTACGTAAAAATCTATCGGTTGTCTATTGAATAATAAAGACAGATAAATTGTTTGAAAGAAGATGCTAATCATTCGCAGCTCGTTGCACTTTCGCGCGCGTTAGCAAGAATTAGCAAGAATAGATATGGAGGTGTTAATCAACGGACCCGAATAGAGCTCGGCATGATCTTTAAATAAGAAAATACACGAGTATCTGTTGTAACGTTACAATGCATTTCCGAAACATTTATATCAGCCACGCGGTCTTATTTATTCATTTTTACCTTATATATCGAAACATACCCTGACATTCTTTAACAGTCACGATAAATTCCGTTTGATTAAAAATTCTATTTGTAAAATCAATGTACGGAGTTTTTTGCAGATTAATAAATTTAGGTATTATACCTATGTATTACTCAAAAATAAAGTACGAAATTTATCTCGTCAAATTTTATCACAAAATTCCATATACAACATTCGTTATTCTATATTTAAATTAAAAGCGTTAAATCTGCTCAATAATATGATGAAATAGAGAAATGGAAATCTTAGAAGAATAAAAAAATATATATATATATTTCTTCTATCGCGATTACAAACACGTAATCTGTAGCCATTAATAAGATGCAAGCGTTACTTCTTCGTGCTTTCAAGATTTCGCTAATTTTAGCAGCTTGCACTTCGTGCTGTAAACAAACGGTCCTGTGCGCGGCATGCAAATTCGCGAATACCGAAACTGCCGAAATGGCTCGACAGCGCTTGTCGGAATTAATTTATTCGCACACGCGAATAGTCGCAACAACAGCCAAGGACACAAGAAGGATCGAAAGGATTCGTCGTCTGGTTTGGAATCGAGAGATGTTTCTAAGCTACCGCCAGAACTGCCAAGATGGAATCGAATCGCTATGTATTTACGTGAATTTTATTCAACGAGCATTTAGATTGCTCGTTTTAACTGCATTTTCTTGCGTTTTCTCATTCAATTAACGACATGTGATACTTTTTTTTACAATCAATTTATATCGCAATTTATATAAATAATAAAAAAATTTATGATTGAAATAAAACGGATATACATCTAGATTTTGAAAGAAAATTAGAATGAAAATAGAGAATGTGAAAAATGCAATCAAAACGAACAGATTCAACATCAGAATGCTATCTCATTAAAATCGGATAATCCAAGTTTTTTACACGTATGTGTAAAACATGTAATTTATAATTTAAGAAATAATAAAAATTTGATAATTAATTAATTTTTTCTTCAGAAGTTCTGAATTCGAGTTTGTTGTCCTATGTTTCTAAATTGCTTGCAAATTTTTCGGTTTCGTTTTTAGTGAGCAGAATTGTCACTTTTCTGGAAAATCAAAATTATCGGAAAGATTCAGGGATTTTTTTGTGTAATAAAAAGATATCAAGAGATTTTTAAAAAAATTAGTTGTTAGAATTTTGTATATAATTTATCCTGATCTAATATTAAAATTATAAAGTTTATTAATTTTTATTACAAATTATTAATGCAACGTAACGTCTTCTTTCTATTTTATTATTACTCCCTGAATGTTCATATTAAAATTAATAAAGGAAAGGAGTAGGAAATAAAGTTCAGAAAAAAGCAATCATAAAACTTTATTTATTGTTTATAAATCACCAACTACATAAAGATCCTAAAAAAATAAAAAATTATCTTCTACAAAATATGGAATTTTAACCCTCTGTAGTCCAAATTAATTTTACACTACTCAACAAAATTAACGCAACACTCAATTCTTTCGAAATTTTACCTAACTTCAAATAAGCGTATCTCCTCGAAAAATTGTCGTATATTTGAAAAAATTTTTTTTTATTTTAAAGGGTAAAGTCTCTATTTTCAGGAACTTTCGATAGATTTTGATTCTGTCCTCCCTTCCTCCCGCCATCACTTTAAAAGTAAGAACGTGTTTTTTCTCCAAAATATTGCATAGTTTGACGAATTCT
>NJRP01000009.1:1782501-1801989 GCA_003063835.1 Aphaenogaster floridana | reverse complement strand
ATAGCTTAAATACCGAACACAATCACACTTTAAGTATATTAAATATAGATACTAAAATTACACTTGAATATAAATATTTATCATTGTCTTTTTCCAGGCAAGGACGTAGGACGACGATACCGTAGTCACGTCGGAAACGGCAGATTCTTATCGATGCGATCGCGACCTTCGCGATCTATCAATGATCGATACATGCACCCGCCTACGGGCCAAGTTGACTCGGCAGCACCTGTACAATTGAATTGCCGATAACGAGATATGATCGAGAAGACGATCTCGCCGAGCTGTCTCGTGAGAATTCCGCCAGTTCCATTTAATACCCATTAACAATTAATTTTTTATAATGCTTATTTTGAATTAAAAATTGTATAAATTAAAATATCTATATGCATATTCCGCGCAATCTTTCGTGCTTGTTTGTTACGATATGAATTAATGCGTGTTATGAAATATTAATTTTTCTACATCCAGGCAAAGGTACAAAAATAACTTAATAAATAGTTCACTCTTGTTTGCTTTTCTTTTTTTCAGATGCGTAGATTTTTTATGCCATTGGCTTATGCGTACATTGAGTTATAATTAATATTCGTTAACATACTACATTGATATGAATTATGATAATTTATACGAAAATATTATAAGTTGTAAATTATATGAATATATATGACTATATAATAAATGTGAATATTTATTATATTTTGCTACCTTGTGCGCAAGTTATTTGTGAAGATTACGTAACGTATGCTTTTCAAAATGCGTAGAAAAATCAAAGGATCTTATCGACCAATTTTACATTTCATTTTTTCTCAAGCAAATTCAAGGGTTTCTGTACGCCGTTTCTCTCTTTTGAGTTCACACTGTGTTTCCAGCTGCGGTTAGGTGTTGAAAAATGGGCCGATTATCTGTCTGATCGCGTTTGGTCGATCTCTGCGGTGGAAGCGTCTATCAAAATTACTCTTGACAGGGATTGACAACCTTTTAGTTCTTGCTCGCCCGCTTGCTTGCTCGGCCCACCCACGACGAATTTTCTCGCACATTTTTCACACACCGAATACACCCCCCGGATATTCATTATACTTCGATATTTTTACGGGCACGGACTGCTGATGAAAGGCTTACGTAACGCCGGAAATGCGTAGAAAAATCATAGTGTCTTACCGGCAAAAGTCGCTATTCCAAAAGAAAGAGTTTAGAATATATTTGAATAAATTAATTTTAAATATTAGTATGTGATTAGCTATAGTCATCTATTATATTACATTATAAAATCGTGAGTGATAAAAAATATATTAAATAAATATAAATATAATAAATATAAATAAATGTTAATAAGCAGAAAGTCTCATTGAATTTTGTTTTACTATTATATCACAATTAAAAATATTTTGCATACATATTGTGCTCAATTCGATCCGAGAAATTTATTTCAATTACTATTAATTTTCGTATTTAACGATAACTCGTCGCCCTGTCACTTTCACGGTCTTTCTCGCGTCTTACAAATCATCGATTAACATTACCCTATCAGATAACGGTAATGAATCGTGATCAGCGATTTTATACAGAGATATATTGATCGTGAATAAATTTAAATCCAATTTATTTAAGTTTTCGAGTATTGATCTGTACGTATCGATTACATGTTGTCTCGACGGAATTTCATTTCGCTCATATTTCTCGTTCTAATTCTCTCGACAAATGAAGCTATTGCATTTACAAGTATTTTAAAGGACGTGTCTGGTTCGATTATGTTCCAGATTGTAGAAAATTTTCTATAATGTTTACAACTATAACTCAAAAAAGGATATGTGTGAATTTTTTTAAAACATATTTTGTCAAAATGTCGTTGAATTGCGTAACGCGATTCAATTAATGCTTACATACGTGTCGCTCTTCAGCATCTTCGAGCTCGACACTCTTACATCTCGCGCTTCTCGCATCTTCCACTTCGCTTCGACCTCAATTCGCTACATTCCTCTCAATCGCGCCGGCACTCGTGGCGCTGTTTTATCTCCGTGAATAAATCATTCAAGATAGCATTAAGATACATATTTTCTCCGAAGCGCAAACGCGTCGAGATCTCGCGACATGGCTCTGGTTCATCACCGCGTTCGCTCAGTTCGCTGACAATCCTCTCAGAGAGAATTCTCAACTTCCGGCCGGTCGGTATTTCGTTCCTCTCGCCTTTGTTTCGCTCATTTGAATAAGCATATTCAATGTTAATATTAATATAGAATATTGTAAATCAATTTAAAAGCTTACATCCATAATTTAAAATCAATAAGAGTAAAATATAGAGGAAACGAGAATTGTTAAGAGTAACGCTTGAATAAGAGAATTTATATATATCTTCTGGAGGAGAAAGAATTGTGGATAAAAAATGACGCTTCTTGTATATTATCTTATAGCAAAAAATAGAAATACAGAAAATTTAGAAAATCATTACAAAACCGCGATCAATAGCGGACGCGTGTTTTCGACGGTTAAACCAATCTTTTTACCGGAGACACAAAATTCTTCAGCTAGTCATCGCGGAGTTGCTCAATCGCAGAGGAGGAGGACCTCTTTTCCCTTTCGCTCTCTGCACATGCGGGTGTTTCGTAAGAATTTTATCGTTCCGTATTCGGGGGGCCTAATGCCCTTGCAACTCCTCCTCCTCGGCCTTCCACTCGGTTCCTCCTCCTCCTCCATCGCCTTCTCCGCCTGTTTCTTCTCCTCGCGAGCAAAAAGAAGAGAACGAAAAAGAAGAAACGACTTCCTCAGGTCTGAGATCTTTCGGGGCCCACATGCGCGCGCGTGACAAAGGGTCCTCTCGGCACCCAGTGACCTATATGTGCCGAGGTAGAAGACGTGGGATGAGCTCGAAACGAAAGAGAGCTTGAGCAAACACACTTTTGTGTGTTTTCTCTTTCTCTTCTCGCTTTTAATGGCAGTCGAGTCAAATATTCCAGCAGTTGCATCTTGATTTCAAAACTGAAGAAGAGCAAGAGCGGATATCTTGATTTTTGAGATTATATCTTTGAAATATATGTAGGTATATTCCTCATATTTGTAAATGCATTAAGTATTTTAATTTTTATTTGTAAGTTCTATGTACAAGAATTTAATTCGTTCCAGTGAATAAATTCATTTAAAACGAAAATTTTTAAACGAAATATTATAAAAAGATATTTTACCGGATAGAGAGAGAAAAAAAGAGAGAGGAACAATAAACGTAACTTCGTAATTTAACGATTAAATGATATTTCCGGCAAAATATTATTAATTTTAGTGGTAAATTAAATTAAACGCGCGTTACAAATCCTAGTATTCTATTTCTTCCTATTTCTTCTTTATAGCATTCGTAAATTTTTGATTGGAAAAACGATACAAGATGGCAAGTAACTCGCGATTTGCAGGCGGCGGGGTCTGGCAGTTTACTGGCAGCGTTGCAGTTTGAAATAATAATCGGGCCGCCTTTTCGCGTTTGTTTGAATGAGAACAGGTGTCCGATCGAAGCCGCCGCTGGCTTACCGCGCCGCGCCGTTAAACTTATAAATAGGAATCGTTTGATTTTGACGTATGGCACATTTGGACTCGCCGGTATTCGACCGATTTTCTCTACCCAAAATCTTTCTCCGAGACACAGTGAACGAAATCAACCCAGAAGGACAAAAATACACACTTTTAAATTAAGAAAATTATATTCTCGAATTAGAAAAAAGAGAGAGAATCAAGAAGTCAAATAATATTTTATCCGGTTGAGCGTAAATATATGTATATGCATAATTTAATTCTACGTTTAATTTAATTCTGCATATTAACTTCACGATTATCATATAGTGTTTATGTTACGTATTCGAGGATTTTTTAAAGCAGCAAGAAATTGGAATAACATACATACATACGTCCATCAAATTTACGTCCATCATATTTCGGTATCTTCTTGTGTATAAATATTCTTTTATAAATATTCAATTTAAACTAAACTATGAAATTAAATTTTTTATAAAAATAAATGTATTCTTCTCAATATGGAACAAAAGGAATAGTTATTCCAAACAATATTCGCGAAATCATACCGGTTCCTCTTTTAAATATCTTTCGGGATTTATCCTGATCGATACATATCAATACACTCCCCATGCTATATTTATAAAAAACAATATATATATACATATATATGTTGTTGTATATGTACATGTATATTATACGATACGTTGTATCTTGCCTCGTTTCTAGGAAGCCGTCGGTATCTAATTCTTAGAATCCTTGCATTGCTCGATTTCGATCCCAGCATCCTTCTTACGTATATTGATGGTAATTAATCTTTTCCCAAAGAGAATAAGAGAGAAAGAGGGGAAGAAAAAGATACTCGGAAGAGATCATCTCGAGGGAACATATGTGTTTCACGTTTCTAACAACTCCGAATTCCGTACATGATTTAAAAATATCTTTTTCTCTTTTATTTCACTCTAGGTTTTAGATAAAAATATTTCCATCTGTGTGTATATATATAATATATTTTGTTATAAAAAATATTTCACATTATATTATTCATATAAATATTATTTTTAAATAATAATATGCGTATATTGTACTGCAAAAGAAAATCGCTTTCGTATTTCTCGCAGAAACAGGAAGATAGATCGTGACAAAGAAGTGAAGAAGAAGAACAAGGAGAGAGGACACGAGAGAGAGAGAGTTTGCGCAACCGGTGCCCATCTGGCCACCGAAAGCTTTTATAGCGCTTTTTCGGCGTGTTGACGACGAGCGAACGTGGGCGGCCTAATTCCAACAAGATCGTACCGTGTGTACCGCATGCTATCTGGAGTGCAGACTTCAGAATAATTACATATCGCGATATAGAACGCGGAACCGACCGCATATTTCGGCGGAGGTTAGTGAACTGATCGACGCGCGATCCAAGAGTATCGTTATGTTTCCTGTCTACTATACAGGATTCATAAAATTTATGCGATTTAGAAAACCAAGAATATTCTTAATTGAAAAATATTATATCCATTATATCAAGAAAATTTGAAATTTAATCAATAAAAAATCAAAAAGGAGAAGGTTCAAAATAAAAAATAAATATATCTAAAAAATATCAAAAAATTATCTTTAAACGCATTATTCCAAAAACATATTATTATTTATATTCTTCTAATAATATGTACAAGTTATAAAAATTTGTCTTTATATGCTCTCGCTCTCTCCTCTTTCTTTTATTTTTATACAGATTTTACAGAAAATTCTTTCTTCCATATATATATATTCTTTCTTCTCTTATTTTTATACAGATTTTATAGAAAATTCTTTCTTCGGAATATTTTATTTTTTAAAACATCCCCGATAAATTTCGTGAATAACTGAAAATTGTACGGATATTAAATTGTTGAAACAGCATCAAGAGAAAATAGCAATGTCCTGCGGAGGAGGTGAATTGGGCTACACGTCGAAACCCCATGAAAGCTGCATTAAAGTCGAATGGTTTTACGAGCGTCAATTTACAACGACGACCAACATCTTTTTGCCTCTCCCATGTAAAAAGCGCGGATGTGGGCTACGGCAAATTTCCGCCTGCTGTCTGTTTTAGAGATCTCTACCCAAAAATGAATACGTAAAAATCGGCAATCCCAATGGAGACTTTGTCCTCGCCACGAGAGAGGCAGTTTGCCACGTCCAGAACGTCAAAAATCCGTGAGTATCTACGAAGTTGCCAAAACGAAAATATAAATGGCAAGGAAATTTATCAGCTCATCTAAAACTTCTATTTTCAAAAAAAATAAAACAATGAAAATATACTCATGTAAATACGTACAATAACATTTTTTTTTAATGTCCATGGTTTTTAGAAATTAGAAATGCAACGCTTTTCGTGTTATAAAAATAAGTTAAAAAGAAGAAAGAGGAATTGTTTAAAATTTGCTACGGCGAATGCGACGAATACTTAATTTATAGCGGAGATGAAAAGATTAAGATAAAATAGATTTATAGAATAAATTTAGTCCCTCATATACGGGCGGATAGATTGTGTATTTTACACACGTGCGATATGATCGATCGACGTAATCTCCCAGAAGTTTTATCGTAACATTTGCCATCATGAAAGTCCACGAAAAACATATAGAGTTCCCTGAAATTTCATCAATTTACAACAGATGAAAATCATTATCATTAATATCGTTATTATTATTTTTATATCAACGGTAAAACCCTTCAGTACAATTAAGTATATATAAAAATTCAGTGAAAGATAAAATGGAAGAGCAATATATATATAATATAAAAATAATAATCAAAAATAACGTAGAAGTATAGAAATAAATATAAAGATAAAAAATAAGATAAAGATAGATCCATAAATAAAATAATTGCAAAAATATTTTCAACAAGATATACATATAGCGATATAGCACTTGTTGAAAATCTATGGTTTCTGTCGCTAAGATGGCAGAGAGAAGCGTGGTAATGTCTTTCGTCCCGCGGCGGGGAAAAGCGATAAAGCACGAGCCTGTCGAAGAGAACAATATGCTCGCGCGAGAATTTCAGCGCGACGGCAGAGAAAAGAGTTCGAAAGGTCAATGCTTCCCCTCGGGGGGATTACAGGCTTATCCGGTACTGCAAAGTGTACTTTCTAAAAATACAAATCCCGTTTCGGGAGATAGGCGATTCTTTTCAGAGTATGCCGCGCGCAGCTCGAAAATTTGCGATTGCAACACAAGCAAAAGAGAACTTTCGATTCGCGATGTCATGTGTGCTAACATGCAAAGAATAGGTCTCGAATTATGATTTCTTTGAAGTTGAACCGACGTAAATTAACAACAGAGCAAGAAATTTAATTTATCTTCTAAAAGCTAGCGGAAGACGTGACTGTAAAGTAGAAAACGCGCATCACATTTTCTCAGTCTTTTTTTTAATGTTCGATGCGATGTGCGAAAAGCTGGCGAAAATTGGCAACGCGCGCGATTAAATGGAATTCATGTTGCAGTTTAAAGAGGACAGGATTATTTTCGCTCCGCCTCCGAAACGGGACGAAGAGAAGAGCGAACACAAAGGCTTGGCGCGAGACGAGGGACGCGGCGGCGCGACGCTATCTGTCCCAATTATACCGCTTTAATTACGGCGAATTACCGTCCTTTTTCTGTCCTTTTCACCGACGTCGCGAACCATGACGTCGACATCCATAAAACCCGTGGCATTTCTGCACTTCGCGAATTTAGACCTTGTGCTTAATTCAATTTTAGGTAGCAAAGGAGTTTACCTTGACAGACTATTCACTTTTGTCTCGTCCAGCAAAATGCCTATAACTAGAAATTTATGAATATATTTACGTGAAAGAGAGAGAAAGAAGAAGAGGGAATTTAAATTTAAATGTTTATTAGAATTAAAAGTTAAATCTTTTTAACTTTATGCAATAGTTTAATACTGTCTATTCAAGAGAAAATTTGGATTTAAATAATTACTAATTAAGAATACATAAAATTATTTATTTAAGAATTTGAGCAATAATCCAATAAAATTTTTATAAAAAAAATTAATTTCAACTTCTTAGAAAATAATAAAAGCTATAACTTTGAGGCTTTAAAATCCAGTAGATCTATAATTTATCGTAAAATTGGTACCAGAATTCGCGACATGTAATTTTACATTCTCCTTACATTTTAACATACATGTATATTCCGAGTTGCACACAGCGAATTATAGATCGTAAAAAACTTGTTGGAATAAGCCAGTTTTATGAACGACAACGTTGAAATTTTATTTCTTCCAACTCACCGAGTATCGGCTCGCAGGCTCGCGCAGATCCTTTATTTTTACGAACTAGGAACGTAAGAAACGTAGCACGCACGCACGCACATTGTGCGTCGTGTTCTTTCGCTAGCTATGTTTGGAGTCCACGACGAAATTTATGCTTCCTGTCCACGCTGTGAACGACACACACGCGTAATCGGGTATCGTCCTGCGTTTCACGCCTGTGTATACGTGTGCGCGTCCTTGTGTCCTTATAACCCAGCGCACGCGTGTCTCGCCTATAAACCCATTCTAGACGCAATCTATCATTCGCAAGAGAATTTTATTTTGACTTTATCCGAGATTACGTACACAGAATATCGAAGTTGAATACGCACGTCTGTTACATAAATTTCTACAGTGCTGGACAAAAATATTGACACATTGGTACGGTTGTTACTATAAAGTAGTAAATATTTTCAAAGAAAATAGCAGCAAATCATTTATTTTTGTAAAAATTTTTATTTTATACTTTATATTTAATAGTACATTATATAAGTTGACATAAATCAACGTAATCACAAAAGAAAAATAACAAACTTTTTTAAGAGCATTCGATCTTTGAACAAAAATATTGGCACATTTAACTGTAATAATAAAGAAAGGCTATATAAAAAGCAATTAGTATTTAGTTGATAATCTTTTATAATTACTTCTTTTATGTTTGTTACCAATATGAATACACATAATTTGTCAGTTGTGTCAATAGTTTCGTCCAAGGATGAAACGTTCTCGGAAGACGTTTTTAATTTCTTATGTAACTACATTTATGTTAATTTTTATATCACGTAATTATATGTAAACCAAAAAATAAAAATTATATATATATAACATTTTACTGCCATTTTCTTTAGAGATATAGGCCGTTTTATAGTAATAACCGCGTTGTGCCAATACTTTTGTCCAGCATTGTACATAGTATTCGTATTTTTTCTACATCGAATTTGACAAGATCACTATAAATGCAAATGATTTAAGTCCTTTGACAAGCGTATTGTCCGCGTTTTCGCACAACGCGGCATTGCTATCATAAATTATCTAGTAAAATGACCTTGCTTAAACACTTCCACCACCGTTAGCCGAGAGATAGAGGAAAATCACCAAAATGAGTTTACACTGCCGCAAGTGGCATTGTGGGTGCACGCACGTTCGTAAAATCTTTTTATAGCGAGAAGTATACTTTTAGAGATTTTCACTGATTTCCTACGCGACGTCCTTCACCCGTTTTCCAATTTTACTGCTAATCCATTAAATGTGCGTCATAAAATAGTTGTAAATATCATTTATATAATAGATCTACAGGCTTGGCCAAAAGTAGAAGGCACCAATATCTTTTTCATTTATCTGGAATTCTTTTACCTGTATTGTTTCCTATTGGTTACCGGCATTATGCATAAGTTTGAAGGATTCTTGAAACAAAGAATATTTCACAGCAAATGCCATAAATCAATTTTTAGCTTTCAAATAAATGAAAAAATATAGGTGTCTTATATACTCTTGGCCAATGCTGTACATATTCATTTATCTATTCTATGTGGGTATGTATAGTCTCGTGCAACCAAAATTAAAAACGACATATAATATCGTATAAGCCTTAAACTATACACTTTTATGTCTAAATAAGAATATAACTTTTTTAAATTGCGCGATAAAAATTAAAACTTTCTCTCTCCCTCGTGTGCATAAGACGGGAAAGCAAATGTTATTAAAATTTTATTCACTCGACGAGACTGCACGGTTCAACACGCGTCGTAAGATGACGTAAAAGATTTTTTTAAAAGGGCTGAGAGAAAATTGCATTCGCCGCGATACGGTGTCGGGCTCCCTTATATGCGTAAAGGCGAAAATGAAGCGATTCGGGAACGTCGCGCGTGGGTGGACAATGGCGCAGGTGAATGCAGGCTTGGTGTTTTTCGAGCGGCAAATCGAATAATCCGCCAACGTGAGGAACACATCTTGCTTCGATGTTTCTTTCTGATAGCTTTTAACACAGTAGATTTACAGCAAAGCCCTCATTATTGGAACGTTATTTGATCGAATGTTCCATTAGTGTCTTTACAGAACAACGTTATTCGTACATAATCGAGCGTTTCACACCGCTCGAGGATAATCAAACATTCGGTTAAATAACGCTCCAATAATCGAGCTTCTACAATACGCCGTTAAGATCATTCTGCAAATTACAAGATGATTAATCGCAATTGCGAACCTCTCGCTGGTCCTGATATATCGACGACGATTCCAAATCGAGAGAACGACTGCCGTTGGCGTTTCGAGGAAACTGAGAGACGAAACCTTAATGGAGATGAACGATTAATGGGGATCGAGACCTCCCCCTAACCCGCATCTTTCTCCCTCTTCATAAGGAACTGACATATACGGGCGCGAATTTGTGAGATAACTCGTCTCTAAGGCACACGAGAAGAAAGGATTTTATGGATTTTCAAAGAATCGTAAAGTTTAACAGCATTTTTACGACTCTATACGATTCTTAGTTAATAGCAAAACAATCCGAATGCACTTCTAATTTGCAATTCTATTTCTAATTAAATAGAACGTTCATAAATACACTAAACTCGACAATTCTCCACAAAAGTTAAAATAAAGTAGAAAAATAAATAATAAGATAAATAAAAGGCAAGATTGTAGAATTAGAAGATGTGTAAGTTCAGTAATTATAGAAATTAAAATTAAGCTATTTTAAAATTTAAAATTATAAATAAATAATCAATATATATAAGAATTTATATTTGTTTTTATATTTTATAAATAAATTAGAGATAAGGTTATTTAAATAGAGAAACACACGCACGCCATTTGAGTCTGGTATCTATAATCACACGCCTTGAACGCAAATAAATTTTTATTAGAATGAGTAATAAGAAAAAATAAAAATAAAATAACATAAAATTCCACTTCCTCGAAATTTTTATTAAAAAACAGAATTTTATCATTTTTCGCTAAAGACGCAATTCTTTCCAATTTACTTTTTTTTCGGTTCCAAGAATATATCGAAAAATTCACGAAAGACGGTTCGCGAATATTTCGTATTTCTGCTCAATCCCTCAAACTGTCCTGTATATTTTTTCCGCGTGTCGATCGCGCGCGCCGCGTCGTTAAAAAGCGGGTTAGAGCTAAATTTACGGTTGCACAGCGTAGTAAGAAAAAAAAAGGAATAAAGACGGGCAGACGATTTATCAACGATGAGCTACTCGGCTTACAGCAAAGCTGAGAGATGATATAACTGGATTTGCAAGTAGAGAAAGAGAGAGGAAACGATACAACAGGGAGGAGGGGACAGAAAGAGGGAGAAAAGGGAGAAAGAAAGAGTCCATTACCGCTCAAGGGCGTCAATGTCTCGCGATTGAATTTAAAATGCTAATACAACGTCGAGAGAGAAATGACAGTAAGGCTCTTTCGTGAAAGGATACCTACGGGTGAGGAAGGGAGATTTACCTTACGTGCGTGCAGATAAACGGCCCCGCCGCGTGATGCGTTAAACAAACATATCGACGCGTATATTGTTACGATAGCTGGATATTATCGAGCGGAATTATTCGCATATGCCATTAGGCGATACCGATCTTATTTGCGACGATTAATGATAAATATATAATCAATTTATTTCGTACACGTAAGTCCATTTTTTTAAGTTACTTTGTTGCAAATTTAAAGATTGTATCTGAGAAAACATGAATAACTTTGAATTAAAATAAAAGAGAGAGGAACAAGTTTCTACTTATGTATTCCTACGTAATTAATTCGAACTATTAGTTCAAAAAATTCTAAATGTATTATATATGCACGCGCCGCCTATATATACGATATTGAGGTGAAAAATATAATTCTCTCTAAAGTAATGCTTGAAAATAGCTGCCATATTACAACTCATTTGTCCTACGTTGTTCTTAAGGGACTCGTTTCAGAATAAACAGATATTTGCGTATCCACATTTATGCCATATCTAACGTCTTATTCAAGCGACAAAAAATGCGGAGTACGAGAGAGAATAGCCGTTCATTAGCGAAGGCGAAGCGTGTGATTTAAGTTACCCGACGATTATCCACGCTTCACGTAAGATAGCGTAAAAACTTTTCCCGCCTGTTCCAAGAGACACATTCCACATGTGTTTCCCCACATTCAACAACGTTTTTTAATGCTCAATTCGTCTTCGAATAGATAAGTACTATTAAATGCCACAAGAATCGCCTAACGTAGAAACGTTTAGCGATGATCGTGTCGTACAATCAGATTAAGCTTGAAAAGTGCAAACATATAGTAAAATGAAAATCATCGATCACCTTTAGTTGGTCTCACCTTGAGATTTTGACATTATAAATCGGGAATTAGTTAAGTAAAAATATTCAATACGGAAAACTGATAACTCGACAAATGACAAACCGATTAATTTTGTTGCTCTTATTATCCTTCATAATTCTTTAAAAATTCTTTCAAAAGTTACGTAAAATTACAATTAATTATGTATATATGTAAACTTATTGTATATAAAATATTAGAACTTGTTTATATTTAATGCGTCAAAGATATTTGTATCGCAATTCGATAGCATAATAATTTCGTTTAATATCACTATAAAATACCAGTTCAACATCGATACGATATTAATATGGTCGGCGCCAAGTTGGCATTCATTCGCAAGTAACATGATACTGAAACTATATGAAAAAAAGAAACGATCGTACAATGTTCTGCAACCTTTCCGAGAGCAATATTTATTTTAACTTATAAATGATCGCATTGTAATTTGAAGTTCTTTTTAAGATTTCTGAAGAAATTTGGTTGTCACATCACACGTGTTGGCTTTAACCTTCTAACAATAATTATGGAGCAGATAGCATCGAGGTGGTTACCTTCGTAACTTTGCATAGCAAATGCGTGAGATAAGATTATTATTCTGCAAAGGTTATCAACGCCGGAGGAAGTTTGCCGGCGAAAGCAAACATCGGAGACGTGCAATTTAATGCCAAACTGTTTGTGTGTGACTGATAAAAAAAATGCGCTGCTAAAATTTAGCTAATTTTCTTCAGTAACTCTTTCCTCTTAAGTTTAATAACAATTTCTTTTGGTGTTACATACTCAAGAATATTTTTGCAAAAAAGTTTAATTAATGTAAACATACTTGTCTCATTATTATATTCTCGAAATTATTATAAAATTTTTATTATTTTCCTAAAATAAATTTCTACTATTTCTATTTTCCATTGTCCTAATTTAGATTTTTATTTTCTGTAATTCATTTAAAGAAATGTGTGTGTATGTGTGCGTATATGTATGTGTGATAGTTCTTTAAATTAGATATGCTCTTTTTTTAGCGCTCCCACCCACGCGATCTTAACCGATAATTTCACAAGTATCATATTCAGGATAGTACTCTTTTATTATCCATCGTATAATTTAGTAATGACGGTTTTTACGCGACGTGCCCATCCCATGCGATACCTGATTCATTCAGCTCATCGAAAGAAAGATGTGCGATAACATTATCGCTTGAGGAAACAAAGCAGGAAAATATTGTATTTGCATACTTGACATTCATAATCAGAAAATAGCATGAGACTCAACTGACTAACTTTTATAATTTATCTAATTTTATCATTTTTATTACCTGTAACTATTCAACTTTATTTCTCAAAAATATAAGCGGTATTCATAATCGTTTTTTGGTGAATAAGAATTTCTTATTTATACATGTATACATGCAGATATATGCACACATGCGTGAAATAAGCAATTCTTTCTCAAGGAATAATAATAATAATGTGAATGTCATCCTACATTAATAACTATACTTTTGTGCCTCATAATGAATATTAATTATCTCTTGTAATTATTGTATATTGTTCATTACTAATATTGTGTTTTATTAATTATTATTTTTATCTTTATCTCTCTCAGATTTATTCTGGATAAAAGGAGGATCGAGAAAAGGCATTGAGATTTGCTCGATTAAATATTCATCGCGTTTTATAATCTTATCCTTCTCTTATCGTTGTTCTGCTGTCAAAATCGCGGGACTTGTCAGAAGCGGCGTCGATACATCGAAGGTACGCCATACAGAACACGCGAACGAGAGGTCGGCAGCTCTCTGGGAAACAAATTATTTTCGGGCGCGTTCTAAATTCCGAAATAATTTATTCCGGGCTAACTACACACAAATCGCGGCGGCTGCTACACGCGTTCGGTGTGCTGCAAGTCGTGTATCTCGTAAACGCGATAATAGATAGCCAACTTCAAAGACACGCGCTTAGACACGAGCGACTGCACATTCATATTCATGAGAGAGGCGCACAATACGCGAGTGCCTCGTCCCACTTATTCTCTCTCGCGAACACCAGTTTCGAGGAAAGAACTCGCTCGAAAGTTCAGATACATTGAGAGAATAAATGTGAGAGATAAAATGGGGTAAAGATAAAACGTGACATTAGCAAATGTAGATATGATAAAATAAAAGAACATAAGGATCGAATAATAATACCTTTCACAAAACGCGTGCAGAAATTGTTCTCCGAGATAATCGGAAAATTCACTCATCGTTAATATTATATTCTCGTAATGGATATTATTATTGACTTTTCGTAATTGACGAGAACGTAATATTCATCGAAAAGAGGATCTAAAATAGCTAACTCTTCAATTATAATGATTAATGTATGATATATGTCCATTCCTACCAATGTACATTAACTTTAATCTCGGTTTAACTTACTCTTTATCTTTTTCTAGTTCTAAGAATTAGAAAAAGATAATGAGTAAGTTAAACCGAGATTAAAGTTAATCTACATTGGTAGAAATGGACAATAATGAGATAAGATGTTTAAAATACTCGAATTAATACTCCTAAAACCATGCCTCAAATGGAACAAACAAGTTTTAAATTCTCCCTCTCTCTCGTTCTTCAAATGTTTTCTCAGCGAATAAGAGCGAGCACACACGAGGCGCATTTAACGTGTATTCTCTCGCGAGCTCTTGTGGCAACATTGCAACTATGATGGCAGCGAAGTTCTACTTCGTGGCGTCGCGACCTTGAGCAATTGCGAGCCCGTGGCTATAAAACCCACGTAAATCAATCCAAATCGCGCTTGCGATCGGTCTGACAGCAGACTTCAGAGTATCGCGGCGCCGCAATTTGAATCTTACGCGTACCCGCGAGTCGCGTATATCGGAAAATCCTCCGTGGGAAGAGATCGATCGCGCGTGGTCTTGCGGGAGATCACGCGTGACTACAAACTAGGCGTAAGGCATTATGTCAATCCGACACGTAATAACCTTATCGGATGTAACGTCGCAAGACGTAACGTCCCGCCGTTATCTCCTTTCGGCCCCGCGACGCAATGCCCCCGATATATCGAACGCGACTCTGCGATCTCGATATCTCGCGCACCGATTTGAAACTGCTGGTCCATCCGTCCGCCGTATTTATGTCCTTTTCCACCAATGTAGATTAACTTTAATCTCGCTTTAACTTACTTTTTATCTCTTTCTAATTCTTAGAATTAGAAAAAGATAAAGAGTAAGTTAAACCGAGATTAAAGTTAATCTACATTGGTGGAAATGGACGTTAATGTCTTTATTTATCTTTATTTATTTTCTGGACGAAAATTACCCTCTCAGCAATAATATAATACCCACACAGCACACGATATTGCGATATCCACTAGATATCCGAGGGATCGCAATATGTCCAATTATATATCTCAATAACCGTAGGATCTCCATGGGATCGCATTATGTCCACTTAGATATCCGGATCACTCTGGGATATCCTCAGGATAAAGTGTGCTGTGTGGGATATGTATAGTTAATATATATTGCATATATATAGTAAATATTTAGTATAATATATATGAGTAATTTTCTTTATTTCTACGCAAAGTTAGAAAAACTGGAGTTTTCGATAATTCTAGAAAGTGCAAATTCAAGAAAAGTGCAGAAAGTGCGATTAAACTGAACAGATCGTACGGATCGCGCGGTACTATCGATCGCGCGCACTTCGATCATTTTGCGTGCGCAACGTCACGTTGCACGTTGCGCACTTCACATCGCGCTCGGCGGCGCACTCGACCGAAATCCGCGCCTAGCCAAAAGTCGCGAAACAATCCGCAGTCTGTTCGCCAATCTCAGACGCGGCCCGAGAATAGCCGTACGAGCCGTGTTTATTGCGAACAGAGGCGTGTTTATTACAGCGAACACGTGCTCCGAATTTGACGCGAGAGCACCTTCCTTCCTTCCTTCCTTCCTGCCGCGGCTACCTTCTCGTCGGTCGGTTTATTCCGACGGAGATTTATTGCGAACCGCGGGGAGGGGGGGGGGACAGATGTTCCGATTTCGAAAGCGCATCCCGTCTGCGCATCCGTATCGGATTCCTACCTTCGTAGCGTTTCGTGTCCGGCGCCGTGTCCGCACTTCGCGCACTGCGCACGCACTTAAATCCGCTCCGTTCGGTAATCCACTTATCCTCCTCCGTCGGCCGCCGGCGCGCGACTGTGGATAATTCGCGGTCGCGACCGGCCTAGATATATACCGGCTATATTTAGCCCGCGTCGCCACCGCGGCGCGCGCCGATTGGCCGGCGGTGACGTCGCGGGACGCCGCGATTGGCTGCGGCGCGACTCCGCGAATACGCGCCGGCGGATCTCGCCGGGGCTGGCTTGGCTGGCAGGCTGGCTGGCTCGGCTGGGCGCGACGCCTCGGCCGCGACATTTGTTGACATGAAACTGTCAGGGAGAGTACGCGCACCGCTCCCTTACCGCGCCACGCCGGCACATTCGATCCGCGTGCGTGTCGCGCTCCTCTCTAGGCACTCCTAGACCGCTCAATTCTGCCAGAAACGTCAGTCTCCTGACAACACGAAGGATTTCTACTGACGCGGCCGCCTGGAAGAAGAATTCACACACTGTAAAAAATATATTTACGCCAACTCCAAATTCGAATTTACAAAGTTAGCTTAATGATAATAGTTATAATAGATGTAATTGTTCCGTAGAAAATACATTTCATTTCAAACAAAACGCAAGCATGAAATAAAACTAAGATAAACAAGATAGGCAAATTAAAAAAACGATAAAATCTAAGTTTTTAAAAAATAAGAAAACCTCGTTTTACTTTATCACAATGTGTAATGTATGTATACTGAGAGAAAAAGTATCTTGATACAAAAAATTTTACTTAACACAAAAGAATTATTTATTCGGTAGGTCCTAATAGCTTATTTATTGTATTCAAGTCTTAAAATTCTTGATTGAAAAAAATTTATAAAATTTATAATTTTTAATTAAATATTTATTTTCTATTTGTTCTAGAAAATATTTATGTTAGATCATTTTTATATTCAAGATAATCAAATTTTTTTATATTAGAAAACAATTGAGTTAAGTTTAATAATATTATTAAGTTATTTAAAATATTTATTGAAATGTAAAAAATGTAGAAGTACAAAATAATATACTTAAGGTAACATTGTGTATGTACTTAAAACTAAATATTTTCTAACTTAATTAGAACAAACAAATACTTGTATCAAAAAATATAGTTTTAAGAAAATGTTTTTCTTTCATTTGAAAAAACTTTTCTCTCATTATGTCAGTGTAAAGAAATTAATTTTTGTGTTATTTTTATTAATTAGTAACTTTTTCCGTGGTCTCTCTAATTTGTTCTATAATTTTGACGTGTATCGCTATCGTCACGTATTCTTTCCATTAACTAATAACTTTTGCAATCGCTGATTTTTTCCATGATTTCGACGGTGATTTGGGTCGATCAAACAGGATCGATACACGGCGATTGTCGCAGGTGTGCGGGTGAACAACAGATTTAGCGTGTGGTCAGGTTGGGTGGGTGGGCGAGATTTATGGCGAATAGAAGCGCGACGGTAATGGACGATCATTATTACCGCGGCCTGCCGCGTCTATTAATTTACTCGCCGTAGAGGCTTTCGAAAAGCCTTGAGAGGCGCTGCTGCACGGTGCCCTGCCCTGCTCGCAACTATCCTATGAAATCACGTCGTTTCTCGGCAATGCCGCATTATGTGAAAATCGCACGCTAAAATTAGTCACAGACGATTATTACACGCGCAGCGAGAACAAGTGGCGGATTTAGGATGACTTCAATCAAACTCCGATTAATTTATCAAGTTATTAACATATATTTTTTATTAAAATATGGACAGACTAAATTCTTTATTTTTAATATACAGAAAGATTGAGGATAACGAATTGCATGGTTCGAAATTTTGTAGTAATTCTGAGAAAATCTGGTTGAATTAATCACTGCCCAGGTAGCAAGCTGATATTATTTGTCGTCATTTTAATGTCAAAGTGTCGTCAAAGATGTCCTTGCTATCTGGGTAATTAAAGTTAATCGGAGTCATCACTAATAGATAACTTTCCTCTTTATACGAATTTCTTCTTACATATTCATAAAGAGTAACTTGTGCATTCATAGTAATGAGCCGGCATTCTTTTCAGATAGAGAGTTAAATAATTTGGAATGTAACTTCCCATTAATTGTTTCACAATCCTGTTTGATAGCCTTTGATATCACTTGTGCAAATGAAACATTATATATGTATTTAAATTACGTCACAAATAACAATAAGTTAACAAATGATATATATCTTTTGAGAATACTGATCTCTAAATTAAATTATTTTATATAATCTCACTTTTTTTATTTAATCTACATTTGATGTGAGCAGGGCAAAGAGTTTGAAAATTACTTATTATTTGTTCATTCGTAGAAATAAATATAACATAAATAAATTATATTATTGTAACTACCGTATAAATAAATTTATTATTCGTTTTTTTTATTTGTGGGAATTAATTTCTGATTTTAAGGAAACTTCCGAAATTTGATAAAGAAGCAGTTTCTAAATGTTGACTCTAAGGTTTCCGAGAATGCGGGTACACCACTGCGAGAAAAACCGCCGCACGTTCCCAGGGGCGCCCTTACAACTTTTTTCAAGGGGGGGGGGCAGAGTATATAAATATACTTAGAGATGCCAAACGAACGTATTTTCAAGTAATATTTTTTCAACAAATATTTATGCAGATTTTTATTTTTAATTGTATAAATTTCAAACAAAAACTTATATAGTTGTCAATCATAAAATTATTTTAAAAAATCATTAAAGAAATTAAAATTCAGGGGGGCATATGCCCCTCCTTGCCCCTCACAGACGCCTATGCACTTTTCCGATGTAATCTCCCTGCTTGCCGAAGACATGCAAAGTATATATTGAGTAATAATAGTGGGTGGCGCATAGTTTACGTGTGCACCGGTTCGGGCACGTTTTTCCGCTCTTAGTCAGACGATACGTCTGCGAATGTATCGATATGCTCAAACACGCATGAGAGAAAATCGAATTCTCCCTCATGCAACGCGACAATCAAAATTTTAACCAGACTCAATTGGTACTTTCCATTTAGTGACACAAGTTGACACAAGTGCCATTCTGTCTTTATTACTCCGGTAAAAAAAATTTTCATATATAAACATATATAAAACTTGTATAAACATATATAAACATATATAAACATGTATAAACATATATATAAACACATGTATAAACATATATAAACATATATAATTATGTATCAAATATGTCCATACATAAAATTGCTCATATATAATCATATATAACTTTTCTATATATATATATATATAGAAAAGTTATATATATATATATATATA
>NJRP01000009.1:1766060-1777906 GCA_003063835.1 Aphaenogaster floridana | reverse complement strand
AAGAAAAGCGCCCGCAGGCGTCATCTCGCGTGGCGCCAGCAAAGCACGAAGGAAACATGGCGGCCCGCACGGTTGAGGAGAGATGTTTCGAGACAGTTTTAAATATTACAAAAGCCGAAATCCCGCACCAGATTTCGGCAATGTGATCGATCTAGAAAGTCCAGATCGCATCAGAGTACGTGATATTGCGATTCGTACGTCCTTTTGAAAATTAATCGCAAATGTTGTTTTTAGGTTAGAAAAATCGAGGCACATGTAACAGGTGAACAGACCGAGGATAATTTCGGCCTCAAGTCGGTGAAGAAATGGAGCATTTACGAGTTACAGGATATTCCTGGTGCGTAAATTTTATATGAAAGAATAATTAAAATTATTCTTAAATAATATCAAGAACTGCTTCTCAGAGTATATTAGTACTTATTTATCTTTGTTTATATAATATCACTCCTAAGTAACAATAATAACATCGTTTTGTAGGAAATTGTATAGTAATTAATATATTTAATTCTATATATAGTAATTCTATATATATTTAATTCTATATATAGTAATTCTATATATATTTAATTCTATATATAGTAATTCTATATATAGTAATTAATATATTTAATTTTACATACCTAATTATCCTTACTTATCTTACGTACTTATCTTTGCTTAGGACTCATCTTTATTCAGAATCCATTTACATCCAATGGCCAACGATACTGGATCACAAAATGTCTAAAAGATTACTCTAAGGAGCCATACAAGTTAAACTTAGACGCTCATAATATTTTAGATAATAAAACGTGGTGGGACATATGTTTTCAGTAAGAGAATGTTGAATTAGTATTGATGTAATTTTTGTAGTAGAAAACTTAGATTTTTGAATATATTTTTACTGAATATATATATATATATATATATATATATAGACTTCTGTTAATTAAATGTAGCTGTTTAAAGAAAATCTATTGATATTTATATTAAGATTTTGATTATTTTTATTTGTTGTGTATAGAACGGAAAGGGCTAAAACTCTCTTACCAAAGCTGCGATGGGCAACTCTGGGATATCACCACAATTGGGACACTAAATTATACTCGGAAAACTCGAAAAGCGACATGCCGACGGAATTATCCGGTCTAACATCCGTTTTAGCAAAAGCATTAGGTTTCTCGGATTTTAAAGCAGAGGCTGCGATTGTGAATTATTACCGGATAAACTCAACTTTGGCGGGGCACACAGATCATTCGGAGATGAATGTTACAGCGCCGCTTTTCTCCATAAGTTTCGGGCAGACAGCAGTCTTTCTAATTGGTGGTCTTAGACAGGAAGATCCGGCTAATGCTATCTTTCTGCGGAGTGGAGATGTAGTGATAATGTCGGAAAGCTCCCGTCTGAGGTATCACGGGGTGCCGCGGATTTTACCAGCGTCGAAGATACCCTGGGACGATAATTGCGAAGACAATCGCGAAAATCCCGCGTACAATCTGGACGATTGGCGCAAAGCGCGGACTTACATCGCCGAAGCTAGGATTAATATGAATGTAAGACAAGTTTTGAAACCTGGGCAGATTGTACTATACTGAATTGCATTGTAATATTTTGTACATAAGTATTAAAGATATTTATTTCGCCAAAAAATACGAGACTTCTATCTTATATTTGAGTATTATAATATCTTATATTGAGCGAATATTTTACGTATTTAATTGTTTTTAATTTCAATTACGTTCACGTCTGATTTTATATGAACATATCGAGATATATGCATTACAGATTATATATATTAAATTAACTATAAATTAATTAATTAAAGATTACATATATATTAAATTAAATATTTTTATTTATGTTCGCATTATTTATTACGTCACTCACTTTTCATTTATTTTTAACAACCGCGTTGGATTTTAAATACGTATGTACAGTGAAGTAATTTAATTCGGTTCGTCCGCCATATGCTATCCTTCTCTAGCAATCAGCGGCTGTTAACAGTTGGAGAAGGATAGCGCATAGCCGAAGAACCGAATCAAATCACTTCACAGTACGTACGTACGTCTTTAAAATCGCGCGCCATTGGGAACGCAACTACCTAGACTTCCGGTCTCTCGTGTCAGCTGATCAATTCCGTTCCTGTCTGCTGATGCACAGTGGTCGAGAATGTCAGGCAAAGACAAATTACCGATTTTCCCCTCCCGGGGGTAAGTTTCTTGTCCCAACGAACTAATTATTATAAAATCTTGATGATTTTATTCATATTATTCATATATCGTCTGTCATCATTTATTCCCGAGCAGAATTCTGTTTTAAAACATACTGGAGCACTGGGTGTAACCCCAGCCTTCAACTGTTAAAGGAATGTGAATGTTTATTTAAGTATTTTGATTCTTTTTTTACTTTTTTAGAACGTGCTCTCTATTTGTAAAGAATATTAATTTGCATATTTGTTTATTGCACGGTAAAATTTAAGAGACGTTTGTCTAAGAGCAATACTGAATATTTTTTATTTTTCCTGCTTTGCAGCAAAAATGCCTTGTTTGTGAAAAAAGTTAATTTACAAATTTGTATATTTAATGACAATACAAAATGAATATGAATAATATATCTATGTATTTTAAGTATATACAAGTCTAGAGCGTCATTTAACAATTTGGAGAATGAAGATACTAGTATGTTTTAAGAATTTTGTTATTCTTATTTTATTATTCTTATTTATTGTTTCTAGACTGTGCACGTTATTAAAATTTGTATATTTATAGGGCCCAAATGTTGATGAAGTCTCGTTTACAAGGGGCACAAAAGGGACATGGATTGCTAAAGAAGAAGGCAGACGCACTACAAATGCGCTTCAGGATGATATTGGGAAAAATCATAGAAGTATGATTAACTTTTTGTTGTTAATTTTATTTGTCTGTACTTTATCATACACTACCAATTACATTCTGTTACTTACTTTAGTTTCAATTGGTCTATATCTGACTTTTTACGTATTGTTATATATAACATATGTATTTATTATATATATATCTAATTTATGTATCATTATTTTTAGACCAAAACTCTGATGGGTGAAGTGATGAAGGAAGCGGCTTTTTCATTGGCTGAAGCAAAGTTTGCTACGGGAGACTTCAATCAAGTGGTTTTGCAAAACGTAACGAAAGCACAGATCAAGATCCGTTCTAAGAAGGACAATGTCGCTGGTGTGAACTTACCGATATTCGAGTCCTATCAGGATGGAACAGATACTTATGAGTTAGCAGGTCTGGCCAGAGGCGGTCAGCAATTGGCCAAATTGAAGAAGAACTATCAGCGAGCAGTGAAATTGCTCGTAGAACTGGCATCGCTGCAGACGAGTTTTGTTACTCTAGACGAAGTTATCAAGATCACGAATCGACGTGTCAATGCTATCGAGCACGTTATCATCCCACGAATCGAGAGAACGCTAGCCTATATTATTTCAGAGCTTGATGAACTTGAAAGAGAAGAATTTTATCGGCTGAAGAAAATTCAGGATAAGAAGAAGATTGCTAAGGCAAAGGTACAATTAGATAATTTATTTTATTAGTTCTAATAATATTTTCGTCCTGTTGACATTCTAAGAATATATTTCATTATTTATATGCTTCATTAATTAAGTTTTGTATATTATCTAAATCTTTTTTCGCTGTTATAGGTTGAAGTAGAAAGAGCAGCATTTATTGCATCTGGATACAGTTACGAGGCTGCAAATCTGCTCGACGAAAGCGATGATGATGTGCTGTTTTAAATACTGTAAATAATACGTTATAAATATTAAGATGTTAATATCTATATAGAAAGAACATCCATAAATTTACGTCGGAGTCACGACAGTCTCGTTTGTACATTTTAGAGAATGTCGTTGGCGGTCCCTTTTCCGCTTTAAAAAAGCCACACTGTTACTATTTTTGTTTATCTCTTGAAAAATACATTTTATAGTATTTGTTAGGCAGTAATTTGTAAAAATAAGCAATTATGTATCATGTTATACGCCTGTGTATCATGTAATACGCTGCAACTCTAGCAGCTCTATTCTTAAAAGTATTCTGAGTATTTTAATTTAACGCAGAGTATTTTAATTCTGTATATCGCAAATCATTCCATCATTAATCATATCATTTGCGGCTTTTATGATGCGTGGAATTGTACGATCCGATAGTATAGTAACGATTATACAGATATAATAAATATATATGTATATATTTATTTCTTTGTACTATGTCTCTTACCAATTATTAATCACTACAATCTGCTTCGTAGTTCTTATTCTGCTCTTTTCAAATTTCTATAAAAATGTGAACGAGATTTTTGAAATAGAAGAAAAATGCCAAATCATTTAAGTGCAAATCTTGGAATTTGTATTTGATTCATTTAGTAAAAATCGATTTTTAAATTTAGCCACAATCTGTTTAGACTTTTAGACAAATTCACTATGTGAAATTGAAATCGATATGATTTTTACCAGAATTGGGATTTGCTTGCTATAAGTATTTGCAAATAATTTTTACGTTTACACGATCGTAAATGGTGGTAACTCTTTTAAGAAAAGAATAAAAGTTGACTTAATAAAATATGAATTATTGCGGTTTTGTTTGCAGATTGTATTAGATTAATCACATCATTTTTATTTTACTCTGACTAATCTCGTTAAGTTAATTGATTTCCCAATTAACGTGGCACAATCGGCATGTACAACTGACCCAGTGTATTCGCCAGTGAACTAGGTCGATCAATATTATACGGGAGGAAGGGATAGAGGTGGCAGTTTTCTCATACGAGAGGTGGTGACCACCCTTCTTCACTGAGAGGAGATGCGCGTGTGGAAATTGCTTTCAGTGCGCGGCGGAAAATTCGCCCACCCAAAACATGTCGTCGTCTTCTAGCGAGGATTGTCTCACGATCGTGGATGTGCCAGAGAATCGCTACGACGACGCGATCCACCATCTGAAATGGAACTTCTTCGCCGACGAGCCGCTCAACAATGCCGTGGGGCTTTGCACGAGGGGGGAAACCCAACGCGAACTTGAGCGACACTGCCTTTTCACCTTGAAGCAGGGTTACTCCAGAATGCTAGTGGATAAGAAGGGAGCGGTGAGCGATACTCCCCACATTACAAATACATAAAATTTTTACTCAGTTTTCAATTTTTACTTCATTATTATTTATCTTAGAAAAAACTTAACTTGTCTCAATTTTTTCCGTTTTTATCGCTTTATTTATTTAAATTAATATTTTGATATTTTTGTAATCCGATATTTTTCATATTATTAATTATTTATAATTAAAAGCAATAATAATTAATTTTATTTTTATAAACATTTTATTATTTTTTTTACATAGGAATTAATTTATTTTTTAAATATTTTTATTCATTTTTTATTTATTTATATAAATTATTAATTCGCAGCACAATTAAGAAATCAAAGATATATTTTTTGATTAATTGATATTTTTTAAATTAATTACTTTTTTTGTTTATTTCCATAACTAATTTCCTTATATAATAATAATTCAAATCTTTTAATTTTATTTTTATTTACTTCTTAATGTCTGAGGGTTATAATATCTGGTTTTAACGAAGAATGAGTATTATTATCAGAATTGATCTTTACCAGATAGCGGGAATGGCACTAAACGGTATCCTGAAGAAAGGTGAGCGCGAGGAAGCAGAACGACGTCTCGGCGAGTTGGATGACGAAAAGTTCAAGACAATCTTCAGACTACTCTATAAGTTGAACGACAAGGTTGATTTGTTCGCCAAGTATGATGTGGATGAGCTATTCGAGTGTCGGATCCTCAGCGTTGATGCGAACTACCGCGGCAAAGGCTTAGCCAGTATCCTCATGGCCGACAGCATGAAAACCGCCAAAGATACCGGTTTCAAAGTAAATTAACTTGATTTTAACTTGTTTATAATTTATTTACCTCTTCATTTATCTTCAATATTTAATTTATCTATTTAAATTGATTATCTACGAAATTTTAATTATGAATCTAATTTACTTCATCTCTTTTCATTTCCATCTCAATCATAGATTGATCTATTTTCATTATAAATTTTAATTATTTATCTGTATACGGAATATCTCCGATTGAAATTATTTCTTTATTCTTTTTGCAAAAAATTAAAATAAATATAATGTAATAATTTTGTATGATATTTATGTAGTTTGCAAAAGAATATCTTTTTATCAAAGTAATATCAAAGTTATTTTATTGATTTTACATGTTATAAAGAAGTTCTCGCATTTTTTATTTTTATTTTATTAATTTAAGATAGTTACGTTGGCGTGATCGCTTTCCATACACACCATACACTTTCCTTTTGTTTCAGCATGCTCTTCGGTTAATATGCATGGGATGATTTTCGTTTTCCTTCCTCATGAGGTATAATTATAACCCACCAATCGTTGCGCTTTTCCTGAAAGGTATTTTTTGTACACACCCTCGCACAGCAAAGGGTCAGATTAATGTCATGAATAAATTAATTTATAAATCAATATGAATTATAATAAATAATATCAATACAACGAATAATGAATCAATATAAATGAAGGACTAAGTTAATTATTTTTATTATTGATAATTTTCAGAATCCAGTAGTCGAAATATATGAATTAATTAATTATCGAACGGCGTTAAATCTCAATATTTATAAGTTAAAAAAGTAAGAGATAAATTGATTTATTCATTAGATTGTTTATCTATATTATTAGGCTGTCGCTAAAAGGAGAAGAGGGTTATTAAGTAAAATTAAGAATAAGATATTATACAGTTTCAAAACCATTTTTATTTACCAAGACTTCTTATTTTAATCTACTTATTTTAGGAATTTTTTAAACTCCCTTTGTGTGTGTGAAAAACTTCAGAAATATCCCTTAATTTTATTCAAAATAGAATTTAATAAAAAAATGAGAACTATTTGTATCAAACTGATATATTATACCATCGCAGGTGTGTAAGGCCGATGCGACCGGCGCATTCTCACAGAAGGTCTGTCTGAAGCACGGCTTCCAGGTGGAGGCAGAGATTCCGTACATGGAATTAGACAAGTCTATCAGACCGTCTCCGCCTCATCAGGCGTTAAAACTGATGGTGAAGTTGCTAGATTGAAGATAAAACAGAAAGTCGCTCGTTCGGAGAGCTTAATTAAATTAAACGGTCAACACGAAAGCGCAAAGTAGATAAAAGATATGTGTATCGTCGTCGTGTCGTGACAATAACAGCTCTCGTTAATGCATGTCTCGGTGTTGCGAATGACGTGACACCTTATAAAATATTTATGTAAAAGCAAAAAAGAGAAAAGAGTGTATCACGCGTTTCACGTAATACGTGTCGAAACGTCTCCGAATGATATCCGGTATTACTGCCCCCTGTATATGTGTTCCGAACGAGGAGTCGTCGTTAAAGGAAACGGAGACAGAGAACAATGATTCAATGAAATTGAATAATTTAATACAGCGAACGGGCAAATCCGCTAAAAGTCTATCAATCGTCTCACATTTGGATCTTTTATTTCCGCTCTGCGTGGAATTCAACTCGATTAACAGTCAATCTATAGCGAAAGAAGATATATGAAATATAAAATTGTTGTATATATTATTTACTTCTTATATATGTTAAAAACCATAAAAAACGTTTAAAACGTATAGAAGTACCAATGATCAAATTTAATTTAATAATAAATGTGTAATATATATAAGAATCTTCTTTTCGAAGAACCCGTTGTATTACAATTTTGGCACATTTAAAAAAAAACAAAACACTTCTACATTATCAGCTCTATTATCAGCGATATATGCATCGTGATTATATAATATATATATATTTCTTAATTAATTTAAGAAAAAAAATTTATATAAAACAGGGATTCAGAGAGGATACTTGAGGATTGAAAAGGGAATATTATTTACCGCGCGTACAGCAAAATATCGATCTGAAAATAGAAAGGAAGAAACAAAAAGAAAGTCGCAAAGTATCAAATACTGTTCCATTTTTTGGGAGCGTCCCGATTGACCACACCCACTCACAGTGACCGATGCCTAGAGGTTTTCTGCTGTACAAGCGCTGCGAGTGGTTTGTGGTCAATCAGGACGTTGTCAAACGGGCCCCACTCCATTTTTTGCTTCTCGTGATTCGCTGATATTGCCATGAGAAATGGTCCATGAGGTGCATAAACGTCCAGTTATATCTTTTTTCCCTCTTTCTCTCTCATGTGAACATCAGTGAAATGCGGTGATGCGTGAACCATCTTCTAACTTATATATTTATTATGTTCTATCGAAAGCGGCGACCTCGGTCGCAATACGGAGGTGTTGCTCTGGACATAACAAACGGGTCCACGTAAATTAAAAAAAGGTATTCGAGAAGAAAATAAAAGATATTTTTGTCGGTGAAACGTGTTATAACAGAGTATATATAAAGTATACACAAGTTATTTTGTAAGAACATCCGTCAAATGCGAATTATAACGCGATTTATAATGATTTGTATTGCGTGATGATGTGTATTCTGTAAAGAAAAATAATAAATTTCGATTTCGTAGCAATTGAAACGACACGGCGTTATGAGGCGCCTGAACTTGAACTCTATCTTAGAATTAAATCAATCATTTGTATGATTAGCTTATTTAAAATTAATTTTAAATTTTATTTTATTGTATTTATTTTATTGTATCCGTAATTGATAACAAAATGTAATAATGATAATCAACTTCATCTTATACAATGCATTATATTTATATTTTATTCATATAATTATATATAAATTATTATATATATAATGGACATAAATTATTTATATAATTTATATATGTATAATTATAGATGTAAATAAATTATTTATATAATTTATATAAATTATTTATACATATTTATATAGATTTATATATATTTATATAAATTATTTATATAAATTATTTATATAATTTATTTATATATATAATTATATAATTTATATAATTATTTATATAAATTTATATACATCTTTTCTAAAAATTATACATAAAAATGAAATTAGTCATAGGCCAATTATAGATTAAAAGTTCGTTTGCCGCCTGAAATGCTTCTGTAATTTGTTTTGCTTGACTTGCAGTTGCGTCGAGTATTTTGTTTGGATTCGCTGGAAGCGCCGCATGTCTCGCGCTGTCATTCGAGCGGCTTCGCGTTTTCTTTCCTCAGTACCAAACGATATATGCTTAAACATCCGTTTGTGCAGCCAATAATTAAAGTCCTTTATCGTTGCTGTAGTTCCCACAGGTATATTCTGTTTATAGTAAAGTGCCAAGGCACGATGGACGATCGACTTGCCGGACGGTAACTTCATCATATAAGCCTCGTCGTCTAAAACCTCCGGTAGTTCTGACAATTCTTCATCAGGATTAGTATTTTCGGCGTCCGGATAGCTGGATGAGTAATCATAGAAAGATGAATACTCGAGCATTGTCTCCCCTTCGAACAACATCTTGCAGTGGCCCTTGTCAATCATATGCATCTTCACTGCTTGTGCGCTACGAATTTTTCTTCCTGTAAAAATATGCAAATTTAATTCGATGTAAAGTTTTTAAAATTGTAATTTCTTGTAATTTAATTAAATTTTCTAATTTAACTTTTTTTATTTTAACCAGAAACTTTTTAATTTTCTAAATCGCCAGTAAATAATTAACATGTAATAAATTGTAAGACGACCCAACTGGCAAGAGACGGTATCCTATTTATTACTACGTATCAACCATACAGATTGTGGTCCTCTACGAGTAATAAATTTAATATTAATAATACTAAAGCTCTCCTCCCCCCAACACCCTCCCATCACGAAAACTGCTAAAGAATTTGTTGCGAAAAACATTACCTCAGCCAGGATTTGAACCTGGACCTTCCTATACTCCGTGCAGGCGTCGTAGTCAGTAATTTAAAATTATAAAGTTTCTGGTTATTATACACCTCGACTTAATGATGGTGTCACAAGAAACGAATACGTCTTCTTAACATCATCGGTTGTTGCGATAAATATTATCACATGCCTCGGTGGTCAAACTGGCTACGACGCCCGCACAAAGTATAGGGAGGTCTAGGTTCAAAACCTGGCTGAGGTAATATTTTTCGCAACAAATTCTTTAGCAGTTTTCGTGATGGGAGGGTGTTGACTGTTGGGGGAGGGGGGAGAATCTTATAGATGCTTTAGCATTATTAATATTAAATTTGTTACTCGTAGAGGACCACAATCCGTATGGTTGATACATAGTGATAAATAGAATACCATCTCTTGCCAGTTGGGTCGTTTTACAATTTATTACATGCTTTTTTATTCTAATCAAAATTTATTTTAGAAAATTTATTTACTTTATTGTAATCAAAATTTATTTTAGAAACATTTGAAATGAAATTTTTAATGAAATATAATGGTAAAAACTAGTTAATTGAACAAAAAAAGAATGATTTATCTACCTGAGTCGTTGCACCAAATACATTTGAATTCTGTACATATCTTCTGTTTCAAGTATTCTAACAGGCCACTTAGATCCACACAATACTCAAGGTCAGGTACAAAAAACGAATGATTCTTCACCATATGTTTCATATTGTCTACTATGGATCTACTGTGATGGTCGCAGAACAGGCAATTATTTTCATAAACACAATACTTTGAGTCCGCGAGCCACTCGTCCGAATCCAAAGATTCTACATCTGAATCTGTTTTGATTTCTTCTTCGTTCTCATTGGACATATCCTCTGTGCTTGTTATTTTTTTACTGAAAATTACGGTTTCATCTTTTTGTTCCAATTTCTTTTTGTGAGCCTTTGAAGCCAAGTGATTCTCATATTGTTTCTGACTGTTGAACTTCTTTCGGCAGACATCACAAATCTGCTTTTCCTCAGTCTGGTTTGCATTATTCTCGCAATAAAGTGCTTCCTTCTTCTGGAAGTCTTCAAGAGTAATCAGAGGCAATCCATTCGCTGTTACATGCATATTGTACCTGTGCCATTCGGAACGATAATGATTCCTGAATATTGTCAAATCTCTGAACTTAACTTTGCATGTCCAACAAGTAAAATATTCTTCATGGAGCTCCATAGTGTTCATTGTATTTCTCTTCTTTGAATAACTTCAGTCAATATGTCCCTGGTGGGATTTCTACTATATGAAAAAGAAAAAAACAAAAATTACCCTTACAATTTAACTGACGATAAAAAAAGTTACATAATTGTAATTTAGCTATTATTAAAAAAAAATTTATTTCTTGTTTTAACCAACATTTTTATTCTTGCTAAAAGATGCATAAGACTCGAACAAAATTTATTTTGTTGCATTCAAAAAGTCCGTTTTGTTAATTAATTCAATCAAAAACACAAAAATATATACGATAATGAAGTGAGTTGTTTATCTGTACAAAAATAACTTGATAAATCCAATACGAAAAAAATTCTCAATGTCACGTTGTGTAAATACCACGTGATATTTTAGAGGCTAAGTGAATTCACGCTTAAAGAATACAGTTTCGTTGTTGACTTATTAATTATACGACTCACCTAATCCGATGTTTCGAGAAATATTTAATAATGAACAGCAATCTGTGCAACCATGAAAATATCGCTCTCGTACTCACTCTCACGCCAGAGATGAATAAGGAGATGCCCAAGCCCAACGGTCGCGCTCGTTCGTCCGAAAACCTTGTTCACAAATTGCGAGCGGCGCCTCCGCGAACTACATATAGTACAAATCCGCGTACAGTGATGTCGATACGGTAGGTTTGTTCGCGTCACATGCCCCATTCTGCCCCAACATGCTCCTATTCACACTGGGAGCTTTCCAACAAGGCAACACCATATGACACTGTGTTA
>NJRP01000009.1:1734622-1759985 GCA_003063835.1 Aphaenogaster floridana | reverse complement strand
ACCGTAGCCGCCATCTTAGGAACGGATAGCTCACCACCAATTAGAAGGAGGCACGGGTTGGCGCCTCTCTGATATTTAGACCTCTACCCAGTGTGTAGCGATGTATCGATGTGATATATCGGTTGGTAAAGTCGGCTCTCGCGTCGGTGTTCGGCCGCGACGGTCTTAAAATAAAGAACGGACTATGGCCGGTATTCATAGTCGAATCTTATTTCAAGACCGTCTCAAGTAATGTCTTAAGATGCTAATACGGCTCTGTGATTGGTTGATGACATCTCAAGACAATACTTAAGACGGTCTTAAATATAAGAATCGACTATGAATACCGGTCATAGAGGCGCTAGCGGATGGGTTCCATCTGAAATGCCGGCATATGTTCACTCTCAGGTTTCTCTCCGGTTGAGCTTGTCTCACACAGATGTCGCTCGAGATATTTTTGCGATGCTATTTGGTTTGGACTCGAATGGCTCGAATGCCTCGAATGACACGCGGCGGGTGCGTTGCGGGTTTCTCTCTTTTTTTCGATATAATTATCAGGTCGCCGATCGCGTCGATCGGTAGTTCTGCGTTGCCTGTGCGCGATCATGGCTTCCGTGATATTCAATACGTCCGGCACCAGTAAGTGCGTCGACGTCATCAAAATGATGAAGACACGCCAGTCACGTGTAACCTTATCGCGCTGGGTTGACAACATACTCGAGAGCGACAGCTGTATTGTTTAGAATTTGCCGACTGCTCCGTTTTCCGAGAACGAACGATTGGTCACCATGACGATGACGCGAGAGATGTGTTGATGAGGCGATTAACAATTTATAATATTATGGCGCGCGTTATGTAATGTCGTTAAAGGACGCATTCAATATGTCATAAAAAGTATTTACGATTGTACGTAAATTCTTTTATCGCTCGTTGCGCGATCGCATTTGCGCTTTCCTTTAATAAATGTTTATGTTGTCCGGAATGTTCAATTTGCATTTTTGCTGCTTTTATCTTTTGTTCCATAAATTGAGTAATAATCTCGGAACGTTTGCGTTACGTGATAGGCGAACGATACAAACACAATTGCCCTTTGCCCCCGCGATGTATATAAATATCTTTTAAGCGCTCCTTTTTTCTCTAAGCGCGAAACCGTGTTATTTTATTTGTAAGCGGCAAAAACGCACAAAAAGCTTTCAATCGAAAAAAAAACATTTTTGTCTCTGCTAGTAAAAACATATTTTTATTTGAAATAAAAAATAGGTGATAAAAAAAATAAATTGCGATAAAAAAAATAAATTTTTACAGAAGTGGGAAGCTTTGCGAAGTTAGATGATTGATATATCGATAGGAATTACACGTGACTGCGCATATACGTAAATGATTCGAATTAAATTTTGAAATTTTGAAAATTATAAATACAAACATTTTTAAGATTTTAGATTTAACATTTTAGATTCCTTTATCTTTTAAGATTTAAGATTTAACATTTTAGATTCCTTTATTTTTCATCCGTATTATACTTTTACGTAAATATGCATTTGCTGTACACAATAAAATGCTTCAATTTGAAGGAACCTGAATGTTTAATTTTGGTTGCATTTTGGCAGTACAGAGGTTGCAAAGGATTTTTCAAAGGACTTACTCGGACGCCAAATATCCTCAAATCACCACTCATTACACGGTTAAACCCAGGGAGACGGATTCAAGATGGAAAGGTATATCTTTCTCGATTTTTCTTATCCACAAAAATAATACGGATAATGCAATGAGAATGTTTTTTCCTTATCCATTAGATGTGAACATGGAAAGATATGTGGACGAAACCGACATTTTAATTGTTGGTGGCGGTCCAGGGGGATTATCGGCAGCTATTCAGGCCCGTAGACTGGCAGAGAAACATGGCAAGGAACTCAGAGTTACCCTTGTTGAAAAGGCATCCGCAATCGGAGGACATATCCTCAGTGGCGCTTGTTTGGACCCGATTGCCTTGAACGAGCTTTTCCCAAATTGGAAAGAATTAGGTGCGCCGTTAAATACTCCTGTTGCGGAAGATAAATTTGCATTTCTCATGAAAAAGAAGAGGATATCTATTCCTATCTTCAAGGGGATGCCAATGTATAATCATGGGAATTATATAGTAAGGTGAGCCGACATTTAATGTAGTCATAGGACGGTGTTCATAGTCCGTTCTTATTTCAAAACCGTCTTGAGTAATGTCTTAAAATGCTAATGCGGCACTGTGATTGGTTTAAGACATCTTAAATCTGTACTTAAGACGGTCTTAAATATAAGAACTGACTATGAATACGGCCCATAGATTCGTGAATGAGGGATAAACAAAATATTCCGATTGCAAAAATTCGTACTTTTATGTATAGATTAGGCCATGTGGTAACATGGCTTGGCGAGCAAGCAGAAGCTGTTGGTGTTGAAATATATCCTGGTTACGCAGCGGCAGAAGTTTTATATCACGAGGATGGATCTGTTAAAGGAGTGGCCACAAATGACGTTGGTATTGCTAAAGACGGCTCCCCCAAAGACACGTTCGAACGGGGTATGGAGCTTCATGCGAAATGCACCATATTTGCGGAAGGCTGTCACGGCCATCTGACGAAGCAATTATCAAAGAAATTGAATCTTAGGAAAGATTGTGAGCCGCAGACATACGGCATTGGATTGAAAGAGGTAATTATCATCGAGTTATACCTAAAAAAATTAAAAATTATATAAATATAAAATACTTTATATTCTAAAGTGAAGTATTTTTTTAAAGGTTTGGGAAATAGAGCCAAGCAAGCATCGACCCGGAGCAGTGGAACACACAGTTGGCTGGCCACTTAATAGAAATACATATGGTGGATCGTTTCTATATCATTTGAATGAAGAAACACCTCTAGTTGCAGTAGGCTTTGTCGTAGGATTAGATTATAGCAATCCTTATCTATCTCCATTCAAAGAATTTCAAAGGTTTAAACAGCATCCTAGTATTAGACCAACATTTGAAGGAGGGAAGAGGTTGGTATCTTCAATAACAGATTTTAATTTTATGTATTATTTCGTATTTTCTACGTTTGTTTTTTTAATTTTAGGATAGCTTATGGTGCTAGAGCGTTAGTGGAAGGTGGATTCCAATCTATTCCCAAACTTCAATTTCCTGGTGGTTGCCTCATTGGATGTACGGCAGGTTTTTTAAATGTGCCCAAAATTAAAGGAACTCATAATGCCATGAAAAGTGGCATGTTGGCTGCAGAAAGCGTTATTGAAGCTATCATAGACGCAGAAAGTAACACCTCACCGACGAAAGGCTTAGAGCCGAAAACATACACAGATAAAATAAAGAATAGTTGGATTTATAAGGAATTGAAAACCGTAAGAAATATGAGGCCCAGCTTCCATTCTTCTCTTGGACTTTACGGCGGTTTAATGTATTCTGGTTTCTCCATGTTACTAGGCGGAAGAGAGCCGTGGACTTTCTCCCACGGAGGTAAGAATTATACAGAAATTTTTGAAGAAGTTTTCTGAAAAATATTGCAAACGTTAATTTCAAATTGTATTTTAAACATTTTTGTGTTGTGTTATAGGTCCTGATCATAAAAGGTTGAAACCTGCAGCTGAATCGACGCCGATAGAATATCCCAAACCGGATAATGAGGTATCCTTCGATCTTCTGTCATCGGTAGCTTTAACTGGTACCAATCACGAAGCTGATCAACCCGCTCATTTAACTTTGATGGATGATACCGTTCCAGTAAAGAGAAACTTAGCTGAATTTGCTGGCCCGGAAGGTCGATTTTGCCCTGCTGGTAAGTCAATTTATTGCATGATTATATATTTATCATTGCATTTATTAATGCATTGTGATTACTAATGTTTATGAATTCTGCTTGATCGTATGTTAGATGTATCTTAATTTTTTTGTGAATTGTAATAGATTGACTTAATGAATTTTATAGAAGTTTTTAATTTTTTTTATTGAGTATATTTATTACGATCTATGTAAATATAATTTAGTATGTAACGATTAATTGCGAAAGCAGCTGAATCTGTTTTAATTCTTTAAATTAAATATCATTTTATACATTATTTTAATGTAATCGATATATGAAAAGATTTCATGCGTATATACATTCGGTGAATTTTTTTTCGAAAAAGTATACATTTCTAGATTCGTAATTGAGATATGGGAAAATATATCATGTTTATAGATTTGTCTCCTGTTTTCTTAATATTTTAACAGTTTTAACGATTTTTTAATTGTATTTGTTCTCTTTCATGAGCATGTTTTATTTTTTTAAATAGTAAGGCTAATTTTTCAGTGTTACGGTTTTTGATGAAAATGTATTAAATAAGAAAATAGTTTTAAAAAATTGTTTTTAAATTATTAACAACAATTAATGATATTAACAACTATATATACAACTTCTTTCATGGTTATTTCTATTTATTCGGTTCTATGGTTTGAGAATTATAATACAATGTATATATCTTTCTCTCATAAATGCTGGAAGTACTCATTAAAGTCAATTTGTCCAACAATGGTCTTATTCTGTTGGCGCAAACGGAGAAATTTATTATGTTAAGAATGAATAAGTAGTATACTTACTGCATTGCAGAGTTTGATATCTATCTCGCGTAATTTTATGCCGCTCGTGTCCTATTTCGTTTTTAATTTTTTTGCATTTTTTAAACAAATAATTGAACTGCTTACAACATATTTATTAATAAAAGTTAAATCCAAGTCATTAAAATTTGCTCGAGTAAAATTAAAATGCAATATATCTGTTGAATGAATATATTAAATTTTTAACATTTTCATTTCCGTACGATTTTATTAATTGTTTAAAAAGTTGTTTGCTTTCCGCGAAAAATCTATCTGATGCGAAATTATTCAGCATTTGAAGAATATTATTATGAAGAGAAAGATCAATTTCATTTGCAATAAATTTCCGCAGTCTGCAGGCAATCCAGCTCCTTCCTCTTCCGCCCTCGAGCCATGTCTCCCCCTCTTTTTCCAGTCTTGTCGGGGGTTTATCGACCGTTGTGTCCTTGAACCTGAGCTACCCGGACAACCCCCGCATGGCTAGACAACCCCGGACCAAGCTCAATCCCCAAAATCGAACAGCGTCCTGCAGCTCCGGCCAACAACCTCACCGTCGATTTATCCTTTCTCTCTCTGTTCCTTGAGTATCTCTCTATATTGTATTAATTCTGAAACAATGAAAGTGCTTTAAATGATGATCGAATCTGTTATCAATAATTTTTTAAAAATTTATCTTGTTAATATAATAATAGCAGTGTATTATACATATGTATAATATGTAATATAGAAATTTTTTTTTTCTTATGAAGGAAATAAATTACAATATTTGTATTACTTGTTAATCTGATAAAATTCGAAAATTTTAATTTTAATTTGAATATCTTTACTTTTGTTATTAAATATTATTAAATATTATTAAATTCTTGCAAATTTAAGTTTCACGGTTTGATGGTAATATAATTTCTACATCGTGTACAAGGCAACTGTAATTACTGTTAAATTTAATGATATAATTTCGTGGCGAGAGAAATGTTGTTGCAGCAGCAACATGAGAAATTCAAGACCAGTACATTCACAGTTTGCAAAATTAATACCGTGCAGGCATGAAGGATGGAATTAGAGATATGTGTAATTAGAAATGAAAGAATCGTCATTGTGTTACAAAAAGTAATACTAACATATTCTCCGAGTGACTATGACAAGATTAATTTACAGATTTGTCAATGAACTTGAGATTTACTTTTTTATAGTTATAATTTGTTGTAATTTTTCCTGGAATTTAATTTGTGGAACTCCAGAACTAAAATTATTAGGATAAAATTTATACAGAATTTCAGGGACTGAATACCGAAATAATTTTGCTAGCGATTGTATACTGGTATCATATATACCTCTATTTTTATAATATCGGTATTCTAAAAATCTTTCATGAATACCAGTATTGGACGTCAAATACCGGTATATAACCGAAATTTTCATAATACCGGTATACATATAATTTTTCGGTAATACCGGTATTATACCGGTATAATAATTTGTTCACTATATAATGACGCATTGTACTAAAAAATATATTTATAATAAAACGATTTTATTAATATTTTATATACAGTGGCGTGCAAAAGTCTCTGGCCACATGGATTTTTTACGTTTTCTTTCAAAAGCGAAGACCAAAGGAATTTTGACTAGTATATTTTAGTAATAAATAGTGTTTATTTCTTATACTATTTTTTCATTAAATAACATATCCTTACACCCAATATTAATCAAAATTCCTTTAGTCCTTGTTTTTAGAAAAAACGTGAAAAATCCATCTGGCCGGAGATTTTTGTGTACGCTACTGTATATATATATTTATATATTATATTATTTCTTTTTTGTAATTTTTTATAAATATGTATTACAAATCAAATACATTTCTAACAATATCGATGTTTAGTAATACCGTTATAATACCGGTATAATACCGGTATTACCGAAAAAATTATGCGTATACCGGTATTACGCCATACCGGTATTTATATTAATGGTTTTTTTATTTCGGTTATTATATAAAACCGAAAAATACCGGTATATTATCGATATTTTTTATATCGCTTTTAATCCCTGCAGAATTTAGCTGGAAAGAACAAAATTTCCTTATCTCCTATTATTTTATTATCTATTATTAAATCCTTAAAAAATTCTCTGTTAAGTTTATATGATTTAAAATCACTGCCACAACGTTACAACGGACGTTCTTCTTAATTTAAACTTTATAGCTAAAAGCTTGCGTGGATATATTATATATTTTATTGTGTCACATAAATGCTTTCGAACTAGATAAATTTATGCGTCTACCCTTTCACCATTGTTTCTTGAACATCCACTCTTGATTTTTACGATGTGTTTCTTCTTCATTCCCGTGCTTTTCGTCTCCCGGGTGCGTCTTCCTGTTTCCTTTCACAGACCCGGCGAGTCGGGGCATCGGCGAGAAATTCGTCTGGGAGCTTTCCTACAGGATAGCTGCGCTGTCTGGAAGATGGTGGGGACCAGGTTATCGACTGTCTGGCCGAGGGCACGGTGTGACCTTCGCGGCGTAAATCTCACACTCCGCAGAGTGCTGAGGATATATGCGTCTGCTGAATAAATTGTGCTGAATAAATCATTCTGCGCATTGCGACATTATTAGCATTTTCGTGGAACAGCCAAACAATCGGTTTCCAAGAATATATAATAAGTTAGTTACTCACATTGTTATAATCGGTAATAATTTTCGTGGTTTAACAAACCGGGGAGATGCTCGGTGGTCTCCTCGGATGTGTATCTCCAATTCTCCAGAGCACTCGTTGGGAGAGAAAGATATGTGAGGGCAGTTTGTTCCGCAAGTCCAAAACACGTGTGTGCAATCTGGTTTTAGGTGTCTACGAATTTGTGCCGTTGGAAAGCGGAGACGGCGAAAGATTGCAGATCAACGCGCAGAATTGCATTCATTGTAAGACCTGCGACATCAAAGATCCGAGCCAGAACATCAATTGGGTCGTGCCGGAGGGTGGCGGTGGGCCAGCTTACAACGGCATGTAAAATATATCAATCAACCAATTCATTAATTGGTTGATTGTGTAAATATTTGATAGTTCATGTTATTTTACCGTTCAATATCGATTTTATATACCGATTTTATGCTTTTCGATGAAACGTATAGACATATTGCGGCATTGTAATCACGTTTTTGATCGCATGCTGTCATAACGGTATACATAGTTGTTGAAATTGAAATACACTACATGAATGGTAATTATTTCCCATTCGAATGAATCAATACAATTACAGATTAATCCCGATTCGATAGAAAGGAGCGATATACATATATACATATTTATAATATCACGAAATTAGTATATCTGCGCGAGCATGAGTGGAAAAATATATCGCTTGTTTCTATCGAATATAATATATATATTTTAATATACACATATATATGTATATATATACAGGATGTCCCGTGACTCAACTGCAATACTTTAGGAACGTGTTGAGAAGGTCATTTTAGGTCGAAATTGTCTTATGAACATATACCCGAAACTCGATTGTTACCAAGTTACGGATGTTTTAATCTTTTGTGATTAGCATTTTCAATAAATATCAAATTATTGATTGTACATTTATTTTATTAATAGACATGGATTATTTAGTGATAATAATTACAAATGATTTTCAAAATGTCCTTCAGCTTCTGTACACATTCTGGCTCTTCTTAAAATTGAGCCTTAAAACAGCATTTCTCAATGATCGTTTTCAGAACCATTGGATTGAAAGAGGAGGTCCAGTTTCTTGGCCATCAAGATCACCTGATCTAAACCTTGATTATTATCTGTGGGGCCACATAAAAAGTCTAGTTTATGCAAATATCGCGTACTAGAGATGAACTCGACAGAATTATGACTGCCGCTGTATCCATTCGAGACGACCATCGTACTCTTGGGAGAGCTACTTCCTCAATTTTAAGAAGAGCCAGAATGTGTACAGAAGCTGGAGGAGGACATTTTGAAAATCATTTGTAATTATTATCAATAAATAATCCATGTCTATTAATAAAATAAATGTACAATTAATAATTTGATCCACAGAAGAGATTTTTGTTTTGACTCAACTGGCCAGTTCTTAATTTAAATAAATATATCGCGAATGGCGACGTTTTTTCGACCATGGGTTTTGGTCTTTTCTAAAGAGAGTAGAATTAATTATAATGTAAAGAATTTGTTGCGAAAATTTTTACCTCAGCCAGGAAAAAAAAATTTTTTGCAACAAATTCTTTACATTATAATTAATTCTACTCTCTTTAGAAAAGACCAAAACCCATGGTCGAAAAAACGTCGCCATTCGCGATACATTTATTTAAATTAAGAACTGGCTAGTTGAGTCGAAACAAAAATCTCTTCTGTGGTTTGATATTTACTGGCGAATAATATCCTATCTCTTGTTTATAATAATTTGATATTTATTGAAAAAGCTAATCATAAAAGATTAAAACATCTGTAACTTGGTAACGATCGAGTTTCGGGTATATGTTCATAAGACAATTTCGACCTAAAATGACCTTCCCAACACGTTCCTGAAGTATTGCAGTTGAATCACGGGACACCCTGTATATTAAAATATATATATTATGTATACATATAAAACTTTTATATATATATAAATCATCGACTATTGGGCCAATTTACAAGATTTATCCTTTACTGAAATAATGTTTATTGAACTGCATGTATCGTTAAACAAAGTGAAAAAAAACATTAATTTGACAAAATTTCGAAAATATTTTTGTATTTTTTCTCTTTGTGAAGTCTTATTAAGACTCTTATTAAATAAAATGTTTCTCTCAAGAGAGGCGCTTCTAAAGACGCTTGCGTAAGAGCTGTTGTTACTACTTTTTGATAGAGTTTGTATAAATAATCAATTTATATATTATATTTTTATACAGAGAGGCGAATTGAAATATACATGTATATATATATATATATATATATATATATATATATACAATCTAATTCATTATTATGGAGTGTAATTTCTACCTTTGTTATTACCTTTGCTATCGTCCTCTTCCGCAGTAACAATCTAAGGTTTTTTTCCAGATTCAAAACTTTTCTAGGTGATAGCGATGAGAATTCTTCAAATTCCTATGAGTAAAAAAATTTTTATTTGATGTTTTTTAGAAGTTTCAATGTCTTAAAAATTCTATTGAAAAGTATATGATTAAAATAGAAAAATTATTAACAGTTTTTGTATAACAAAAATATGAAGCAGCATTCTATATAATTTTTGTAAGTATAAAAAATTTCCTTCGATATCCTTCGAATCTCTATTTTTTATATTAAATCATCAGAATTTCTTTTAAAATTTATTCCGAGTTCTGTAACACATTGAGAAAGAATCATAATTCTATCAATTATATCGAAGTTCTAAACATTAAATTTACAAAATATTATGTTGGATTATTACGCTAAAAAATAGAAAGTTTTAGAATTAGATTTAAAATAAATGTAATGCTACAAAAATGTGTAGAGAATTGAAAATATATTTATTTTGAAAGTTTATATTCAATATAAATGTGCATGCTTTTTTTATTCTAGATTTATGGATAAAACACATTTTCATCCAGTTGATATCGGCGACTCAATATTGTTCAATCTTGCTTTTCTACTGAAATTCGCGTCCCAAAGCGCGCGTAAATTTTTATGGCTCGTATTATTTCGTATTTGTCCGCAACACCTTCCTACCTGCCGGGCATTATGATTTCCTATGAGACCGCGGATGATGACCAAACGTCTGCAGTTTGCAATAATTTAACTGCAAGGATGAGTTATAGGGATGATTATGATGCACTTTGAAACGAGCAGCGAGCGTAAGTCGGTATATCTACCTGCGATTTATCTTCTCGGGTGGTTATCTTCTCGAGAAGTGAATTTAATAATATCGAGCGAAGGCCGGCCGTCGGTTTGCAAAATGTGCAAGAATGCAAGGCGAGGAGATATCGTTGCAATTTTTCGTCGGCTATGGAATCAAGTCGATTTTCATCGAGGACATTCGCGTAATATTACAATTTTTATGATACATCTGCGCTATAGGTTTCTCTTATTTTCACTCGAAAGTTGGAGAAACATGACGGAGGGAGAGAGAGAGAGATGACATCTATCATTGTGCCCTTCGGAAGGGATTGTTTCGCGCGATACGTTTCCCCTCAAAACGGCTGCGGTGCATACATTTACATGAGATACGAGCGAATCTTACGTTTGCGCTCGTCCGGAAGTGGCACATCCACTGCCGCTGATACGGATAAAATTTATTACGTGATGTAACTTTAGAAGCGGAGGCAAACGGCTGCCGCTGCCGCTGCGTTGTAAAATTGTCACGTTACATCATCGTGGAAACCGACCGGAGGTACTGGAATTCTCACAGCCGTGAATTTATGCAAACCCAACAACATTTATTTACTTACTGCGGCCGTTTCAGATTGAGGAAATACTCCCTGAAAAGTTGTTTTTTCCAGTTACATTTGCACGAAAAAAAGAAAGAAAGAAAATGTGTCTATTTGCACAAGACATGAAGTTTACATTTTGTTTGATTAATCTCGAATGTATTCAACAAATTATTTTTAAATATTAATCTGTCGGAGTGAAAAAACGAACAGATGGCTGACGCGAGAGCGTCGCTCGAGCGAATCCTCCATGATGTATAGCGGACGCAACGCGACAAATTGAACTATTACGGTTCGCTATTATATTTCATTATCTGCGGACAATTGTATTTTAATTTTCCATGTGATTGCCCGAGAGTCCATGGGAGTCCATTTGATAGATTATAGTCGTGCATTTTTAAAGCGAACGTCTCGTGATCTCGTCGGTGTTGCGAGCGATGTAACGCATGACGAAATACATGCGATTGCTCTAGCTTTTACCTCCGATAGTCTCTTTCTCCGGTGATCGTCAAAGCGGTCATTACACATTTACGTGCGCCTCCTATAATGGTCTTCGGTAATTGCAGTCGGACAGTAAGCAGTCCGCGCAAGCAGTACTTTGTTCGCTATCTTTATGAGATCAACCAGCCCTCGTGGAAAGCTTTTATGGCGTAGCATGGCGTTTAGCTAGTCCTGAGGTTTCATCCGACATCAGTGCCCGGTATACACATGATTCACGGCTGATCTCATTTAATCAGGAAGGGTTCATCTTCTTTCCCGGAAGAAACGTGATAGAACTGCGAATCCACGTCGGTTGAACGTAGGGACGGTCGGCTGTGGCTGTAACGATTGCCGGAATCGGTCAATTAATCGAGAAGCACGAATAAAGAGGGAGAGGATGATACCTACGAGCACCATCGGCGGTCCGATGGAATTCACTTTGCGGCTAATCGGCGTTTGGCCGGATTCCTCGTGCAGATTCCTGCTGCGTGTCATTTGGACGACGGCGATGGCCACCTCGCAGCTCTTACAATATTGGTACCTCTTCAGTCACATCGGTTCCGATACTCTGCTAAACCTCATGGACTCTATGAGCCTGTGCTTATCGAATAGCCTGTTGTTTCTGAAGTTGAGCCTTCTTTGGCTGAATGGGCGGTAAGACTCGTTTGCATCAACTGGCGAATGAAGGATAGACACGCGTGAATATTTCTATTTAAAATTAATTGAATTTTTTTTAAATTTGTGATTAAATGCATTAATGAACTTACACACTTACGAAGCAAACCTTTAACCACCCAGGTGGATAAAATATCGCATAATCGACCAACTTTTTACAGACTTTTTTAGTAGTAAGTATAGGTAATTGAAAAAATGAGTTGCATATTTTATGAATGTTACTAATAAACTTTATTAAAATAAAACAAAAAATATTTGTAATGAAATATAGTGGCAATAATTAAAAATATCTTTTGATTAACAAAATAGATTTTTCTTAAAGTGAAGAATTAGTGGAGTCACCACATGACTGTACCTGGATGGTTAAGAGTTAATTTGATAAGTTAATTTGATCGAAAGTATATAACATTAAACATGTTACATTGTGGCAGATTATCACTTACAATTAGACACATTTTTTAATAGGGAATTGAATCGAGATCCTTTTGAGTGCAATTTCATTTTTTTTGAAAAATTTAAGTACTGCTATTTGTTTGTGTACTAATAATCTACGTGCATATATCGTGTTATCCAGTATTATTTACGATATTTTTGCGACGATGGCTGAAGACTGGAATGATTGCTCGTCCACTCATTCAAAGATGCAGCTGATGATAAGCAAAGCGATTTTGTCCCATCGATTGTCGAAATGCAGCATCGGTGCATATTCGGTCATGCTACTTTTATTTGGGGCAGGTAACGTGATCGCTCAAAAAAGCGCGGGCTCTGAGCAACCTGTCGAAGAAAAGCAGCTTATTGTCAAAATGAAGCTGCCGTCCGAGTGCACTGTGTCGCCGCTTTACGAAATTGTCATGGTCACGCAATTTCTTCTACAAACCTCGTCGGCACTCGTAGCGGGAATGCTGAATGCTCTCATTGTGACGTTAGTAAGTTGGTTCCATACCGAAGAGTTTTGAAAAAGCCCAATTTTTTCCTTGATTCTCCTTAAAAAAAGTCCAATTTTCTCCTTAATTCTGTTGGAAAAAGTCCAATTTTAGTTGCTATTTTAATCATCCCTTAAGGCCATTGCACGTGAAAAGTTTTAATCGTAATTGTAAGGCTGTAAGCAAATCAACCAATCGCAGTCAAGCATTCTCACAATATAGTAAAAATGTTTAACTGTGATTGGTCGATTTGCTTACGACCTTACGATTACGACTAAAACTTTTTTACGTGCAATGGCCTTTTCACACACACACATCATTATGTTACGTTAGCGTTCAAAAATTTTACAGCTGCTTGTCACGACTATGTAATCATCAGTATGTGACACGCGATACTATTTTAACGAAACTTTACATTGTTACGAAAATTAATTTTGTATCAACGGAGAAATTTGAGTGCACTTGAGTTAACAGATCCCCTAACGTGCCCTAGATTGTTTGACAGATTGTAGCCTTTGGGACAATTCTGGACCATCACTTTTAGATACTCCACATTGCCGGTCAGATTGACATAATGTGTCACGAATTGCTGGAGATTTCCGTAGCCGAAGACAAACATGACCTACGTATGGTCGCATTGAGGTCTGTCGTGAATAGGCATCAAAGGATTATTGCCTTCACGGAGAACATCGAGGATATGTTCTGCTACATGGCGCTGATGCAATTTCTCTCAAACACGTTTGTTATTTGCTTCCTCGGATTCGTAATTGTAACCGTGAGTAATCCGATACGCTCGTCCCGAACAGAATATTGCGATTTGTTCGAAGGACCCGTCTCTGAATCGTAGTCGCTCGGCTCTCCTGACATGGATATCATCCTGATGAAGTTCATACCTTATTACATTGTTGTGAACTTAGAAGCGTTTGTACTTTGCTTTAGTGGCGAATATCTCAGTTCCAAGGTAAGAAATAAAAAAAGATCAGTTTTGCATCTTCGATGTTAAATACAGACTAGATAACCGATTTTGGGATCGCGTTGATATAAGTACAGTAAGAAATGAACAGCCGAATTCTTGCGAAGAAATAAATATCAAGCTATCGCAATCCACTAAATTGTCAAACATACCGCGCAAATTTTTTATTTATTGTTAATATCTTATTTCTTTCTCTATCTTAGAGCAGGTCCATAAATCGGGCAGCATACAATTCATTTTGGTACGAATTAAAGCCTACGGAGAGTAAAATCGTGTTCTTATTGATAATGAGATCTCAGAAGGAATTGACAATGACAGCCGGAAAATTTATGGATTTATCTCTGGAGAGTTTTACAAGCGTAAGAATTTTGTGATTTCCATTTTATAATGATAATAGTGACATGATTATAAATATAATACTTGAATGCGATAAATTAAACACCGCCTTTATAATTTAATTTTTCACAATTTTTATTAGCCAGCAAGATTTTTGATAAAGGATGGAATTCTTGCTATAATATTTATTTTATGCTAATTTTTTCTTCACGTGATTACGAAAACATGCGATTTAATTGTTAAACAACGAAATTAACATCATGTCTTCTTCTCGTAGATTCTGAAGGCATCTGCATCTTATATATCGGTGTTGCACGCCATGTATTGAAATACAAAATTGTAAAAATTTTGTACATATATGGATTGTTGTCTAAAAATTAAACCATTGCGGTGCAATGAAACCTCAAATCGAAACTATTTTAACTAAAAAATGTAGAAAGAATTATATAAATAAATATTTAAACATAGTGTAAAAGTACTTTTTTGTACATTGGGCTTTATTCATCTTCTTCGCTACTGATTTTGCTTTCAGGACAGAGGTAAGTCTATCGATAAAAAAAAAGAGAAGAAAGAGAAGTCAATTTATAACAAAATTATTTGTTCGGTAACATAAAATAAATTGCAAAAAATCACATCAGTCAGCACTTCTCTTGCCGAGTAAATAAACCTATTGATTAATGTCTATTATGAATTATTATTTAAGAACACAGTACACACAGCACCAAATATAAAGTAACTTGAAACCTCCACTCTTGACACTGATCGCTGAACACAGAACACTGCGTCATGCTTCGCGCATCGGTTGTGTCGAAGATATCCAACTCCCTCCCTTGCAAAGTTCTCCATCTTACTTTTGATTATAACTCCGTAGCGCATCACGATGCACAAGCTTATCCGAAAGGCACCTTTTGCATTTTTAAAGCAAATAACGTTGCGATTGCACACCTGGGGACGTCCGACGTGGAGGCGCACAAAACTTATTACCTATGATACATTTTTTCCTTTCGGCAAACCTGAAATCATAGTCGTGTAGTTTTCCTCTCTTATAATATACTGCGTGTATGCGCGATGAATAATTTCGACCGGTCAACGATCACCTGGTCAACGTGCCTGGGCGACGAACCCTCTAGAATTCTTGAGGATTACTCGACGTTGCGTGGCGAGTGGTAAGATTTCTACGTCGTATCAAACTACTAGTAACAATGTGGTAACTTTTCCACAACTGCTATTAAGGGCGGTATTAAGAGGAGTTTAACTATCAAACGCGAGTACGGTCGTCCTGCTAATCAGAAGTTAACGTAAAATGGGTCTTATGACTACCGTGAGCCCTCCGGTTAAGTTCGGGCTGCGCGCTATAGGGATTTGGCCGGGATCTTACAGCATCTTATATCGGACTTTTTGGACGATCTCCTTAGGCCTCGCTCAAACATTCCAGTTCAGATACATCGTCGCTTGCGTCGAAACTGCTAACTTCCTTGATTTGGTGGACAGCGTCAGTACCACGCTGCCCTACAGCTTGCTCTGCTTGAAGCTGATTATCCTCTGGCAGAATCAGAGGTAAGAAACTCTGTTAGATATTTCGACACAAACTGAACTTTTGCGTACCGTCGATTATTAGTTATTCGTCAGTGTACGACGACAGTCTTTTTTAAGATCGAAAATTGACGGAGAAGAATTTGGAAATTATATTTTATCCTGTTTTCGTGCAGATTTATGTATAGGAAATGTGTAGTAATAAAATTTGTGTAGCTACAATTTTCTTTCATTTATAATCTGCAGTCAAAACTAATCTCATTGGTTTGTTTGATATGTGGTAGTGATAATCCTTTCAGATTATTTAACGACATTTTAACATCGATGTCGCGAGATTGGCGCAATTGCGGCACCGTCGCCTTCAACGTGCAAACCATGACGAATAAAGCAATTCTTTCAAATCGTTGCTCGATGCTGATTATCGGGGTGTATTCGATGGCCGTTGTGGTCTACGTCTCTGTCATAATGGAATTTAACAGCATCGATAACGGGGAGAATCAGCTCTTTCTTAAGATGGAGTTCCCCTTTGTTTATGAATTCTCTCCTGTTTACGAAATCGTCATGTTCGTTCAGTTTATACAGTTGTTGAGCAACGCCTCGGTAATTGGAATGCTGGATGCACTGATCATAACACTGGTAAGTTTCTTACTTGCTTCGACGAATGCTTCATACTAAATATCATTTAATAGCGTATAAATGCGATGATTATGATCTTTCTTTCAAACTCATTTGGAAATCGATGTTGGAAGTCTAGATTAATCTGTCAAGAAATCTAGATGTTCAAAATTTATATTGATTGTACTGATTGGAGGTCGCATCATCGCGAAAATTTGCTAGTTTGAAAATAATTGTATCTGCGAAAATTCTGTCCGTCTTCATAGCATGACATCTTGGACTTTTAGATATTTCACATAAGCGGGCAGATAGATATTGTGTGCTGTGGATTGTTCGAACTCTTCTCAAAAAACTACGAATGTAAATCGTATAAGGACGCAAAAAGCGCAGTTATCCGCAGACATCAAAATGTCATTGCATTTTCAGACAATATTGAGAGTCTTTTCTGTTACATTGCGCTAATGCAGTTTTTTACGAACACGCTTGTCATATGTTGTATAGCATTCGTAATCGTGATAGTGAGTCTCTTTTATAAATATTTTGTGCTAAATAAGTAATATATATATATATATATAATATATTAATTATATATGTATATAATTATATGTATCGCTTATTTAGTGTTGTACTATAAGTGAATTATAAACGTTCAATATACATATGTGTGTATGCGTTAAGTGATATAAATTCTTTCTTCAATTTTTCAGTCGATTGAAAGTAAGAAAGGATACGTCATGTTGTTAAAGTCCCTGTTCTTTTACATCGCTATCACTTTGGAAGCGTTCATCTTTTGCTTTGCTGGAGAATATCTTAGTAATAAGGTTTAAATTAAATACTTTGCCATAAATATCAGTGTGATATATATGAAGATAAATTTTTACTTTACAGATAATTGTTTTATTATGAATTTTATATACGAATTTTTTAGTATAGTAATATAGTCTTCAAGAAGCAGATTCTTTTCACAATCTACAGCGATCTGCTTAAATATTTTATTTTTGAACAGCACAATCTTGTTGCTAGTTCTTTTCTCTTTTTATTTTTGCAGAGCAAATCAATCGCAAATGCAGCTTACGAGGCTCTTTGGTACGATGCGAAACCCAGCGAAAGTAGAATTTTGTTAATTTTGATATTGAGATCACAGAAACGATTGACTTTAACAGTTGGGAAATTTAACGATCTTTCTTTGGAAGTTTTTGCGAATGTAAGATATTAAAAATAATATCTTTTGAATACAGAATGTTCTTTTAATATAAAACAATACATTTCAGATTTTGAAAGCTTCTGCTTCTTACGTATCGATGCTACTTGCAATGTCTTGATCAGCAAAAAGATATCAATTACGAAGTCTACATATACATATACACATGTTTGCATATTATATACGTATATTATATTATTTTAAGTCATTATGTACTACGTGAATATTTTATTCTTCCATATTTTACTCACTTATCGTTTTCATACACGTTTCGCTTATCTCTCGTAAACTTTGAGAACAAAACGTAAAGATGTACATGCTAAATGTTTTCGTGATTTAAAAATATATAAAGCAGCATTTACCTCGCCGTGTTTACCACTTGCACCGCATAAAGTTTTGTTAAAATGCTTATTGAAATTCATATCAACGTACACATAAATATATCGGTTTATAGACTGAATGTGATATTATTGGCGATCTTGGACTCTCGATCCGAGATTACTTTAGATCGTGCACATCCGAACCGAAGTTACATACGAAGTTGATTTATCTCCTGCCTATTGCATTTCCTTATGCATCGTATTCGCGAAGATTCAAGCACTATGTTCGGAACTTATATTCGCTACTTTATTCAGAAACTTCTCTTGTCGATGGTCATTCTGACGATCTCTGCTCTTGCACTGGCGCGCTGCAACTTTTCCCTATTTCCTTGCATTTTTAAAGTAAATCACCCGCAATAACGGCGACAGGCGGTTTCCCCGTTCCGGAAGCTACCAAATAGCTCTCGTCGATTCTTCGCCCATCGAGGCCTGCAATCATCGTTCGATCGTAGTAACTTTTTTCTGCATTCCTAAGCACACGACAAAAATACACGTCTAGCGTTCGCGATTGGTCGGCGGCCGTTAAGGTGGGGCCATGTCCGATCTTCATGTTAATATCTTGAAGCTTATCCTTCAACAAGTACGTGCAGCGATCGGAAGCCTTGTCAGGAATTGATGTCCGTTTCGTTCGGCTTCGTGGACAAAGTGAGCGAAAAAACGCGCAATGATACCGACCAGCACCGTCAGTCGACCAGTCGAAATCGGCCTCCGTCTTACTGGGATATGGCCGAATTCCTCGATTTTCTTCAGACTGCTTTGGACGTCGGTGATGGGAACAGGGCTGATCTTCCAGTATCATTACCTTCTGACGCATTTCAGCACCAAAGAACTGCCAAATCTGATAGACTGTTTAAGCACCACCTTGCCGTACAGTCTCCTTTTCTTCAAGCTGGTTGTCTTGTGGGTCAATAATCGGTACGTAATTCCTGCAACATTATAATAATTTTAGGAAACGTTATGTCAGACTAGCTCTTAAAAATTAAAGATAATAATAAATAAAATACATTGATTGCTAAGCAAGATTGTACCAAAGTGTTTTGCAATTTAATGGATTTTTTTGGATTGCCTGTAAAGACAGAATTTTATGCTATAAACATAATGTTATGATTTTTTATCGTGTATTAATAATACAGCGCAGCAATTCGGAAATATTTGGCGTTTGACAGGCAGAAACTTTTATCTTTGATGAGGAGGAAAGAGAAAACTAGCTCGGCAATTGACTTCATGTTTCCTTTCCTTTCGCGAGCTGGCGAAAGCGTATTTTCTGCGACACGTTGTGAATATACATAGATCGGTGTTGCGACGTGTTGCGAAATGTTATATTGCAGAATATTCAACGATATTTTGACGGCGATGTCCAACGATTGGTGCGAGAATTCCGGCATGTACGCCATGATTGACAAGGCAATCCTCGCGCATCGCTACTCGAAATTGACCATCGGTGTTTACTCGACGGCGGTGTTGCTTTATAGCACTGCGACCGTCAATTTTCGCAAGCAGACCGACGACGTTTGTCGAGATTTGCTGATAAAAATGGAGTTGCCCTTCGTATTTTGCGAATCACCGATCTACGAGATTGTAGCGTGCGTACAATTCGTTGAACTAATGGCGGTCGCCTCCACCATAGGTATGCTCGACGCATTAATGATTACGTTGGTAAGTTGCGATTGATAACATTTACAATTTTCCTTGTTATGCACTATTTTAACGCATTCTGCAATATTATTTCTACAATTTTATAATGCATGAGTAATTCTTAATAAGAAAAAATAATCCTTTTTCTAATAGTAAGTATTTTTTCTTAATACTAAAATAAGCCGAGAGAATAGAATAAAAGAAGATATTTTTGTTAGAAGATAATAGGCAAAAATCAGGATAATAAAAATTACAAATGTTGTGCACGTGGGTAAATATTGTGTATACATATATGCGTGTGTGATATGATTTCTAAGGAAACTGTACTTCGAAAATTGTCTTTGTTTTTCCTTGATTAACACTTTTTGAGAAGAAAAGAAGTTTAAGAGAACGATAATTTATTTTAAAAGGTGAAAAAAATGACATCAAATATAAATTGCTAGTAATTAAATAAATCAATGCTTTGGTTTCTTCAAAAGGTAACAAAAATATCAATCAAACCAAGTTTGATTGATATTTTCCTCGGCAGACTAGCAGTTACGCGAGGAATTTTCAACTGATCAAAAATCTGCAAAAAATCGACGCGATATTGTATTCGATGTTCAGATCGCGATTTATTAGATCGCGGCGCACGAATGTAAGAAAAGCACTGGTTTAAAAAAAAGTAAATTGCACGAAAGACAGTAAAGCAGAAGCTAAACCGAATGGTAAGCAAAACGACACAAAACGCAGGCGCAAGTGGTAACACACGTGTCATGCGTGAGACGTTCCGAGACCGATAGGTTCTCGATCCTCAGGAGCGATCGATGACCGCAGGCCTCAATCTTATCCCCTCTTTTACACGAGCCCATCAGGCTCTCTGCGATTCGTTCACGCTTTCGATCTACGATCCATGCGCATGCGAACGTAACGTCGACTCCTTCACGTTGGGTTCTACGCTTAGGTGGGGTAGTCCCGCTTCCGGTTGCTTCACGTTTCTCCCCGTGTTGTGAGGTGGACATGACATTGCGACCACATTTCGCCTTTTTCAGATGTTTTACCGCGGGCCGGCTGGCGTTTCCATTTATTTCGAAGACGTTAGTACCTAAAAGGAGTTTGAAAAAACAGTTAGCTTGACCATCTGTTTCCCTTCGTTTAAGCTGTGTACACGCGTGCACGAGTATTTGTGAAACAAACTATCGAGTGTGCATCACACCTCATATAGCAGAATTTATTTTTATTTGATATAATAAATGCATTTGCTATATTTTTAGTAATATCTAAATTATAAAAAATAAAAGATTCTTTTTAGCGCAATATTTGTTGATACAGTTCAAGTGTATATTTTTGTTTAACAGCCATGTAACTGAATAATTATAACAATAATAATTATAATTTAAGATTGAGTGGCCAAGGGGAAACGAGTAAAGTAAGGGTGTTAAAGTAATAAATATAATTTATTAATATATAATTCAAGAATAAATATAATTGAATTAAAATAACGAACGTTTTGTACTTACTTCAGCTAAACATAAATGAATAATTAAAAAATAAATTAATAAATATACACATATGTATACGGTGCCGTTACAAGGCAATACGCTATATACACTCCAGCGTAGGGCGCAAAATTTGGAGGGGCGCAATTTTTTGATAGTCGCCAATAATTTTTAAAAAACATGTGAGGATTGACCACGCGATCTGCGATGATCCGCCCCAGTAGTGCGATTCTGTAACTCGTTATACCGTCGTTACGTGCTCATAACAACAGTTGCGCAGCTTTCTTACCATGTAAAAAAGCTGCGCAACTGTCGTTATGAGCACGTAACGACGGCATAACGACTTACAGAATCGCACCTCTGGGGCCGTATTCCGTAACCACTTACCGACAATTATGGATATCGTAACTGCGTTGTGCAGCTTTTTTACCATATAGAAAAGCTGCGCAGGGTGATTAACGATATCGTAAAATAAAACAACATTTTCAGATATACAACAAAATACCTTGCAATCCCCAATTGATATTTTAAATAAATTAGCTCAAAATGGTTTTCTGGAAATATTTCCCAATTTAACAATAGCGTTTCGGATATTATTAACTATACCAATATCTGTGGCAACTGGTGAGGCAGCATTTTCTAAATTAAAATTAATAAAAAATTATTTTAGAAGTACGATGACGCAGATGTGATTATCGGATTTAGCAATCATATCGATCGAGAGTGAACTGGCCAATAACCTCGATTACAAGGATGTCATAGAAATATTCGCAAAAGCCAAGGCCAGAAAACATAATTTTTGAATTGTTTATTTCATTTTTACAAAATATGTGTTATTAAAAAATAAGATATATTCATACTTTAAATACATATATTAATACTGTTAATAATAAAAAATAAATACAAAAATAAAATTAAATTTAAAAATAAAAAAATATATAAAAATTTAAAAATATAAAAATGTAAACGAATAATAAAAATATAAAAAAGCAAAAAAATGGAACTATTATCCTGCTACGTCCTTGTCATGGTTCTGGGTAGCGCTAAAAGCAGGAATTTTTTTAGATTATTTTTTTATTTGCCTTTGCAGCTTCGCATTGGGGCGCGCGAGCTATCCCAGAGTAGGGGCGCCTAAAACAGTTGTAACGTCACCGTATGTATATATATATATGTATATAAAAAATTCAGACATGTTGGACATGATATTAGGTTCTTATATATAAATAATTATATATAAATAATCTTATATATAAATAATATGGATAATAACACAGGTCCACAAAAAAATAAAAGTACCCTGTGCTGGGGATCTGACTAGGCTATTCTTATGTATTTTGAGTCGCTGATTACAAATCTGACGTCAGAATTGCTCCATCATGTCACAGTTTTTTTTCTAACCTCAAAAAGTAGCTAAAATTCCATAAAAACCCACATTCGAGGGTAGTAAAATTGCGCTTTTCTTGAGGAAAAAGTTACCGGATTAATATTTCCATGTATTTTCAGGCATTAAATCCAAATCCGATTTGTCACACCGATTGTGTGACAAATCACACCATTGATTCCGCTAACATTAGTCATGCAAAAGTAGCAATCTTCCGTATTCCGTATTTGGTTTTAGTTCATTCATCAATCCTTCTATATTGGAAGGATTCTCCAAGTCCGAATCTTGAGAAAATATTTTCGAAACTTCTAGTTATTGAGTTCGTATAAGATGCAGAAATTCCCTCATTTAGATCACGACCCTCTTTCCATGTCTTCGAAGCGCTAGAGTTACATAAAGAAAAGGATTGTGCTATCTTGAGATGAGAACTATAATATCCTCATATCTTGATAAACAGAATCTGTTTACAGTATAAATTTTAGGTGGTACAACCTGAAAGGATAAACCTGCTTCCTCAGAGGATGCTGGAGACGATGACAACTGCTCCGAAAGGGGATGTGTAGAATGATTCGTTTACCGGTCTACCGAGATTTCTTTCTTTATTTATTTTTTTCTTTATTTAGATTTCTTTATTTCTTTTCTTTATTTCTTTATTGCTAGCTCATGTGAGCCCTTCGGAACTATATCCAATTTTTAGGTCGGATTTCGATTTAACGTCTGTAAATACATGGAAATATGATTTCGGTAACTTTTTCCTCAAGAAACGCAGTCTTACTACCCTCGAATGTGGGTTTTTACGGCATTTTTTGCTATTTTTTGAGGTTAGAAGAAAACTGTGACGTGATGGTGCAATTCTGACGTCAGATTTGTAATCAGCGACTCAAAATACATAAAAATAGCCTAGTCAGATCCCTAGCGCAGGGTACTTTTATTTTTTTGTGGGCCATCAGTGTAATTATAACAATACAGATACTGCACATTGGTGGGCAAATAGATCTTATGCAACAAGAAGTGGAAGGGATTTGCTCCAAGGATAACGAATATGGTTTACCCATTACCATTGTGAGATCTTTAATTAATAAACACCATAAGATTATCGCTTTTTCGGAGAGCATTGAGAGTCTTTTCTCTCACATCGCGCTGATGCAATTTTTGTCGAATACAATGATCATATGTTGCATCGGGTTCCTCATAGTAATCGTGAGTATCCGAGATTTGCAAGCATTTGTTTAAAATTTTGTTTTTTTAAGTTTGTTCGCACACATTTGAAATTTTTCCAGTGCACTAATCATTGCGTTTTATAAAAGTTACAATACGTGAAGTTACGGTGATATATATATATATATATATATATATATATATATAATATATATATATATATCATATCTGAAGATGATGTCTATATACACTTGCACAAAGTATGTTGAACGTGGACTTTTATACACCTGATTAAGAATGACCATATAAAATTTTAATTTCTAGACACAGCTATTTTTACGCATCTTGTGTGTTACATATATTTTTTGTTTCAAATATCTCATGACATTTGAAATGGCAGTGATCTCAGACTCACATGTTTACTCAGACCGCATGATGGACACAAATCTATGATTGGCGTGATTTCGAGTTCTTTGAAGAGTCATCTCTTCATCTGTTGAATAGCTATGAGACTGACCGGATATCCTCGATCTCCTTTATTTTCACACAAGGCCTGTTGCGGCCCTCGCGAGCTGCAGAATGGAGGGAGATGACCGCTTGCTGCTCGCGCGTCTGAGATCTCTGCCTTATTACGATCGTTGAACTTTCTTTCTGATCGCCTTTTCGACTTACAGTCGTTGGGCACAGATGAAGGCGTCAGGATGTTAGTGAAGACTCTGTTTTTTTACATCGCTATCACTTTGGAGGCATTTATCTTTTGTTTCGCCGGTGAATATTTGAGTAATAAGGTGAGTATTCGAAATCACTTGTTAGAAACTTTTTCTTTTTAGGTAAGGCCTTTAAAAAATCATTAAGTTGTGTTGATATAAAAAGATCGGATCGATACAGAGAGGTTGCTCATGTGAAAATGAAACACCGCGTGCATGGCGAGAGCGACGTTTCGTTTTTCGATTGTTATTTATTCGTATTTTAGAGCAAAACGATCGGCGATGCGGTATATGAATCTGTTTGGTACACTCTCAAGCCTCAGGATTGCCGCATTCTACTGTTGATGATAATGAGATCGCAAAGACGGCTAACGATCACTGCGGGGAAATTTATGGATTTATCGTTGCAAGGATTTACAAACGTAAGATTTCAATAATGGAGTTGTGGATTTCTTATATAATTACATAAGTTTAATATATAACAGACATCTATATTATAATATATATTAGGTGTCTATGTTACGTCGTTTTTATAACAAGAAATCCAAGAATTACTTTATACTTCATTTATTACTTACTGGCGAATTAGAAAAATTAATGTTCATGTTTAATATCGAATTTATAACACACTGTTTATGAAATAAAAATTAGCCATTCGTGTTTATCACTAAATGTGCGAATATAATATAAGAAAAACTTTACATCATTTTAAACAAGACAATATAGTTTAAGGCTATACAATACGGTTAACAATAAATTACGTGAAAGCACACGGAAAAAACGATAAGGTTGCCATAACCACAATAATAATAATATTTGGTACAGCCACGTCCTGTGGTCACAGCCACATTGATGTGAAGGTAACTATATATGCATTTGGTACAGCAAACATAGTGAATGTTGAGACAA
>NJRP01000009.1:1703155-1715359 GCA_003063835.1 Aphaenogaster floridana | reverse complement strand
TCTGACATACATCTTTAAGATTCCAAAGTCATTAAATATTTCTCGTATGTTACACTTTGTCCTGTGTAATCCTATACATAATTTATTCTGTGTACTGCGCAGTTAACAATTGTTATTTTTAATAGTGTTTAATCTCTTTCTTTATATCATGTAATTTTACAGAACATGTGCTTTCAGATTCTTCATACGAGCGGTCAGATAGAGATTTTGTGTGACGCATTGAGGGATATCTGTCCCGAAAAGAAGAACCAACATCTAGATTTCTCTATGAAGGAACTGATTGGCAAGCATCAGAAGATTATCGTCTTTTCGGATAAAATTGAAAGAATTTTCTGTTATCTAGCGTTAATCCAATTCTTGTCGAGCACATTACTGACTTGCTGCATAGGATTCACGATCGTAACAGTAAGTAATCGTTTGCTTATAGGGTAGAGAGAAACAATGTACCTTTTGCTGCGGTAGCGATCTATATTGCGATTCGATGTTGCAGTCGATCAGCAGGGCGCAGGACTCAGATACAATCGATAGCGCGGCGTTAATAAAAGCTATAGTATTTTACATGGCCGCTACGGTAGAGGCGTTTATCTTCTGCTTTTGCGGAGAATACCTCAGTGCCAAGGTCGGAATAATCGAGGTCTTTACGTATTATAGAGACGTAGATTTAGGACGATTTACGCGGTTTCAATTATATATTGGCTGACTATTTTAAACAATGGCAATTGCATTTTTATCATGGAGAACGCACAATTATTTAAACAAGAAGTTAAAATGCGCTTACAACAATTATACGTGTCATATACGAGTTTTTTTAAGAAGTCCTGTTTTTATGTATTAAATAATAATTATTTATATGATTATTATTTACTTAAATTATAATTACTTAGATTAATTATGATATAATACCATAATTATTTGACGAGAACTCATTTTTATGATAATTCAAGTTTATGATAACTTTCGTATAATCAAACAATGTCTGAATTGTTGCTCTTTTTATAGTATAAATGAAGTTTTTATGTCGATTTATTCATTTATCTCACTGACAACAAGACATTTTTGCGACACTCTTCTTCAGAGCAAAATGATCGGCGATGCGGCATACAAATCAATCTGGTACGACTTTAAACCCAATGAGAGCAAGCTCGTTCTACTTATAATATTGAGATCACAAAGAAGGCTTACCATAACGGCCGGAAAGATGATGGACCTGTCGCTAGAGGGATTCACGAGCGTAAGATTTCAGCACTGAATTTTCTGTTAATAAAATCCTTGATGGACCAACACTGACATTATTCCGAACAATTGCGATGTACTTTATGGTTATTAAGTGATTTTATAAGACGATCTTTTGAAGTGATTAAATGAAATATGCTTATTTTCATAAAGTTTTTTTATTTATATTTAAACGGTTTATTTTTTAAAATGAATTTATTTATTTGTATCTTTTTATTGTATTTTTATTTGATATAATTTTTTTAGATTATAAAGGCTTCTGTTTCGTACGTGTCAGTATTACACGCGATGTATTGAAGTTCGAAGAAGAGCTATCATGGTATAGATGGGCCTATTATGTGCTGTTAAAGATACTTGGATTTCTTTTTATCGGTTTTTTCTTGTCGATATCTGTGAACCGATTATAATTATGCAAATTAAATTATGTAGACGTAATGTACCAATTTACCTTCCGCAGTTTATAATAAAATGCTTAGGTTTTCATGATCATTACTTGCACATATATGTATATTTAAACCTATATATTTTCTTCTATATCTCGATATAAAAGAAATAATTTAATCTTTTGTATATTAACACTTTTTTCTGTTATATATATTTTTAAATATATATAAAAAAAAATCTTCAGTATGAATAGAAGCGTCTGTAGAAATACGATAGTACAACGTATCACTCAACTTACGTTACAATTTTCTTCATCTTTACTTCGATGTTCATTTTACGTCTCGGTATATTTAATCTTTTGGCCTCTCAACGAGTGCCGAGCGATCTTCAGAAAACTTTATGCATCTTTAACGTAAATGAGTCGGCAAACTAGCGACTCTATCGTCGGAAAACTCGACGTTTTTAAGCCGAAGAGAAAAAAAGGCGATCGCTTTTTCTGCACCTTTTCTACATTTTCCTTCGAAGTCTATAATTCAGCAAATTGGCGAGCATCCCATTTTAATTTCATTTGCCATTTCTGCGAAACACAGGTAATTACATATGATTGATCGACAGTTTATTACTGTGTCTCTTATCTCCCCCTTCTCACCGTCCCGACTTTTTGCTATATCCGATGTTATTATGCCGAGGAGATTTACACGACTCGGAGGTGATAGTCTCTCTCAAGAGAAATATGCTGGAGTTAGGCAAAGGTACAATAGAACGTGCGAGCACCATCAGCGAGTCGGTCGAGGCGGGTCTACGTTTTATTGGAATGTGGCCGCGTTGCGTATATGCGAATATCAACTGGTGGACTTATATCGTGTCGGTGGCGATAGTGCAGTACTTTCAATATTCGTATATCCTGGCGCATTTTGACATCAGCGATCTCTCGGCTACCGTAGATGGCTTAAGCATCACATTGGGCTACAGCCTGTCGTTCCTCAAACTGATCAATCTCTGGTTCAATCGTCGGTAAGATTACGTTTAATGGTCTCTGTGCAGACAAGACGAGCAATCGATCGAGCTCTTTGTACTGTTTCAATTCCATTTCTATCTCGCACGAACGATATCGGATGTAAGAAATGTTCCGTAGAAAGTTGTATGTTATTCTGGACACGATGGACAAAGATTGGAGCGACGGGATCGCAATCCATTCGAATATATCCACGATGATCAGACACGCCAACTGGTCGCGTCAGTGCTCCAACGTAATGATCACGACAAATGCATTAGCCGTGTTCTTTTACGTGATCGGCGGGCCGATACTCCAATCGATAATTCAAAGGAACGATCGCGAAAGTTCAACTCGCGAACTGCCCATCAAGATGGAATTTCCTTTTAAGGTCGACAACTCTCCAATTTTTGAGTTGGTATTGATAGCCCAATTTTTTCATGATTTGTCGGTAGCTTGTATCATCGCCATGCTGAACGCTTTGCTCGTTACGCTGGTAAGATTTTACTGTATTTCATACGTGATCTAATCGATTTGACGATTGTCAAAACTGATCTTGACAAATTTCTAAAAGACAATGAGTAATTGCTTTTGTATCACAATCTTGCAATGTAATTATAAAATATGTATGTACGTACGTATAATATTCTTCTCTTATGTGTTATCTAATTTTTTGCTTTGTTAAAATTTGAACGAAAACTCGATTAAAATTGGAAAATTAATTTTATTAGTTTTTTAAATACCCGTAAGAGAGATTATTATTCATGTATTTTCATAATATATTATGGCTCGATATTCAATTATTAGTCTCTTTTGTATTTTTAGTAGGATTGGAATCTTGTGTTTCAACGAATACTACAATCCCTTACTTTTCAATACAATTTTGTGTGTATAATTTTTCAGATTTTTTTGCGGAGATAGCGATGCTGCTCTAAAGTATCTGTAAAACTGAAGATGTTTTTTAGGTATTACACGTAAGTGGTCAAATTGAAATTATGCGGCAAGGCTTCATGGAAATTTCTTCTAAGAAACATACATCAAAATCTTCTCTGGCTGCTATTAAAGATTTAATTAACAGACATCAGAGAATCATCGATTTATCAGATAATATTGAAGACCTTTTCTCAAACATCGCATTATTGCAGTTCATTTGGAATACTTTGGTTATCTGTTGCATAGGTTTTGTGATCGTAATAGTGAGTTACAATTATTTTACACATTTTTTTATGTATAACTCTGTCTCTCTCTATCTCTCTCTCCCTTTATGTGTATACATATTACGATTAACTTAAGATATTATTTTTAGTAAGATACATAAATTTATTTGTAATAAATTATAAGACGACATAACTGGCAAGTAATATATTCTATTTATTATTACACAGAGAGAATTTTCTCTTAAAATTTACCCTGAAAATCATGGTAGTCATGGGACAACATGGTATTTCGAAGATTTTTATGCAATTTTCTCTGATTAATATCTACCACAATAAAAAATATTAATATCTATCACAATAAAATATAAAATATATTTGACTAATTTTACTAAAATACATAGTAAAATTTCTATAATTTTAAAATATGTTAAAATTTTATGATTCTTTGATTTTATGATTCTTGAATTTTATGATTGTTTTAAATTGAATAGATGCCAAGTAGTGCTAAACATGTAAAATATCTTAGATAAATTTTACAATACAGTATAATATTTTTAATTTGACTTAGTCGCTCATGATAATTTTACCATGCAGCATGGTAATTTATTGGCTAAGTCCGATGATTCTCGGTTTTTTTTTGTGTCGGATGTTACAATCTGCTTGATAATTTTTATTATGTTGTTTATAAAATATTTTCTTCCATATTTCAGAAATTACTTTCGTTACCAATAATATTTGACAGGTTGCCAAGTTGTTCCAAGCTAATTACCAAACATAGTAAAATTTGTAGTGAATTTTGCGGCAAAATATAACGAAAAATTCTCTCCATGTACATTTCGACCATACGGATTGTGGTCCTTTTCAAGTGTTAAAATTACATCAAATCTTCCAAGTTAAATAGGTACAGAATGAACGACAGGTATACAAATTTAGAACCGGAGAAGAGAATATAAACTTATAATTAATACTTCGATATATACATTTCAACCTAGTGCATCATCGGGCGGTAGAGCACGTGTTACAAAGCACGTCTATACAGCGTTACATTTAGCACTCGAAATTCGGGTTGAAATGTATATATCGAAGTATTAACTATATAACTAAAAGAATATAACGAAGTTTATATTCTTTTCTCCGGTTCTAAATTTGTATACCTGTTGTTCATTTTGTACCTACTTGACTTGCAGATTTGATGTAATTTTAACACTTGAAAAGGACCACAATCCGTATGGACGAAACGTAGTAATAAATAGAATATATTACTTGTCAGTTGTGTCGTCTTATAATTTATTACAAGTTAATTATTCACTGGCGATTTGTAAAAGAGTTTTTGGACATAAATTTACGCTTAGATATATATAAACTATGTTCTACATTTGTTATATACACATTGCAGTCTATCGGCACGGAAGAAGGCGCTACGATGATAACAAAATCTCTAATCTTTTATGTCGCGATAACTCTCGAAGCGTTCGTCTTTTGCTACGCCGGAGAATATCTCAGCGCTAAGGTCAGCGAAAGGGAGCGTAATGGTAGCGTCGTAGAATTTTTGAAGTTTTTCGAAAGAAGCGTAATTAGACGCGATTAATCGTGGAAACGTTTGCCATTGCAGAGTAAATCCATCAGCGACGCTGCGTACGAGTGCTTCTGGTACGATCTGACACCCAGCGAGTGTCGAGTCTTGATGTTCCTCATGCTGAGATCACAGAAACGATTAACCATCACTGCGGGCAAGATAACTGATCTGTCCTTGGAAGGTTTCACAACCGTGAGTTCACTTGAATCATCCGGAAACTTTCATCGTTCAAACTAAAACAAAAATTTTAATTTAATTAATTAATTAAAAAATTGTTTGTGTTTGTTCCAGATTATGAAATCGTCCGCGTCGTACATATCCGTGTTGAGTGCATTATATTAAAGACGAACAAAAATAGGGTAAATCTGCAGTATAACGGCAACCTCTCCTTTTTTTTTAATTTTCATATTTTGTGTATTTTTGGTCGCAAAAAAGATTCTGAGAAGAAAAATTGTACACAAAATATGAAAATTTAAAAAAACAAAAAAAACAGAGATTGTCGTTATATTGCAGATTTATCTAATTGATAAATCAATTGGTAAATCATTGGTAATTGCATTGGAGTATAAGTAAGTCCTCTTTGAATAGAATATTAAATTGGATTTATCTCTACAATAATAACAAAGAGAAATTTCCTAGAGAAAAAGACGCCGTGATGCTTCTATACGATATGACAGGGATAGATTTCGCAAAAATATTTTGTATTTTACCATATACTCTGCAGAGATCTAATTTTTGAATAATACGATTTAAAATTATACTTGTGTGTGAAGTGATATTACTATTTACTTGTAAAATGCTATCATTGATAATAAGCTTTCACGCGCATATTGAGCATCGAATGTTCTCCACTTTCCTCTTTCATATTATCCTCATTTTCTGCCCGTAGATATTAACATCTTTTTTTCGGTAACGTACACAATTTTTTTTCTGTTGAATATAGAGACGCTTGTAGAAATGAGTCAATAAATTAGGAAATTTTCATTTCTTCTTCGGCAATTATTGAGCAATATTACATGAACTGTTTCAGAAGAGAAAGTAGATGCGATTTTGCTTTTTATTCGGTGTACTTATAAGCTCCCAAGAAATAATGGGTTTGGAATAGTCGGCGTATAATTACGATTGATCGAGGGAGATGAGTCACTTTACGATATGCCAACGACAAATAGCCGCATTTTATTGTTTGTGATATTAAGATCACAAAAACGATTAACGATTACTGCAAAAAAAGTCGTTGACTTGTCTTTGAAAGGATTTACAAATGTAAGACATTACATTATAAATCATTACGTTCTTTAACATGCTGGGGGTTATCTATTTCTTAATTTGTGCAACATTTTAAGTTATGAAGGCATCAGCTTCTCCCGTCATTTATCTTGTGAAACGATTTGAACGTTGAAAGATTTTCTTACCGATTCTTTTTCGTTCGTAATGACTCAATATCTATTTGAAAATTAGGAACGAAAATGGTACAGCTTGTATGGTCGAAACAACTTATATTTTTACATCACAGTCCGTTGAAGAATACGAAGAAAAATACGCCTGTGAAATCCGCTATCTTTTTCACCACCGTAACTTTGGTGACCTTTGTCTTTGCTCGAAGCGGGGTAACACGAGGGAAAAGCAAAGGAAATTAACGGGATCGGTATATTATGAACATATTTAATATTCAGCTATAATAAACTTCTTTTTTCCATCTTTTGTGTCTTGCAAATGTCAACGTTTTTCCCAAGACTTTGCGCATAATTTTTTTCTGGTGGATATAGATGGACATTAAACTGTCCCTTGGGACAGAAATGCACAGTTTCAAAGCGATTACCTGTCATTGTGCAATATCAAAGTACTTGCTAAGCCAGAGGAGAAGTAGACATAATCGCATTTCTTTTTCTAATCGGTACAGCTACAATCTTGCATTTATACCTAATACGATGAGAAGATGTAATTATTATCGATTTACGTTTAGAGTAGCTTACGCTTCGCGGTTTCTTCGCTGCGATCATTTAGTGCTTTAGCCATCACGTGGAGCATATTGAACGACATGCACGTGCTTTTCATGCACTGACATCCACGTAGTCGTTGATTTTTAACGTTCGGCGGTTAACAAAAAGCGATGAAGCGTGCGAATACTATCAGCCGCTCGGTCGAGATCGGCCTCCGTTTCATCGGCATGTGGCCGGACTCGGCTTATCCGAATCTCTATTGGTTTAGTTACATGACATCAGTAGCAATAGTCCAGTATTATCAATATGCGTACATACTCGCACACTTTGCATTGAACGATCTTTGGCTTCTCATGGACTGTCTTAGTCTTACTCTGGCTTATAGCCTCGCTTTTCTCAAGCTCCTTGTCCTGTGGTGGAATCGTCGGTAAGACGTGTTGTTTTGAGAGAATGATGTAGAATATATCCGTATCTAATGCTAATATAATTACATTAACATTACATAATCTCGATGAAGCGAATGTGTGTATATGAACATATATATTATTAAACATATATATTATAAATCATACACGTAAATATTTTTGACTTATTACACATGAAGAAATCTCCTGCAGGATATTCTATTATATTGTGAAGGAGATAAATCAAGACTGGAGTGAGTGCGTTATTAATGATTCGTATAAATCTACGATGATAAGCATGGCGGATCTGTCGCGCCGTTTTGCTAATACAGTGTTCAGTCTTTATGCCTTCTCCGCTTTCTTTCTGTCAATTGGAGAGCATTTGCTTCAGTCGATGGACGATATCAATCAATTCGGCAATAGTTCTCGCGAACTTCCCATAAAAATGGAATTTCCTTTTGACGTTAGCAAATCACCAATCTTCGAGTGTTTTTTAATTGGACAATTCCTTTATGATTTGGTGATAGCTTTTGTGGTTGGTTTGATAAATGCATTACTTGTTGCATTAGTAAGTATATAATGCGATTCAAAGAGTTTAAAAAGATAGAATAATTATGTTCTATCATCGGTCCGATACGATCGATTTAAATTAATATTAAGACAAGATATATTATTTTAGATAATTTATGTAGATAAATTTGATATTTATAGGTACTTCATGTGAGCGGTCAGATCGATATTATGCGACAAGAAATGGTCGAAATTTCTAACGGGAAATACGATCGCAGCACGTTCTTACTTGTTATCAAAGGCCTTATTTGCAAGCATCAGAAGATTATTACATTATCAGAAAACATCGAAAATTTGTATACGCACATTGCACTGATGCAAGTTCTGTGGAATACGTTGGTTATATGTTGTACTGGTTTTGTGATTATAATTGTGAGCAATTGTGATTATAATTGGTCGTTTCCTTACGTTTTGGATGATGACATTCTTTTGTCATTTTATTGCAGATTGTTAGTACTGGCCAAGATACAACAAATTTGATCAAGTCCGTGAGCTATTATTTTGCAATAATTCTGGAGGCTTTCATATATTGCTTCGCAGGAGAATTTTTGAGTGCCAAAGTATGTAAGCGAGTCTTTTTAGTATGCTTTTAGTATGCAAATATATGTTTCTTTTTATTTACGTTACATCAAATGTTGATTGACTTATGAATCATATTTTATGTCTAAAACCACTTTCATCATTAAAAGATATCGGAGTAAAAAATGTCCCTTTAACAACAAAGACTATTTTGAGTCCATTGTTACTGTACGTTCTGAACGGTTCATTCTGCTTTCAGAGTAAGTCGATTGGCGACGCAGTGTACGAGTCACTTTGGTACAATCTGCCGCCACGTGACAGTCGAATTATACTGTTTATGATGTTAAGATGTCAAAAACGATTGACGATCACTGCAGGAAGAGTCATGGATTTGACTTTAGAAGGATTTACAAGTGTAAGGCGTAATGATATAAATGATATTTTTATCTAGTACATTACATTAATCGCGGATAATCCTTTTTAGATTATGAAGACTTCTGTCTCCTATATATCAGTATTAAATGCGATGTACTAAGTTCACAAGTATATATGTTAGACAATTAGAATATTTCAGCCTGAATAGTTTTATCAATAGTTAAACATATATAGTCATTAATCGTTATTGTTAACTAAATGAAGTTGTACAAATTATGAGGCACATAAAGTCAGTTTAATAGAAATAATTTTTTACAAATTCATCGAATAACTATACTTTACTAATTTATATTTAGTAGTGTTTTTCACCTAAAGCAATAAAAAATTGTTATATATATAGAGAAGAAAATACATTTGATCATGTATTTTAATAATATACGATAAGATTTGTTTCTACGATCATTGAATATACTTTTAGTAAGTCTTTGGTTAAAAGTATAGGTCTTGTTTCAATTATCCAATCTGTGATGTGTTTCTTCCTTTTTCTTACATTAACATATTATACATTTATAACTAAACACAATTTATGTTGTTGACAATCATTTACGTTTTTACATTGCATGCAAGCAATCTCACCTTTCTAGTTTAGTATCTTTACCATCATCCCTCTGAACGCATCTTTGGCTGTAGAATAAAACGTAGCGAAACGGAAGAAAACGTGAGCAAGTATATAAGTAGACAGCAAAAAGTAATAGCAAGATAAGTCGTTTCACAGATATCAGTTATTATACCATAATAAATTCTCTGCTTCTTTATCTTCGCTTACATTTATGCCCCGCAAACGTTTTCATAATTTTTTTCCATTAGATATAGCTGAAATCGACATTTAGTCGAGTTGGAAATTTATTTTTAAAGCAATTATGTGCCATCATGAAACTACTAAATTGTTTACTATCTCAGAAAGGGAGCGGACGTCGTCGTTGTTTTTGCTTTTAATATACCCGCAAGCTTCCAAGCATTAATGCGATTAGGTGCAATTACAATTGATCGTTGCTGCCAGCGCTTCATTGTCTTCGCGGTGGTTATTCAGTATTATTTTTTTGCCGTCATCACACGCAAAGCATACAGCATCTGTGTGTGCATTTTTGATGTGTTGATGTGTCCATCTACCGCTGAACGCACGATAGGATTCAACGGGTTTCAAATCTTTTCACGCACTTCTCCGATTCGAATTCGAATCGCAGTGATTCGATATTGTCGAATCTTTCGAATTCGAACTACGTCGATTAGGATTCGAATCGATTCGAATATCGTCAGATTCGATTCGATTCGATTCGAATTCGAATAATTCGCACATCTCTATTATATAAATATATATATGTATATATATTTTAATAATAATATTAGAATCTTGTTCATGTAGAAATATAATATGTATAATATATCTTCTTATTATGTCTTTTTGCATTCAATGTCCAGCTTTAATTTTCTTATTTGTGATATCACTTTCTCTCGACATGACATAGTTGTTGATCTTTAACGTGTGGCGGTTAACAAAAGCGATGAAGGATGCGAATATCAGCCGTTTGGTTGAGATCGGCCTCCATTTCATCGGTATATGACCTGATTCCACTTATCCGAATCTGTATTTAGCTGCATGATAATAATAGCAATAGTGTAGTATTATTAATACGCAGACATACTTCCACACTTTGCATTGATAAATTTTTGGTTTCTCACACAATGGACTGTCTTAGTTTTACTCTGGTGTAAGATGCTTACAGCCCCGTCATTCTTGAATTCCTTGTTTTGTGGTCGTGAGACAGATTCTTTTGAAAGAATGATGTCGAATAAAATCATGCACATAAATATCTTTGACACATATAAAAAACTGTTCTGCAGGATATCCTTGTATATTATGAAGGCGATAAATGAAGACTGGAGAGTGAATGCGTTATTAATGATTCGTATAGGTTCACGATGATGAGCATGGCGGATTTTAGATTATGAAGGCTTCTGTTTCCTATGTATTAAATACGATGTATTAATTAAGAAAAATGTAAGACGATTAGAATTTTTCATAAAATAGTTTAATCACTTTAATCAATAGTTGTCATAATTGTTGATTGAATAAAGTTGGACAAATTATGAGGCATATAAAATCATATTAGTATTAATTATTTCTAACAAATTTATTGAATAATTATACTTTACTAACAGGAGCGGCGGCGTGGTCTAGTGATAGAGCGCCAGATTCGTAACCCCGGGTTTCCGGGTTCGAATCCACTTGATCACCGGGATTTTTCTCAAAACCGCGCTCTTTATACGTTGAGTAGAAGAAGGCTCGTGTATGAAAAACTGGTCTTTCGGAAAGAGACGTTAAGCGTTGGTCCACACACAGTCAGAACATCGCTGTGTGCCTCCGAGTTAAGTAGGTTAAGTTATGATTGGGAATGAGTGATGGGTGTAAGTAAATTTTAACCCCGAAGGGATCGATAAATCATATATCTATCTATCTATCTATCTACTTTACTAATGACAACTAATTTATATTAAGTTCTGGTTTCTAAAGTAATAAAAATTGTTATATGTTTGGAGAAAAATGCAAACATACGTTTTAATAATATTTATTAAAACGCAAGTTTTGTTTCTACAATCATTGAATATGTCTTTATAAGTCTTTATATGTCTTTAATAAGTTTTTGCTTAAAGATATAGATCTTGTTTCAATTATACAATCTCTAATGTTTTCTTTTTTCTTATTTTAATATTATATATAAAAAAAATTAAACACAACATACATCGTATATACAATATACAATAATTTACGTTTTTACATTATATGTAACCAATCTCACCTGTCTTGTCTAGTTTCCCTATCGTCATCGCTCTGAGAAAATCTTTGGATGTAGAAGAAAATGTATCGAAACGGAAGAAAATGTGAGCGAGTTCATAAGGGACAAAAAATAATAGCAAAATCAGTCGCTTCTTGATATTTTACTATAATAAATTGTTTCTCTCTTGGCTTACATTTATGCCCCGTAAATGTTAA
>NJRP01000009.1:1653556-1676199 GCA_003063835.1 Aphaenogaster floridana | reverse complement strand
CTGAAAATCCGAGAATGTCAATTACTCCATCGTTCCATGACTAAAATTGTAATTTGTAATGAAATGACCTACAGATGACATGACAGATATCCAACACAAACATCGAACAGTGCCGCATTTCAAACAAAACCTAAAAACATCCGGTAGCTCTTGGAAAATCTTATATAATTTTGATGTAATAAAACATTATGTATGTTATATATATGTATACTTGATGGACAATATTTGTTATCAAGAAATTTTTTGAAACATATAATGAACCACGTTTAATTTTAGTGTAGAATTAATTATTATCATTAATATTATTATCATTAATGGCGATTAATGATAATATAATATTTGCTTTGAATATATTTTCTAAATAGAATTATACATTTAACCGTTCTTAGTACTTGAGGCTTCTTCCTTTTCATGTTGAAACTGATTAACGCGTGCAGTTTTTGATAAAAGAATACACTCTCTGTAGGATATTCTACAATATCCTAGCAGCAATGGATAGAGACTGGGATGATTCCGTTATCAATGATTCTTACTCCATTATGATGACAGCCGCGGAGCAGTCGCGTCGTTGTTCCATCGTGCTCATTGGCATCCATTATCTTGCTGGTTTTTTTTTATCCATCGGTGTTTATATGGTTCGCTTCATGAACCATGCTGACGGTGAAGATTTCCGAGAACTCCCAGTAAAAATGGAGTTCTCTTTTGCCGTAGAATCACCGCTTTTCGAATGTATCCTTGCTGGACAAATTTTTTATATACTATCGATAGCTTCCGTGGTTGGTATGATAAATGCATTGCTCGCTACATTGGTAAGTACACAACGATTTATTATAAGACTTCAAATCCCTTTTCGCGATTTTAGTCGCAAAAAACTTTTTAATTATGAATGAAAATTTTTTTGATTTAGGTAATATCAACCGTTTTACATTTGTAGGTACTTCATATGAGTGGGCAAGTTGATATCATGCGGCAAGCCATAAAGAAAGTATCCAGTAGTAACGATTTTGGTACATCTTCACCTGTCATCAGTGATTTTATCCATAGACATCGAAAGATTATCACTTTTACGGACGATATCGAAAATTTATTTTCGTCTATTGCGCTAATGCAACTCCTGTGGAATACTTTAATCATATGCTGCAGTGGTTTCATGATTATACTTGTAAGCAAGATCAATTATTTTGACTTTCTGATCGATAATTTATCTTCTTTTGCAGGGTCTCGGTAGCAACAAAGGTGCAATGGTTTTAATAAAATCATCATTTCTTTATGTTGCAAAAGCATTAGAAGTCTTCGTATTTTGCTACGCAGGGGAGTTCTTAAGTTCCAAGGTTAGTAAAAAAATGTTTCGCGTACGTGTAGAATATATGTCATTACTTCCTACGTATTTCTCCCTGCTTGTTCTGAAGCTGCAAATAATAATAAATTAATTAAAACAAGACCGATTATTAGAAATACACAGCTACAATAACATTACGTATTGCGTCATGTAATAAATTTTCATACATTATATTTTAACGATTGATAAATATATTGGGTAATTAATAATATTTAAATGATTGTCTTATTTAAGTTTTGGACCTGGGTCACTTTTTCAGAGTAAATCGATTAGCGACGCGGTATATGAGTCACTTTGGTACAACATGGTGACGACCGACAGTCGCGTTTTGTTGCTTATAATGGTGAGATCGCAAAAGCGACTGACAATTACTGCAGGGAAAATTTTTGATCTCACTTTAGATGGATTTATGAGCGTAAGATGTCAGCAATGTTAAATTCATCTTTGAAGTCTTTCTAATCAGAATTATTTTTAGGTCATGAAAGCTTCTGCGTCGTACATGTCTGTATTACATGCTATGTATTAAATCGGGAGAAGTATCATCTATCCATAGTTTTAATAAACGTTCTACGCGTGATAAATTATCAGTAACGAACTTTTCAACAAATACAAACGCGACGCGAAAATGGATTATATAAACATATATATATATATATTTTAATAATAATATTAGAATCTTGTTCATATAGAAATATATGTAATATGTAAATATATCTTCTTATTATGTATTTTTGCATTCAATGCGCAGCTTTAATTTTCTTATTTGTGATATCACCTTTTCTCGACATGATATAGTTGTTGATCTTTGACGTGTGGCGGTTAACAAAAGCGATGAAGCATGCGAATATCAGCCGGTCGAGATCGGTCTCCATTTCATTGGTATATGACCCGATTCGACTTATCCGAATCTCTATTTAGCTGCATGACAATAATAGCAATAATGTAGTATTATTAATACGCAGACATACTTCCACACTTTGCATTGATAAATTTTTGGTTTCTCAATGGACTGTCTTAGTTTTACTCTGGTGTAAGATGCTTACAGCCTCGTCATTCTTGAGTTCCTTGTTTTGTGGTGGTGAGACGGATTCTTTTGAAAGAATGATGTAGAATAAAATCATGCACGTAAATATCTTTGGTGACATATATAAAAAACTGTTCTGTTGGATATCCTTGTATATTGTGAAGGCGATAAATGAAGACTGGAGAGTGAATGCGTTATTAATGATTCGTATAGGTTCACGATGATGAGCATGGCAGATTTTAGATTATGAGAGCTTCTGTATCAAATACGATGTATTAATTCAGAAAAATGTAAGATGATTAGTTTTTTCATGAAATAATTTAATCAATAGTTGTCATAATTGTTGATTGAATGAAGTTGGACATATGAGGCATATAAAATCATTTTAGTACTAATTATTTCTAACAAATTTATTGAATAACTATACTTTACTAATGACAACTAATTTATATTAAGTTCTGGTTCCTAAAGCAATAAAAATTGTTATATATTTGGAGAAAAATGTGAACATGTATTTTAATAATATACGTAAGATTTGTTTCTACAATCATTGAATATGTTTTTAATAAGTTTTTGCTTAAAGAAATAGGTCTTGTTTCAATTATACAATCTCTATTGTTTTCTTTTTTTCTTATTTTAATATACTATACTTATAATTAAACACAATATACATCGTTGACAATAATTTACGTTTTTACATTGTATGTAACCAATCTCACCTGTCTTGTCTAGTTTCCTTACTGTCATCGCTCTGAGAAAATCTTTGGATGTAGAAGAAAACGTATCGAAACGGAAGATAATGTGAGCGAGTCCATAAAGGACAAAAAATAATAGCAAGATCAGTCGCTTCTTGATATCTTACTATAATAAATTTTCTCTCTCGGCTTACATTTATGCCCCGTAAACGTTAACGTTTTTATAATATTTTTTTCTTACGGATATAGCTGAAATCAGCATTTAGCTGGAAATTCATTTATAAAACAATTATGTCATCATGCAACTACTAAATTGTTCATTGTTTCAGAAGGGGAGCGGGCACCGTCGTTGTTTTCGCTTTTAATATACCCGCGAGCTTCCAAGAATTAATGCGAAGAGGTGCAATTACAATTGATCGTTGGCTGCCTGCGCTGTCTTCGCTATGGTTACTCAGTATTATTTTTTGCCGTCATCACGCAAAGCATACAACATCTGTGTGTGCTTTTCATGCGTTGACGTGACCATCTATTTTTACTATTCAGTAGTTCTGAAAAAGCGATGAAACGTACAAGTACTTTTAGCCGCGCAGTCGAGATCGGTCTCCGTTTCATTGGCATGTGGCCGGACTCGGCTTACCCAAATCTTTATTGGTCTATGTACATGACAATGATGGTGATAATGCAATATAATCAATATTTGTACGTTATTGCGCATTTTGACCCGAGCAATCTTTCGATCCTAATGGATTCTCTGGGTCTCGCCCTGGCGAACACGCTTGCCTTTCTTAAAGTGTTCACACTGTGGTGGAATCGCAGGTAAACTTCTCGGTTTTAATATCTGACTGAAGAGAAGTGACATAGAAAATTATTATGTTATTAACATCAAAAGAGAAAGAAAAAGGGAAATATGGTATTTTCATTATTATATATTATTGATGTAATGAAATAGTTTAATATTTATACTTGAATGGCGATATTTGTTGTCAAGAAACTTCTTGAAGCGTATAATAAACTGCTCATTATTTTTTTAGCATATAATTAATGAAAATTATGAAAATAATATTTGCGCTGAATATTTTGTAAATAGAGTTATATGTTTAAACGTTTTTGGTACTTGAGACTTCTTCCTTTTCGTGATAAAACTGATTAACGCGTGCAACTTTTCGATAAAAGGATACGCACTCTCTGCAGGGTATTCTATGATATCGTAGCAGCAATGGATAGAGACTGGAGCGGTTGCGTTATCAACGATTCTTACTCCACGATGATAACAGCCGCGGCTCAGTCGCGTCGTTGTTCCTTCGTGCTCATCGGCATTCATATTCTAGCTGGTTTTTTCTTATCCGTCGGTGCTTACGCGTTTCGTTCGATGAGCAATGCTGACAGCGAAGTTTCCCGAGAATTTCCAATAAAAATGGAGTTCTCTTTTGTCGTAGAATCACCGCTGTTTGAATGCATCCTTGTCACCCAAATTGTTTGTTTACTGTCAATTGCTTCTGTGGTTGGTATGATAAATGCGTTGCTTGCTACATTGGTAAGTACGTAGCGTATTATAAATTTAAAAATGCCTCTTTGCAATTTTGGACACAAAAAAATCCTGCAATTGTAAATAAAAAAATTTTTTTAGTTTCGGTAATGTCAATTATTTTACATTTATAGATACTGCACGTAGGTGGCCAGGTCGATATCATGCGGCAAGCCGTAGTGGACGTACCCAGTAGTAACGATCTCGATACATCTTTAACTGTCATCAGTGATCTGATCCATAGACATCGAAAGATTATTGCTTTGTCAGATGATATCGAAACTTTATTTTCGTCCATTGCGCTGATGCAATTTTTGTGGAATACTTTAATCATCTGCTGCAGCGGTGTCATGATCATAATTGTAAGCGAGATCACGTGTTCTGATCTTCTGATCGATAATTCGTCTTCTTCTGCAGGGTCTCAGCAGTAACAAAGGCAAAATGGTTATAGTAAAGTCGATATTCCTTTACGTTGCAAAAACGTTAGAAGTCTTCGTATTCTGCTACGCAGGAGAGTTCTTAAGCTCCAAGGTAAGCAAAGAAATATTTCCCACATACGTAGAATATGTGTGATTATGTATTTCTTCCTATTTGTTCTGAAACTGCAATAGTAAATAATTAATTAAAACAAGAACCATTATTAGAAATAGGCAGTTACAATTAAATATTACATTATTGTCTAATAAACTCTACATTATACATCTATACATCTATTATACATTTATACATCTATTATACATTTTTGTTAACAATTATTGATAAATATATTGCATGATAAATAATATTTAAATAATTGTCTTATTTAAGTGTTTTAAATTCTGGTTACGCTTTTCAGAGTAAATCGATTGGCGACGCGGTATATGAGTCATTTTGGTACAACATGGTACCGTCCGATAGTCGCGTTTTGTTGTTCATGATGGTGAGATCACAAAAGCGACTGACAATCACTGCAGGGAAAGTTTTTGATCTCACTTTAGAAGGATTTATGAGCGTAAGGTGTCAACAGTGTAAACGCCTCTTTTTATTTTCCGTGTCTTTTAACCGAAGTCATTTTTAGGTCATGAAAGCTTCTGCTTCGTATATGTCTGTATTGCATGCTATGTATTAAATCGAGAGAAGTATCATCTGTCCACATTTTTAATAAACGCTCCGCGCCGGTGATAAATTACCTGTTGCGAACTTTTTCAACAGATACTTGTTATAGACGCGACGAAAATGAATTATATGAATATATATATATTTATTTTTAATAATAACATTAGAATTTTAATAATAACATTAGAACCTTATTTGCATAAAAATATAATAAATATATCTTCTTATTGTATCTTTTTGTGTTTAATGCACAGTTCACGTTTTAATCTTCTTGTTGATATCTTCCTTTCTCTTCGCGTTGATGTAAATATCCGTAAATGTCCTGTCATTTGATGGCAATGCTATACATTGTTTGTGTAACTTATCTTATGGCTTGGAAGTATTCAATTTTTAGATCTATGAAGAATATAAAGTCTTTTTTCAATGCTTTTTATCATCGGCGACCATCTGCGTTTGTATTTTTAAGAATGGTCATTTGCGTAAAGATACACGTGTATCTTTTTTTGCGCGCTGAAGCCCACAATCGTCGATTTATCATTGCAATTTAGCTTGCCTCATCGTGCAATTGATACTAAGAAATGCGTAATTGCGATTGATCGTTGCTCGCACAAACGTAGCGATTTTATCCTGTAAAATTGCTCTACCTCCCTTATGACATCGTGGGGGGGAGTACATCACAGAGCTAGATCGAAAGACTCGATTGCCATGTTTTCTTCGCGACATCGCTTCTCGTACAGTCGTTATTCACCTCGTTGGAAGGGAGGACGTGCACGGTTTCCCGGAGTGATGATTCAATGTGACATTACATGCCATGTCGACAAGTACCGTGAGCCCGTTGCTGAAGATCGGTCTCGGTTTGATCGGTATATGGCCTAGCGCCTCACACGGGACGTTTTGCTGGCTCTTTTACATGATAACCCTCGTCGCGATGCAGTACTTTCAGTACTCCTACGTCTACGCGCACCTCGATTTCAGCAATCTGACTAAGCTGATGGACGGTCTGGGCCTCACTCTGGATTACACCCTGACGATACTAAAGCTGCTCAGTCTCTGGTTTAATCGCCGGTAAGATTAGCGATCGCTTAGTCGTTCGATCTCGATGCTTGATCGTCTTCAAGTGATCCGAGAGACACAGATCGGTGATCGGTTGTAGGATATTCGCGGATATTTTGGTCGCGATGGATGACGATTGGAAGGATTGCGGGACCGATTTGCGTGAGTGCGTGATGATGGACAAGGCTAATTTGGCGCACCGTTGCTCCAATGCCATGATATCCGTCAATGCTGTTGCCACTTTCCTGTATTTTACGGATAGCTACGTACGTGGACGTATGCTTTCCAAGGACGGACAGTTTCGCAAGTTTCCGATACAGGTACAGTTTCCATTCGATGTTCACAAATCGCCCATCTATGAGCTCGTCGGCGTGGGATTGTTTTTCCATGTGTTAGAAACGGCAACCGTAATAGCGATGCTGAATGCTTTAATCTTAACATTGGTAAGTTAAAGGACAGAAACGATTGCAAATCTTTAGCTAAATGATATGCATCAGGTAAGATTAACGTAATAACATTTAAATAATGTTCTCTAGCGAATTAATTAAAGTTTTCGTTGGATTTGTCGAACTCTGCTTGAAACCTTTCTGTTTCGAGGTACTTCACGTAAGCGGACAAATCGATATCATGTGCCAAGAGTTAAAAGAGATTCCCACCATGTCCAAATCTAGTTCGGTATCCACCAAATCGCTTGTCGCAAGACACCAGAAAATTATATCGTTGTCGAAAAACATCGAAAACTTCTTTTCATTTGTTGCTCTGTTGCAATTCGTATGGAATACTTTTGTTATTTGTGCCTTAGGATTCATGGTCGTGATAGTGAGTAAGACTTGCTTCAGCTGCTGCAGTAACAGATTGCCTAAAAAAATAATACACTTTGAAAATATGCGTAATTAAAATCGTGTTAATTATATTGTGTTAATTATATTTGATTAAAAATATTCTCTTTGTGCACAATATCTGAGAGATATAAGTCAGTTTATTTAATACGAAATTTAATTCACAACGCAATTTTAAAACAAATGGATATATGCATCATGGTATCTAGCAATAACATCTCGGATGTATTTTTATGCGAATATTTATTCAATTCTCTGATATTATCTCATATCAACTGTAAACATTATTTAATATTTCAGTCTTTAGGTATGAATATGACGAGTAAATCTGGAATATTGATACAATTTATTATTCCATATTTCGCAGTGACTATAGAAGCTTTTGTTTTTTGTTTTGCTGGCGAGTATTTGAGCACTAAGGTAGGTAAACATGCTGCTTTTGTTTTATCTATTTTTCTTTTATTATATGTATTTTAGGTCGGTATAAAAATACCTTAGAATTTTGATAATTTAATTATACGAAATGGCTAAACCATGTGTATTGCAATCGCGTTTATCCAAACGAAGAACTTTGCCCCTATGTGACGTGCGTTATAATCGCATATATACCGAGTAATTTAATTATAATCTTTCTCTCTTTTTCAGAGCAAGGCTATCGGCGATGCGGCATATGAGGCGGTTTGGTACGATTTATCTATTAGCGAATGCCGAATTTTACTATTTGTGATCCTCAGATCTCAAAAGCGACTGACAATTACAGCTGGGAAAGTCATGGACCTGACATTGGAAAGTTTCACTACCGTAAGTTCTTTGCTTTAAACTATATGTCATTTTTTTTCTTAATAATACATTACAATTGTTGAACAAATGCTAATGTCGTACAATAATACTTAATTTCTTTAAAAAATTTATTAATATGTGTATCGTATTGAGAGATCGTCTTTGGACAATTGTTTCTTAGTATTTCTTTCTGCGTGATATCCTTTTAGGTCATGAAAGCTTCAGCGTCATACATTTCGGTCTTACACGCGATGTATTGAAACTCGAATTAATCTATGCTGGTCATATGTACATATCGCGAATGAAATAATGTATATTTGTAGAAAGACTAATAGAGAAAGATAATTATTATAACTGTGTAGTTTTTCTTTTATTTTCAGCAACATGGTTCGATCTTATTTATATGAACTTATTGTTAATAGAATTTCTATGTTGTTCTTTTTAAGACTTGAATTATAAGATAGCAAATTAGTGTTTTTCACGATAAATTGTGTTGTGAAATATTCTGTTAACAATAAATGACGTGTTTTAAACGTCAACGTTTATTTCCAATTATCTGTCAAGCATAAATTATTCCAAATTTTTTAAAAGGGACGGAAATACGATTTAATAATAATATAATATTAAAAATGTATAATTACGCATATAGTATACTAGTCACTGTACAATTTACTTCGCTTACAAACCTTGAACTAAAAATTATGATTTCCGTTTTTATCGTCTGATCTCTCTGCATAGAACAATATTTTCTTTTTCCGCAAATGACAGGCTAATATTCAACAAATTAATATTTTTGCTAATATATCCGATTACTGTGCTATAGGTCATTTATATCAATCGGTTGTTTTTTTCAAATTTAATTTTCAGATCTGCTCACAATGCGTAATTTTTTGCTTTTCTCATAGTAAAGCCTTAATTATCCATTCGTCATGATTGCATTAAAAAAATTATCTATCATTTCTCTGTACTACTACTTCAGTTTATCTGGCGGAGTTGATGACGATATTTTCCACGTGTACCTTTTTTCTGATAGTGAGAAAAAACTTCGCTGTAATCGCCTGTCGCTGCAATACAGTTCATTATTTTATGGCTCTCGTCGTACTGCAAGATACATAATTGCAATTGATCGAGGCTCAGGCTACCCCGTATTTTTTCTACAGGGTAATTTTGCTCTCTGCGAAATTGCTAGCTACGCGCGAGGGGATGGGAAATGCGCAAGAGTTTAAAGACCTCGTTGCCGTGTTTTCCTCGCGGCGCGACACTCTTCCACCGCTAGTCGAGATCCATTTCACCTGAACGAAACGACGCGATTCGACCAAGTGACGTTTCTATGCGAGTCCACGAGTCGCTATGTTGACAAGCACCATAAGCCCCTCGTTGAAGATCGGCCTCAGTCTGATCGGCATGTGGCCCGGTTCTTCGTATAGAACGTTCTTCTGGTTCTTTTATATGATCAGTCTCGTCGCCATGCAATACTTTCAGTATTCATACTTCTTCGCGAATTTGGGCACGAACGATTTCTCCAAGCTAATGGACGGTCTGAGCATCACTCTGGATTACACCCTGACGTTTCTGAAGTTGCTGAGCCTTTGGCACAATCGCCGGTAAGATCCGCGATTGTCGCCCGCCGTGATTTCTAGACATTATCCGGGACGAGTGATCGGTTGCAGAATATTCTCGGATATTTTGGGCACGATGGACGACGACTGGAATGATCGCCCCACGGATTTGCACGCGTGCGTGATGACAAGCAAGGCCACTTTGGCACATCGCTGCTCCAACATTATGATAATCCTTAATACACTATCCACTGTTTTCTACTTCGTTGGCAGCTTCATGAGCCACCGCACGGTCTCCAGGGATGGGGACCTCCGGGAGTTTCCGATGCAGGTACAGTTTCCGTTCGATGCCACCGGTTCGCCAATCTTCGAGCTCATTGCTCTGGGATTGATTTTTCATGTGTGGGAAACGGCGATTGTAATCGCATTGCTGAATTCCTTGATCTTGACATTGGTAAGTCAAGAAATGAGAACTTTTAAAGTCGTTAGATGGTCAATGAACTAAGCTCATCAGGACGAGCTCATCACACGAGCTCTCTTTAATCGAATTAAATAGTGCATCTCTTATATCGCGAACGTGTTTCGAACCTTCAGTTCTTATTTCGAGGTACTTCACGTAAGCGGCCAGATCGATATCATGTGCCAAGGACTGAGAGAAATTTCCTCCACGCAAAAATCTTATTCGGCCATAAGATCGCTCATCCAGAGGCATCAGAGGATCATATCGCTATCGAATAATATCGATGATTTTTTCTCGTTCGTTGCACTGATACAATTCGTATGGAACACCGTAGTTATCTGTTCCATAGGAATCATGATCATGATAGTGAGTAAGAATGCTTTATCCACAGCGAAAATGCATCGTTCCTTCAAAGAAAAAAAAATGTATTCCGAAATTACGCGGTGTATCAATTTTTCCGTCGAACTACGTTTGATATTATTCGTTCATTTTGAAAAACTGTTTGAAACGTCTGAAAAATAATAAAATGATTTATAATATTTGATTTATCTAAAGCAATTCTAAAAAGAGAAGTCTCGTGAAATACTTGTATAGCAATAACACCATTTCTCTCAGAATAATGTGTTATTTCATTTCCTTGATTCTATATGGGATTACGTTCTTGAAGCGTTGCATGTAAAGCATAATACCGGTCCAATAATTAAAAGCACGAACGTGCACGATATTACGACTTACTGCTGATTAACATAATCTAACACATTATTACGTAGTCTCTAGGCACGGACGTGGAGAGTAAATCCGGATTATTAATACAATCCATCATTCCGTATATCGCTGTTACGTTAGAAGCCTTTATTTTCTGTTTTGCTGGCGAGTACCTGAGTACCAAGGTTAGCACAATTTCTTTGCTTTTAACGGCTTCTGAGTGTGAGTACTTTTTACGAATGCCATATATAAAAGTATGCTTTTCTATTTTACGATTTAACGACGAGGCTGTTATATAGCTGCATGCTCCTTGCACGCGTATTGCTGCATGACATTTTAAACAGATCTTTCTTATTTCTCAGAGCAAGTCTATCAGCGATGCGGCATACGAGACACTTTGGTACGATCTGTCCACCAGCGAATGTCGAATCTTGTTATTGATAATCGTCAGATCTCAAAAACGATTGACGATCACGGCTGGAAAAATCATGGATTTGACTTTGGAAGGTTTTACAACTGTAAGATTTTTATCGTTTTGAATTATGGCGGATGATTAATGCCATTATATATATAGAGATTTATTAATATAAAAACAAATAACCATGAACATTGCAACTAGATATAATTATTGAAATTGCACCGTTATATACGTCATATTAGTATTTAGATTCTAGAGAACGTCCGTTTTTCATTGTTGTTTGTATATAAGAATATTCTTTTTCAGGTAATGAAAGCTTCGGCGTCGTACATGTCGGTATTGCATGCAATGTATTAAAACTCAAATCGACTTATTTCGAATAATTATTTTTATTCTTTGATTAAACATATGCAAAGTACTTATAAAACAATAAAAACTAATAAAATTATTATACGATAGAACTCGTTTCGTTATAATCTGTTATACTCGCAAAAATGCGGAACTGAAAATGGAAATTATGATTTAACAAAACATTTGTGTTAATATTTTTATACGACAGAGATAAGTCATATGATTAAATTATCTGTTATTAAAAAATACATTGCGCTGCAATAAAAATATGTATATTAAGGTCTTAGTAAAATTTCTTTCTGATAATTTTTCAAGCTGTTTTCCATTATTCTTGTATTGATGCGGCAATACCTTTTGCAATCAGCAACTTTTTTGTCGTATTCACTTTTTTCAGAGTCTTTCTATCTCGCCGGTGAGTATTATTTAAAATTATTTGTAGGAAAGACATACGTATGGATAGCACGTATGTAAATTATAAAAATAAATTACTCGTTATTACATTATTACGATTCTCCTCCAGTCCGGTAGATGTAATGTATTTCCATCGCTTATCTCTTTACAAACTTGCAAAAAAACACGAACATAATTTAATTTCATTTGCTTAGAATATTTAATGCATAATTACAATCATTTAATCGAGCAGATATGAAGAAGAAGAGATGAACATTTGATTCTTGTCAATGGAAAATTGTGTTGCTGAAGAAATAAGAGTGCAAAAAACTGATGCCCAGCGAACTGTTCGTTTTTTTTTCGGTACTTTACGATAGCATTATTACTTCGCGATCGGAGTATACGTTATCAGACTGTTAATGAAATTATACGATGTCCATACAAATAATGAGTTCTGTCTCAACTTATCATTATACTATACGACGTATAATAACGATTAATCCATATTTACTCGAGTGGGGACGCACTACGTGGGTGCAGATGGGGAAACGGACGGTACACTTTCAGTTCTTTCTCAAACTAGCGTAGTGTATGGACACTGATCTTCATTTTCTTACGTTTGAAGAACTATTGACGAATGATAACCATGAGTACTGTCAGCCCGGCGCTGAAAATTGGCCTCCGATTTCTCGGCATGTGGCCGGGTGTATCACATTCAACCATCTATTGGCTGAGTTTTATGTTAAGCATACTAATCATACAGTACTTCCAGTATCTGTATATATTCAAGCACTTGAAATTCAGCGAGCTCTTAAATCTTGTTGACAGTCTAACACTAGCTCTAGATTATAGTTTGACGTTTCTCAAACTGACTAGTCTGTGGATACATCGTCGGTAAGATATCGTATTACACTGTGTAAAGGTACAACTTCGCTCAATCGTCGAGTTTGAGAAACAAAATTTCTCAGTTTTTTAACGCATATTGTCGGTCCGATTTTCTGTAACTGAAAATGATTTAATATCATCATTTAATATCATTTAATATCATCATCGTCTTAGCTCGTGCGCGAACATTGGTGCATATATTAGTGATTTTGCGAAAGGAAGTACAGTGTTTCTATTTGAAATATCTGAAGGATTAAAACAACATATTGCAGAGTTCTTCATCAAATCCTAATTGCTATGGATAACGATTGGCGCGAGTGTATCAATATCGATCAGCATTTGTGTGCTATGAGAATCAAAGCTAATATATCACATTTTTGCTCCAACGCTATATTGAGCTTTAATGCAATCGCTACGGCACTTTACTTCTTAGGCGACTACGTAATTCGTTTTATATTTCTAACTGAAGATTACAATGACACTTTACGACATCTTCCTATGAAGGCACAATTTCCTTATGAAACTCAGCAATCGCCGTTGTTTGAATTTCTCTTTGTAATATTATTTTTACATGTGATGTTACATGCATGCACAATCGCTATTCTAAGTGGATTAATCTTGACTTTGGTAATTCTCTAATATATTACATCTGTATGTTCATTTTCTATTATTGTATATTTCTATTTTTTATTTGCCATTTCTGTGACGGAGTGATTTGTAAGGCAAAATTATAACCATGGATGCTGTCACATTAAAATTTTATAATAAATAATTTTTATCTTAAATAACAGAAATTTGTTATATATGTACTGCTATGTTTGTATGTAACAAATTTCAAAGAATAATTATTAATATTAGTGTTAGAAAAATTTTATGATCGAGTAATTTGATATATTATGTAAGAATATTAGGTTTGTATCATTGTACTTGAAATATTTTTATAGAAAAATGTACATTTTTTATAAAAAGAAATCTTTTTTAAATGCAATAATTGGAATCTTTACAAAAATTTAAGTTCATTTTAGGTGCTTCATGTGAGCGGCCAAATCGATATAATATGTCAAGAATTCAGAAGTATCTCTGAGAATATTCTTCTTCATAGATCTTCCGCTTATTCATTTGGAATGCTGATTGAGAGACACAACAGAATTATTTCTTTTTCTGAGAATATCGAGAAACTCTTCTCTTTTATGGCGTTGATGCAAGTTATTTGGAATACGTTAGTTATTTGCTGTATAGGATTTGCCTTTATAATTGTAAGTACTATAATGCATGTGCGATAATTGATATTATATATATCATTTATTTTTATTTTTGTTTATTAAACTAGTTTATTCATAGTGAAATCGGTATTTTCGTATTAGTGAAAACCGTTTTTGCTTATTGTGGCATAATGATCGAAGCCTTTGTCATTTGCTTTGCCGGGGAATATCTTAGCCACAAAGTAAGTATTAATAACTAGTTAATTGTAAATACACAATTCTTTAACAAAATATAATTGCACTAATGTAATAATGGAAATAATTATAAAATACAATAATGCCTTGTGATAAAAATATTTTAGTATCTTGCAATCCATAAAGCATTATTTAAATTAAACCATTTTTATGTAAAAATGTTTCCATTCCAAAAGAATATTTATTTTACGAAGATAATATCTTAATAATATCTTTAACGTCAACATATATGTTTCAAAATAAAAATTCCATAAAATTGCAACTTTATAATCAACAATTTATTTATAACAAGTACGAAACGTTTTATATCCTGAAAATAAAAATAGAATTAAAATAAATGAAGAATTTCTAATTTCTATTTTTCTCTATTATTTTTTTCCTAATTTTCTTTTTTCAATTTTTTATATTTATTACAATATCTCTCTAATATCTACAAAAAAAATTTAACTATAAAATCAATTAAACAAATAAGAATAAATATGAAAAGAGACGTATCTAACACTATTTACATTTAGGGTAAATTAATTGCTCATGCAACATATGAAACAGTGTGGTATGATCTGCCGTCACATCACAGTAAAATAATTATATTTATAATAATGAGATCTCAAAAGAGACTGACGATTACGGCAGGGAAAATGATGGATATGTCATTCGAAGCTTTTACGAGTGTAATATTTTAAACTATTTGCACTTTTAACTATTAAAGGACAATTTTATTTTATAAATTTATTAATTTATTTTATAAAATTTATAAGTAATTTTTTGATATTTGCTGCGACATGTGTATATATGTCCTTTATGCGTGAATATTATTTATAGATTAAATTATATATTTATGCAATTAATTTCTTAACCTTCATTTTTTAGATTGTGAAAGCATCAGCATCATATATATCCGTCCTGAATGCCATGTACTGATGCCAAGAAAAACGGTATACCTACTTGCTGAAATCGTAGTGTAATCAATACAAATAAATAAGTTAAGACATATCAACAACGAATTAAGAATTAAAGTGTTATTAACAAAATATGATTATCACTTAATTTCTTATATTTGTTGAAAGTAAATTTTAAAATATATAAATTCCACAAATTAAATTTACATTTGATATAAATGTAATTAATTTTGTGTTTATTCTATATTATCATTACTTGATCACTTATTCGAAAAAGATATGTAACTGGTACGTGTATCGAATGTTTAGGCCAGTAAATTTTCATTAGAAGATCGTATATACGAATTGTGTATAAGCATATTTCATTGCATATATTTAAGTAAACGTCTATAATACCACCAAACGTAAACTTTTCTTATTGGAACATATTCCATAAGAGAGTTGCACAATAGCATTTCCTGAATCATTAAAAAAAATTACTCGTTATTATACGATTTGGCCCCAGCCCAAGAGTTTTGTTATTCTCCCCTTGCTATATTTCTTGGAAGACTAGAGGTGCACTGCACGAACTCATTATTCCATTCTCTTAGAATACCTAATGTATAATTACCATCGTTCTGTCGTGCATTTAATGATTTTTGCGAGTTGTATGCAGTGGGCATTTGCTTCTTGTCGATGAAATTACATATTACCAAAGAGACAAAGTTGCAATAAAACTGATACGCAAAACAAATGTTTTTTTTCCGCAATTTTATCTATACAATGTCTCTGTTACTCTGTCTCGGATATAGATTGTTAATGAAATTATAGGATATTCATACAAATAATGAGTTCAGTCCCAACTTATCATTATACTACGCCACGTATAATAGTAATTGATCCATATTCATCTGACAATGAGTGGGGATCGCACCGCATGGGGATGAACTTGGCAAAACGGATGATGCATTCTCATTTCCTTCTCAACTAGAATACTGAACAATTGTGCCGAAACTAATTTCTATTTTCTCACGTTTTCAAAATTATCGGCAAATGATAATCACGAGTACCGTTAGCCCGGCGCTGAAAATTGGTCTTCGATTTCTCGGCATGTGGCCTGGTGTGCCGTATTCTACCATTCATTGGCTGAGTTTTATGTTCAGCATGCTGATTATTCAATGCTTCCAGTATTTGTACATATTTGAGCACTTGAATATCAGCGAACTCTCGAATCTCATTGACGGCTTAATTTTGACTCTAGATTACAGTTTGACGTTTTTTAAAATGATTGGTCTGTGGATGCAACGTCGGTAAGATATTCTCTTGTATAATGGCTTAACTTTGCTTAATCACCGTGTTTGAGAAACAGGATTCTCACTTAGTTTTCTAACATTATTGATTTAATTTTCTCTAACATTATACCATTATTTAAACCATAGCTCGAACACTGATGCATATAATATCGACGGTTTCTCGAAAAAAAAACGTAATGTTTTTATCTAAATCATTTGACAGATTGAAATAATATTTTGCAGAGTTCTTCATCAAATCCTTGATATTATGGATAATGATTGGCGCGAGAGCATCAATATCGAAAAGCATTTGTATATGATGACAGTCAAAGCTAATTTATCGCATTTGATCTCTAATGCTATATTGAGTCTTTCTGTCATCTCTGGCATATTTTACTTTTCAGGTGAATATGTAATTCGTTTCGTATTTCTAACTGAAGATTACAATAACACTTTACGGCAATTTCCAATAAGAATACAATTTCCTTTTGAAACTCAACAATCGCCGATGTTTGAGTTTCTTGCTGTGATGATATTTATATATGTGATGTTACACGTATGCACGGTTGCTAGTTTAAATGGATTGATCTTTACTTTGGTAATTTATATTTTACATCTATATTTTAATTTTTTATTAATGTTTTTAGTACCGGAGCGATTTATGACGCAAAGTTACAACCATGAACATTGTTACATCTAAATTTTAGTTTAAAAAGTTTATAAAATTTTAATGTATATATACATTTCTATACAAGAAACTTTAAAGTATAATTAACGCCAGTATTAAAAACATTTTGAAATTAAGTAATAGAATATATTATGTTAAAATATCACGTATAATGTATGTTTGTATTCGAAAGACATTCTTTATATAGGAACAATTTTTTTATATGCAGTAACTGCAATTTTTGTAAAAATTTAAGTCTACTTTAGGTGCTTCATGTGAGCGGACAAATTGATATAATATGTCAAGAATTAAAAGAAGTTTCTAAGAATACTCTTCTTCATGGATCTTCCGTATCTTCATTTGGAATCCTGATCGAAAGGCATAACAGAGTCATTTCATTTTCTGAGAACATCGAAAAACTTCTCTCCTTTTTTGCGTTGATGCAAGTTGTTTGGAATACGTTAGTCATTTGCTGTCTAGGATTTTTCATGATAGTTGTAAGTATTGTAATACATGCGCGATAATTAATATCGTACATATCATTTATTTCCATGTGTTTGCTGTTTATTAAATTAGTCTATCCATAATGAAAGTGGTGTTTTCGTGTTAATAAAAAGCATCTTTGCTTGTCTTGTTGTAATGATGGAAGTCTTTGTCATTTGTTTTACCGGAGAATATCTTAGCCTTAAGGTAAATATTAAAAAATCGTTAATCATAAGTATATAATAATTTCTTAACACAATATAATTTAGCTGTCTAATTATGGAAATGTATGATATTGTTTTCTAATAAAAACATTTTAATACATTGTAAGAAATAAAATATTATCTAACATAATCAAATTTAACATTAAAAATGTTTCACATTTTACAAAAATATCGTAATATCTTTATACATAATGACAACACGTCTCTTATAATAAGTGATCTCTAAAATTGCAATATGTTTTATTTATCAACTAAAAATATAAAAAAGTTGCATAAAGTGTTTCTATTATTGTTACTACAATAGTTTTGTAACGTCGATGAGATAATACAAGAAAAATATTTTCCTGTCAAAAAAGTAGAAGAAATAAGAATGACTATAAAAGGAATCACCGTATCTCTGACACGATTCGCATTATTGTTTAGAGTAAATCAATTGCTAACGCAACGTATGAAATGCTATGGTATGATATGCCATCAAATACTGGTAAAGTTATAATATTCATAATAATGAGATCTCAGAAGCGACTGACGATCACAGCAGGGAAGATGATGGATATGTCATTCGAAGCTTTTACAAATGTAATCTTTTAAAGTATTTGCATTTTGCACTTTTAAATTATTGGCACTATAATAAATGCAATTTTATTTTATAAACATATTTTATTGTATAAAATTTATAAATAACTTTGATAATTGTCGCGATGTGTCTTTCATGCGTGAATATAATTTGTGTATTTAAGTATATTTATGCAATTAATTTCTTAACGTTTATTTTTTAGATCATGAAAGCATCAGCGTCATATGTATCCGTCTTGAATGCTATGTACTGATGCCCAAAAAAGCGGAATACCTACTTGCTGAGATCGTAGTGTAACCAGTACAAACAAATAAGTTAAGACATATCGACAGTGAATCAAGAATTAAAGTGTTATAAACAAAATATAACTATCACTAAATTTTTTATGTTCATTAAGAGTAAATTTTAAAATATATAAATTCTACAAATTAAAATTGCGTTTAAAATAAATGCAATTAACTTCTTGTTTATTTTGTATTATTACTTGTATATCCTTATTCAAAAAGATATGTAACTGCTGGTGCGTCGAATGTTTAGGACAGTGAATCTTTATTAAACGATCGCATATACGATTTGTATAGTCATATTTCATTACATGTATTTAAGTAAATACATGCAATACGTCTAATATCTGTAAATGCAAACTTTTTATTATTGGAACATATTCCATAAGAGAGTTGCATAATAACATTTCCTGAATTAAAAGAAATTACTCGTTATTATACGATTCGGCCCCAGTCCAAGAGTTTTGTTATTCTCCCCTTAGTATATTTCTTGGAAGACTAGAGGTGCACTGCACGAACTCATAATTCCATTCGCTTAGAATACTTAATGTATAATTACCATCGTTCTGTCATGCTTTTTATGATTTTTGCGAGTTGTATGTTGTGGGCATTTACTTCTTGTCGATGAAATGATTACCAAAGGGACAAAGTTGCAATAAGACTGATACGCAAAGCAACTGTTCTTTTATCCGCAATTTTATCTATACAATGTCTCTGTTACTCTGTCTCGTATATAGATTGTTAATGAAATTATAAGATATTCATACAAATAATGAGTTCAGACTCGACTTATCATTATACTATGCCACGTATAATAGTGATTGATCCGACAATGAGTTTATCTGACAATGAGTGGGGACGCACCGTGTGGGGATGAACTTGGCAAAACGGTGATGCATTCTCATTTCCTTCTCAACTAGAGTACCGAACGAATGTGCCGAAACTAATTTCTATTTTCTCACGTTTTCAAAATTATTGGCAAATGATAATCACGAGTACCGTTAGCCCGGCGCTGAAAATTGGTCTTCGATTTCTTGGCATGTGGCCGGGTGTGCCGTATTCTACCATTCATTGGCTGAGTTTTATGTTCAGCATGCTGATTATGCAGTGCTTCCAGTATTTGTACATATTTGAGCACTTGAATATCAGCGAACTCTCAAATCTCATTGACGGCTTGACTTTGACTTTGGATTACAGCTTGACGTTTTTTAAAATGATTGGTTTGTGGATGCAACGTCGGTAAGATATTCTTGTAAAATGTTTCAACTTTACTTAATCGCCGTGTTTATGAAACAGGATTCTCACTTAGTTTTCTAACATTATTGATCCAATTTTCTCTAATTGACCATATCGTTATTATAACCATACCTCGAATTGATGCACATAATATTTGTGGTTACTCGAAGAAGCGTAATGTTGCTATCTAAATCATTTGACGGATTTGAAATAATATATTGCAGAGTTCTTCATCAAATCCTTGATATTATGGACAATGATTGGCGCGAGAGCATCACTATCGATCAGCATTTGTATATGATGAGAGTCAAAGCTAATTTATCGCATTTCATATCTAATGCTATATTGAGTTTTTCTGTCGTCGTTGGTATATTTTATTTTTCAGGTGAATACGTAATTCGTTTCTTATTTCTAACCGAAGATTACAATAACACTTTACGGCATTTTCCAATAAGGATACAATTTCCCTTTGAAACTCAACAATCGCCAATGTTTGAGTTTCTTGCTGTGACGATATTTATACATGTGATGTTACATATATGCGCGATTTCTATTTTAAATGGATTGATCTTTACTTTGGTAATTTATATTTTACATCTATATTTTAATTTTTTACTAATGTTTTTAGTACCGGAGCGATTTATGACGAAAAGTTATAACCGTAAACCTTGGTACATCCAAATTTTAGTTTAAAAAATTAATAAAATTTTAATGTATATATATACATTTCTATACAAGAAACTTTAAAGTATAATTAAAGCCAGTATTGAAAACATTTTGAAATCGAGTAAAAGAATTTATTATGTGAAAATATTACGTATAATGTATGTTTGTATTTGAAAGACATTCTTTATATACGAACAATTTTCTTTTATATGCAGTAACTGTGATTTTTGTAAAAATTTAAGTCTACTTTAGGTGCTTCATGTAAGCGGACAAATTGATATAATATGTCAAGAATTAAAAGAAGTTTCTAAGAATACTCTTCTTCATGGATCTTCCGTATCTTCATTTGGAATCCTGATCGAAAGGCATAACAGAGTCATATTATTTTCTGAGAACATCGAAAAACTTTTTTCATTTTTTGCATTGATGCAAGTTGTTTGGAATACGTTAGTCTTTTGCTGTTTAGGATTTGTCATCATAATTGTAAGTATTGCAAAACCTGCGCGATAATTTATATCGTACACATCATTTATTTCTATCTTTGTTGTTTATTGAGCTAGTCTATTCATAATGAAACTGGTGTTTTTGTGCTAATGAAAACCGTCTTTGCTTGTCTTGTTGTAACGATGGAAATCTTTATCATTTGCTTTACCGGAGAATATCTTAGCCTTAAGGTAAATATTCAGAAATCGTTAATCATAAATATACAATAATTTCTTAACACGATAATATTTTGCTGTCTTAATAATGGAAATATATGTGATATTGTTTTCTAATAAAATTATTTTAATACATTATAAAACATAAAATATTATCTAACATAATCAAATTTAAGATTTAAAATGTTTCCTATTTTACAAAAATATAATATTTTTATACATACTGACAACACATCTCTTATAATAAGTGATGTGTAAAAAAATTGCAATATGTTTTATTTATCAACCAATTGTTTATTATGACGATGAGATTTTTTATATTTTAAAAATATAAAGAAGTTGCATAAAAAGTGTTTCTATTATTGTTATTACAATATTTTTGTAACGACGATGATAATATTAGAAAAATATTTTTCTGTCAAAAAAGTGGAAGAAATAGGAATGAATATAAATAGAACCACCGTATATATATATATATATATATATATATATATGACACGATTCGCATTATTGTTTAGAGTAAATTAATTGCTAACGCAACATATGAAATGCTATGGTATGATATGCCATCAAATACGGGTAAAGTTATAATGTTCATAATAATGAGGTCTCAGAAGCGACTGACGATCACAGCAGGGAAGATGATGGATATGTCATTCGAAGCTTTTACGAATGTAATCTTTTAAACTATTTGCATTTTGCACTTTTAAACTATTGACACTAATAAATGCAATTTTATTTTATAAACTTATTTTATTTTATAAAATTTATAAATAACTTTGATAATTGTCGCGATGTGTCTTTCATGCGTAAATATAATTTGTGTATTTAATTATATTTATACAATTAATTTCTTAACGTTTATTTTTAAGGTCATGAAAGCATCAGCGTCATATATATCCGTCTTGAATGCTATGTACTAATGCCCAAATAAACGGAGTATCCACTTGCTGAAATTGTAGAGTAACCAAACACATAAGTTAAGACATATCGACAGTGAATCAAGGATTAAAGTGTTATAAACAAAATATAACTATCACTAAATTTTTTATATTCATTAAGAGTAAATTTTAAAGTATATAAATTCTACAAATTAAAATTG
>NJRP01000009.1:1628254-1642271 GCA_003063835.1 Aphaenogaster floridana | reverse complement strand
CAAATCCTTGCTATTATGGATAATGATTGGCGTGAGAGCATCAATATCGATCAGCATTTGTATATAATGACAGTCAAAGCTAATATATCGCATTTCTGCTCTAATGCTGTATTGAGTTTTACTGTCATCGCTGGCATATTTTACATTTTAGGTGAATATGTAATTCGTTTCGTATTTCGAAACGAAGATTATAATAACACTTTGCGGCAATTTCCAATAAGGGTGCAATTTCCTTTTGAAAATCAACAATCGCCAATGTTTGAGTTTCTTGCTGTGATCATATTTATACATGTGATGTTACATATATGGATGGTTTCTACTTTAAATGGATTGATCTTTACTTTGGTAATTTAAATTTACATCTATACTTTAATTTTCTATTAATGTTTTTAGCATCGGAGCGATTTATGACACAAAGTTATAACAATGAACACATTATTATATCAAAATTTTAGTTTAAAAAGTTTTATAATAAAATGTTATTCTATATATATACTACTGCATTTTGAGACAAGAAATTATAAAGTATAATTAATGGCAGTATTAAATAGATTTAAAATCGAGTAATAGTATATACTACGTGAAAATATCACTCTAAATGTATGTTTGTATTTAGAAGACACTCTGTATATAACAACAAATTTTTTATATACAGTAACTGTGATTTTTGCAAAAATTTAAGTCTACTTTAGGTGCTTCATGTGAGCGGACAAATTGATATAATATGTGAAGAATTAAAAAATATTTCTAAGAATACTCTTCTTCATGGATCTTTCGTATCTTCATTTGGAATGCTGATCGAAAGGCATAACAAAGTCATTTCGTTTTCTGAGAACATCGAAAAACTATTCTCTTTTTTTGCGTTGATGCAAGTTGTTTGGAATACGTTAGTCATTTGTTGTCTAGGATTTGTCATCATAATTGTAAGTATTGTAATACATGCGCAATAACTGATATAGTGCACATCATTTATTTCTATTTTTATTGTTTATTGAACTTCTATCCATAATGAAATTAATTTTATTGTTTATTGAACTAGTCTATCCATAATGAAACTGGTGTTTTCGTGTTAGTGAAAACCGTCTTTGCTTATTTTGCCGTAATGGTGGAAGCCTTTGTCATTTGCTCTGCAGGAGAATATCTTAGCCTGAAAGTAAATATTCATAAGTACTTTTCATATTCTGCAAATATATATATAAATAAATTGGGTGAAGTATTTCTATTATTGTTACTACAATATTATTGTAACGTCGATGAAAATACTAAAAAATTTTTTTCTGTCAAAAATTTGAAGAAATAAAGGTAAATATAAAAAGAACAACTGTGTTTGACACGATTTGCATTATTTCTTAGGGCAAATTAATTTCTAATGGAATATATGAAACCCTATGGTATGATATGCCATCAAATACGGGTAAAATTATACTGTTCATAATAATGAGATCTCAGAAGCAACTAACGATTACGGCAGGGAAGATGTTGGATATGTCATTCGAAACTTTTACGAGTGTAATCTTTCAAACATGTTGGATATATTATTAAGAACAATTTTATTATGCTTACAATTAGATTTCGGCTCTTTTAAGATATGTTTGCTTTATTCATGGACATAATTTATAATTTAATTTGTGATATCTTGTATTTTTTAGATGATGAAGGCATCAGTAACTTATATATCCGTCTTGCATGCTCTGAATTGATATCAATAAAAACACGCGTTGTCCATTTTCTGAAATTATAATATAATTAGTATATAACCCAATAAATTAAAAAATATTGTTAACAAATTAAGATTTTAATTTTTATTAATAAGTTAATAATTACGATTTGTTAATTATTAGTTAATAAATTACATAAATTAAAATTGCACTTAGTTAACATAACTGAAAATAATTTTTTATTTCTCTCTTGTGTGTCTTTTCATTATTATATTATACATTCTTATATATATATATATATATATATGTATATATATATATTACCTATATATATGTATATATACATATACTTAAGAAAGATATGCTGCGGAACATATTAAACATTTCGGCTATTGATGTTTTATTACAATACACCGTATTGTATGGTTTCTACAGGCATGTCTCATTGCGTGTATTACAAAACTAAATGTCTACAGTATTACGAATTACAAAACTTTTGTTATTGGAATTTATTCCATAAGTGCGTCTTGCACAATAACATTTATTGAATCATTACAGCAATTATTTATCATTGTACGATTTGGTCCACGTCATGCCATATTATTTTCCTATCACTTTATTTTTTTGAAGACCACAGGTTGAACTGTACGAACACAACATAATTTCATTCGCTTAGAATAACTAATGTATAGTTATCATCGATCTGTCGTGCGTTTAATGGTTTTCGCGAGTTGTATACAGTGATCATTTGTTTCTTGTCGATGGAATTATTATCAAAGAGATAAAGTTGTAAATAAAACTGATGCGCAAAACAACTGTTTTTTCCCCGCAATATTATCTTTACAATGTCTCTGTTACTTTATGGTTGAAGTAAACGTTATCTGTTTCTGATATAGATTCTTAATGAAATTATGGAATATTCATACTAATAATGAGTTCAGTCAGGTCTTACCATTATACTACTCAACGTATTATAGCGATTGATTCATATTCTTCTGAGTGGGGACGCACCGTGTGGGGATAAACTTGGAGAAGGGGACGATGTATTCTCATTTCCTTCTCAACTAAAGTACAGGACGAATGTGCCGAAATTAATTTCTAGCTTCTCACATTTTTAAAATTATTGGCAAATGACGATCACAAGTACTGTAAGCCCGGCACTGAAAATTGGTCTCCGATTTTTTGGTTTATGGCCCGGTGCATCATATTCTACCATTCATTGGCTGACTTTTATGTTGAGTATGCTGATTATACAGTACTTTCAGTATCTGTACATATTTGAGCACTTGAATATCAGCGAGCTTTCGAATCTCGTTGACGGTTTGGCTGTGACTTTAGATTACAGTTTGACGTTTTTTAAAATGATGTCTCTGTGGATGCATCGTCGGTAAGATATTCTATTGTACAATGGTTCTACTTTGCTCAATCGCCGTGTTCGAGAAACAATAAGAATCTCCCTCAGTTTTCTAACATTCATTGTTGATTCGAATTCCTCTAATCAAAACTCACTGACACAATAACATCATCTAAATCGTAGTTCGAAAATTGGTGCATATGATATCGGTAATTCCTCGAAAGAAAATGTAATATTTCTATCTAAACCATTTGACAGATTGAAATAATATATTGCAGAGTCCTTCATCATATTCTTGCTATTATGGACAATGATTGGCGCGAGAGCATCAATATCGATCAGCATTTGTATATGATGACAGTCAAAGCTAATCTATCGCATTTCTTCACTAATGCTTTATTAAGTTTTTTTGTCATCGGTGGCATATTTTACCTTTTAGGTGAATATGTAATTCGTTTCGTATTTCTAACCAAAGATTATAATAATACTTTACGGCAATTTCCAATAAGGATACAATTTCCTTTTGAAACTCAACAATCGCCGATGTTTGAGTTTCTTGCTGTGACGATATTTATACATGTGATGTTACACGGATACACGATTGCTACTTTTAATGGATTGATCTTTATTTTGGTAATTTATATTTTACATCTGATTTTAATTTTTTATCAATGTCTTTATATAGTATCCGGGCGATTTATGTGACACAAGGACATAACCGTGACATTATTATATCAAAGTTTCAATTTAAAGAATTTATAAAATTTTATTGTATATATATATATATATTACTCCATTTTTCTATACAAGAAATTTTAAAGTATAAATAATGTATTAACAACATTTTAAAATTAAGTAATAGAATACGTTATGTGAAAATATTACGCATAATATATGTTTGTTTTTAAAAGTTATTGTTTATATAGCAACAAATTTTTTTATATACAGTTACTGTGATTTTCGCAAAAATTTAAGTTTACTTTAGGTATTTCATGTGAGCGGACAAATTGATATAATATGTCAAGAATTAACAAATATTTCTAACAATAATATTCGTCATGGATCTTCTATATCATCATTTGGAATGCTAATCGAAAGGCATAAAAGAGTCATTTCATTTTCCGAGAACATCGAAAAGTTATTTTCCTTTATTGCGTTGATGCAGGTTGTTTGGAATACCTTAGTCATTTGCTGTCTAGGATTTTTCATCATAGTTGTAAGTATTGTAACACATGCGCGATAATTGATATAGTACATATCATTTATTTCTATTTTTTTGTTTATTGATCTAGTGTATCCATAATGAATCTGGTTTTTTCGTGTTGGTGAAAACTGTTCTTGCTTATTTTGCCATAATGCTGGAAGCCTTTATTATTTGCTTTGCCGGAGAATATCTTAGCCTCAAGGTAAATATTCAGAAGTAGTTAATCGTAAATATATAATTTCTTAACAGAATATAATTATGCTGTCTTAATGGTGGAAACGTATAATATTGTTTTCTAATAAAAATACATTTACATGTATCAAGACATAAAATATCTAACAAAGGGAGGCCACAGGATGTACCTCCAGTTTTTGGACAATATTGGGTAAATATTTAGAGAAAAATATATAGAAAACGGTAAAGGTCTCCACTTTCGGAACTTATCGGAATCCAAGTAAACTGACCACATTTTTTATTAAATTTAATTTTTCCGAATATGTCATTGTGATCACTTTTTATTTATTCAACAACAAAATTTTTATAGCAAAAATACTGACACCTGAAAAATTAAACTTTTACAACAATATAAGATGTCATATATACATGTTGTTTACACAACATAACGATCCGCACGATTTTTGAGACGCTTCGCACAATTTAAAAAAAAAGGTTATAAGGTGATAATTTATCTATTTCATGCAAACTATAACCTCCAATTTAAAAAATTAGAAAAAAATTTTTTAAATAAAAAAACAATGTTACCTTGAATTTTTTAAATGGTAATGCTGTTTTTTTTATAATATTGTGGGGGACTTTAAGACAAATTAAACGCATTATCACAAATGTCATTTTTATTGATATTTAATATCAAATTTACAGCATTATTTTGAATAGCAGTACTTATAAGCTCTGACTAGAAATGAAAACACAAACAGACACTGAAATTTGTCTAGGACATCTTTCGTATTGTAAACACAAAATATCCATCATGAGTGATTATCAGTATTCTCTTGCTTTCCCAGCCCATAATGCACGAATAGTTCAAAAATATCTTCAGAATATCTTTGAAAATCGTGTTATAAGTACGTATGGATCAGTCCGATGGCCGGCTCGTTCACCGGATTTATCTCCGTTGGATTTTTTCTTGTGGGGATATCTGCAATCTATTATAGTATACAAACACCAATTAATAATATTCAAAACCTTCGAGAAAGGATAAGTACAGCTTGAGCAACTTTGAATCCAAATAGTCTAATATCTGCTACGTTAAAAAGAGCAGAAATTTATGTTGCAGAAGGTAGTAAACAATTTGAACAAATGCTTACATAAGTTACAATTTTTCTTTATTGTATAATACTGCAAACTTTGATATCAAATTTGATATTAAATATCAATAAAAATGACATTTGTGATAGTGCGTTGAATTCGTCTTAAAAAGTCCCCTACAATTATATTATGAAAAAAACAGCATGGTGCCATTTAAAAAATTCAAGGTGATGTTGACTTTTTTATGAAAAAAATTTTTTTATTGGAGATTGTAGCTTGCATGAAATAGATAAATTTTCACCTTACAACCTTCTTTTTAAACTGTCGGAAGCGTCTCAAAAATCGTGCGGACCGTTATGTTGAACACCCTGTATATATGACATCTTATATTGTTGTAAAAGTTTAATTTTTCAGGTGTCAGTATTTTTGCTATAAAAATTTTGTTGTTGAATGAATAGAAAGTGATCACAATGACATATTCAGAAAAATTAAATTTAATAAAAAATGACCATTGTGGTCAGTTAACTTGGATTCCGATAAGTTCCAAAAGTGGAGACCTCCTTTACCGTTTTCTATATATTTTTCTCTAAATATTTACACATTGTTGTTCAAAAACTGGAGGTACATCCTGTGGCCTCCCTTTGTAAGATAATCAAATTTGTGATTAAAAATCATTCATTTTATAAATATATCGTAACATCTTTATACATAATGACAACATATCTCTTATAATTAGTGATTTCTAAAATTGCAGTATGCTTCATTTATCAACCAGTTGTTTATTATGACGAGAAGACTTTTTATATTCTAAAAATGTAAATAAGTTGCATAAAGTGTTTTTATTATTGTTACTACAATATTTTCGTAACGTCGATGATAATGATATCATATCTTTTATAATAAGTAATCTCTGAAATTGCAATATGTTTTATTCATCAACCAATTGTTTAGTTCGAATAGAAGCCTTTTTATATTTCAAAAATAAAAATATAAGTAAATGAAGTATTTCTATTATTGTTACTACAATATTTTTGTAACATCAATGATAATACTAGAAAAATCTCTTCCTCTCAAAGCAGTTAAAAAAAATAGAAAAATGAATATTAAAAGAGCCACTGTATTTGATACGAATTGCATTTTTTTAGGGCAACTTAATTGCTAATGCAACATATGAAACGCTATGGTTTGATATGCCATCAAATACGGGTAAAATTATAATGTTTATAATAATGAGATCTCAGAAGCGATTGACGATCACCGCAGGGAAGATGATGGATATGTCATTCGAAACATTTACGAATGTAACCTTTCAAACCTTTTGGATATCTTATTAAGAAACAATTTTATTTTGCTTTTAGTTAAATTCGGAATCTTTTAAAATATGTTTTCTTTATGCATGGACATAATTTATAAACCTAATTTCTTAATTGTATTTTTTTAGATGATGAAGGCATCAGTAACTTATATATCCGTCTTGAATGCTTTGAATTGACATCAAGAAAAACGGGTGTTGTTCTTTTTCTGAAATTATAATGTAATTAATGTAAAAGCCAATAAGTTAAAAAATATGGACAACGAACTAAGGATTTAATTCTTATTAACAATGATTAATAATTACGATATATGAATTATCACTTATTAAATAACGTAAATTAAAATTGCACTTTATTAACGTAACTTAAAATAATTTTTTGTTTTTTGTGTACTATTATTATTCTATTACACATTCTTACTTAAAAATGATATGTTACGGAACACTTTGAATATTTCGGTCATTGCTCTTTTACTAGAAGGCCGCGCACGTAGTTTGTATAGACGTACTTTATTATATGTTTCTAACTAAACGCCTACAACATCACCAATTGCAAACTTTTATTGAAATTTATTCCATAAGTGCATTTTGCACAATACCATTTTTTGAATCATTAAAAGAAATTATTCATCATTATACGATTTAGTCCCCGTCAGAACGTTCTATTAGTCTCCCCTCACTTTATTTCTTTAAAGACCATAGGTTGAACTGCACGAATACAATATAATTTCGTTGGCTTAGAATACCTAATATGTAATTACCATCATTCTATCGTTTGTTTAATGATTTTTACGATTGGTAGGAAATGCGAGAAACACATTTGTTTCTTGTCGATTAAATTGCATTGCCAAGAAGACAAGATTGCAAAAAAGAAACTGACGCACAGCCAGCTGTCTTTTTATGCAATTTTATCTATACAGTGTATCTGTTACTTCAGGGTTGAAGTACACTTTATATATTTCTGATATAGACTGATGATGTAATTATAGGATGTTCATACAAGTAATGAGTTCTGTCTCGACCTGTAGTTATACCATACGAAGTATAATAGCAATTGATCCATCTGATTGTGAGTGGGGATGCACCGTGTGGGGATACACTTGGAGAAACGGACGATGCACTCTCATTTCTTTTTCAACTGGAGTACTGAACGAATGTGCAGAAACTATTTTTTATCTTCTCACATTTCAAAAATTATTGGCAAATGACAATTACGAGTACTGTAAGCCCGGCGTTGAAAATTGGTCTTCAATTTTTCGGCTTGTGGCCGGATGCATCATATTCTACCATTAATTGGCTGAGTTTTATGTTGAGCATGTTAATTATGCAGTACTTCCAATATTTGTACATATTGAACAACTTGAAAATCAGCGAATTGTCAAATCTTGTTGACGCTTTGATTGTGACCCTAGATTACAGTTTGTCCACTCTTAAATTGATAGGTTTATGGATACATCGTCGGTAAGATAACGTAATATACTGTGTAATAGATCAAGTTTGCTAAATAGCCGTGTTCGACAAATAAGAATGTACTTTAATTTCTTAACATACGTTCTTGATCCAATTTTCTTTAACAGAAAGTGATTTAATACCACCATCTACATCTTAGCTCAAACATTGGAACATACAACATTGGTTGACTTGCAAAATAAAATAAATGTTGTTTCTATCTAAAACATCTGATTAAAGTAATTCATTGCAGAGTCCTTCATAAAATTTTGGCGGCTATGGATAATGATTGGCGAGAATGCATCAATATCGATCAGCATTTGCATATGATGACAATCCAAGCTAATATATCCCATTTATTTACTAACACTTTATTGAGTATTAGTGCGATCGTTGCGGCATTTTATCTCTTAGGCGACTACGTAATTCATTTTATATTTCTAACTGAAAAATACAATGACACCATGCGGCAGCTTCCTATAAAGATACAATTTCCATTTGAAATTCAACAATCGCCGATATTTGAGATTGTCGCTCTAACAATATTTTTACATGTAATGTTACAAGTATGGACGATTGCAATTCTAAATGCATTGATCTTTACTTTGGTAATTTATATTATATATATTATATATTTATATTATATATTTGTCATCTTTGTTGTTGCGCCAGATTTTTTCTATAAATAATTTGATGAATTTTGTTATACGTATATGATAGACACAATTATACTTACAACACAAACAAACACATGTTACATTTCTATATAAGAAATATTTAAAGTATAATTAATGTCAGTATTAAAAATACTTTCCCTTTAAATAATTAAATATAATATATATAGATTATTGTGTGTATGGATTGCCTTAAATTATTTTATTGTATCTTTACGATAGAAACATATTCTTAATAGCAAAAATTTTTTATATGCATTAATTATAATTTTTGCAAAAATTTAAGTATATTTTAGGTTCTTCATATAAGCGGACAAATTGATATAATGTGTCATGAATTCAGAAATATTTCTGATAATACTCTTCTTCATGGATCTTCTGTATCTTTATTTGGAATGCAGATTGAGAGGCATAACAAAGTCATTTCATTTTCCGAGAACATCGAAAAATTGTTTTCTTTTATTGCACTGATGCAGGTTGTTTTGAATACCTTAGTAATTTGCTGTCTAGGATTTTTCATCATAGTTGTAAGTATTGTAATACATGCATGATAATTGATATAATACATATCATTTATTTCTATTTTTATTGTTTATTGATCTAGTGTATCCATAATGAAACTGGTGTTTTCGTGTTAGTAAAAACCTTCTTTGCGTACGTTGCAGTAACAACGGAAGCTTTTATTATTTGCTTTGCCGGAGAATATCTTACCTTTAAAGTAAGTACCTATTCAGAAGTGATTAATCGTAAATACACAATTTTTGAACATAATATAATATACATAATATAACATAATATAACGCTGGTATAATGATAGAAATGTATTCTTTTCTAACAAAAGTATTTCCATATATTGCAATATTATTATAATACGTAAAATATTATTTAAGAAAATCAATTTTGTTATTAAAATGTTTCTTATTTTACAAAAAGGTTTATTTTACAAGTATATAATATCTTAAATGTAATGACAACTGTCATCTGTCACAGTTGTCATTAAAAGTTTCACATAAAAGTTCTCTAAAATTATAAAATGTTCATCAATTAATCGTTTATTACAAGTTCAAAACTTTCTATATTCTGAATACAAAATTAGACGTACATAGAATCAGTGGACAATTTCCGATACTGACTACAATGTTTTTATAATGTTGACGGTAATACTGGGAAAATTTACCCTTTATGTCAAATCAATTAAATAGGAAAAAATAAATATAATAGAAATCGCTGTATTTTACACTATTTGTATTACTTCTAGGCCAAATTAATTGCCAGTGCAACATACGAAACCCTGTGGTATGATATGCCGTCAAATCAAAGTAAAATTATAATATTCATAATAATGAGATCACAGAAACGACTCGCGATCACGGCAGAGAAAATGATGGATATGTCATTCGAAACTTTTACGAGTGTAATCTTTTAAATTTTTTGGATATCTAATTTTTAAGAGATAATTTTATTTTTTTTATAATTAATGTGCTACACGTGTTTTTCACGCAGGAATATAATGTGTACACCTAAATTTATTTTTTATATAAATTTTTAGATTATGAAGGCATCAGCATCATATGTATCCGTTTTGAATGCTATGTATTGAAATGTTCAATAGAATGATTTGATGTTCAATAGAAACGCGCGGTATCTATTTATTGATATCTATTGATGAATCTATGAAATTATAACATAATAAATATAACTCTATAAGTTAAAATATGAATTAAAGATATTAGTAATAAATTAAATATTTAAATGTTGTTTGTAAGTTAATGATTGTAATTTATTAATTATTAGTTAATAAATTATATATTTAATTGCATTTAATATGAGAGTAACTAATATACATGTAAATAATTTTTTATTTCTCGTGTATATTTACTATTATGGTGGTATATTTTTATTTAAAAAAGATTTGTAGTTACGAACTGGACATTTAACTGCATTGGACGTTTCGGTCATTGACTTTTTATTACAGGATCGTATATTCTATTTGTATTTTGTATATTTTGTATATTGTTATAGATGTATTTGTGACTAAACATCTATATCTATATTCTTCAATTACAAAATTTTTACTTTTTAAATTTATTCGATAAACGAAACTTTGCGTAATAATATTTTTGAAATTATTAAAGGAAATTATTCGTCACAATATCCCTGGGTTAGAGAAGGGTCTCTTATTCTCCTCGTCTCTTATTTATTCAAAGACGAGAAATTAAATTGCTCGAAACAATTTATTTCCGTTTGCTTGGAATATCTATTATATCATCATGGTTTCCCGTCGTGCATTTCATAATTATCGTGAAGAGTAGGAAACGTATTGAACATCTGGACATTTGTTTCTTGTCTCTGATATTACGTTTTCAAAGAAAAAGATTGCAAAAAACTGTTGCAAGCGGTTCTTCTCTATTTCCATTACTTCAGCTGTACAATATTTTTTTTATTTCACGGTCGGAGTATCAGACTGTTTATGGAATTATAGTATGATAAAATAATGAGTTCTGTCTCGACTTATCGTCGTACTACGCAACGTATAATAGTGATTGATCCATATTCACCTGAGTGGGGACGCACCGTGTGGGGATGTACTTGGAGAAATGGATGGTACACTCTCATTTCCTTCTCATCTAGAGTACCGAACAAATGTGCCGAAACTAATTTCTATTTTCTCACGTTTCAAAAATTATTGGGAAATGATAATCACGTGTACTGTTAGCCCGGCGCTGAAAATTGGCCTTCGATTTCTCGGCATTTGGCCGAGTGATTCGTATTCTACTGTTCATTGGCTGAGTTTTATGTTGAGCATGCTGATTATACAGTACTTCCAGTATGTGTACATATTTGGACACTTGATGATCAGCGAGATGTCAAATCTCGTTGACGGTCTAATTGTGGCTCTAGATTACAGTTTGACGCTATTTAAAATGACCAGTCTGTGGATACAGCGTCGGTAAGGTGTCATATGAGTGTATGATGATTCAACTTTGTTCTATAATTGTTCGAAAACCAAGATTCTTTCTCAGATTCTTAACACTCATTGTTCATCTGATTTTGTCTAATCGGAAGTGACTTAATAGTATCATTTAAATCTTAACTCAAATGAAACATACATCATTGGTTGTCTCGCGAAAGAATACAAATATTTTTATCTGAAATATTTGATTAAAATAACACATTGCAGAATTTTCTGTCAAATCTTGGCTGCTATGGATAATGATTGGCGCGAGTGCATCAATATCGAACAGCACTTGTATATGATGACAATTAAAGCGAATATATCGCATTTCTGTTCTAATGCTTTATTGAGTTTTAATGCAGTCGTTGCTGTACTTTACCTCTTAGGCGACTACGTAATTCGTTTCGCGTTCCTAACTGCAGATTACAATGACACTTTACGACAGCTTCCTATAAGGATACAATTTCCTTTTGAAACTCAGCAATCGCCGATGTTTGAGTTCCTGGTCGTAACATTATTTTTACATGTGACATTACATGCATGCACAATTGCTATTCTAAATGGGTTAATCTTGACTTTGGTAATTTATATTTATACATACTTTTATTTGTTTATAGATTAGTATATAACAAATCGATTTGTAACATAACGTTATGGACACAGACACATTAAAATTTTCCTTCAAATTTTAAAATTTTGTTTTAAACGAATTAATACATTTATGTGTAAGAACTTTCAAATAGTAGTTTAATTCCTTGGAAAGTATAATTAATGCCAATGTGTGTTAGAGAAACTTTACAATTATGTTTATAAAACAAATCTTTTTTGTAATTGAATTCATTAATTAAGAATATTACTCTTATTGTATCATTTCATTCAAAACATATTTTTTTATATCAAAAATCTTTTTCACATGTAATAATTATGATTTTTGCACAAATTTAAGTACATTTTAGGTGCTACATGCAAGCGGACAAATTGATATAATGTGTCACGAATTCAGAAATATTTCTAATGATATTCTTCTTCATGGATCTTCCATATCTTCATTTGGAATGCTGATCAAAAGGCACAACAGAGTTATTTCATTTTCCGAGAACATCGAAAAACTATTCTCTTTTATTGCTTTGATGCAAGTTATTTGGAATACGTTAGTTATTTGTTGTCTAGGATTTGTCATCATAATTGTAAGTACTCTAACATATATTTGATGATTAATATTATATGTATTGCTTATTGTTCTATTTATTATTTGTTGAATTAGTCCATTCGTAACGAAACCGGTGTTTTCGTGTTAGTGAAAACTATTTGTGGTTATTGTACTGTAATGATTGAAGCCTTTGTCATTTGCTTTGCCGGAGAATATCTTAGCTTTAAGGTAAGAAGTGGTTAATCGTAAATCATTACCATATCTTTTTTAATTACATAATTATATCTTGACTAACGATGGAAATATATGTCATTTTCAATAAAAGCGTTTTAATTTTTTTTATATATAATATTTTTTAATATAATTAATTTTCTAATAATTAACATATTTCTTATAATAAAAGGTCACTGAAATTGCAAAACGTTTGTCAATCAATCATTCATTGAATGTATACGAATTCTGAAAATAGAAATAAATATAGATATAAATAAAGAATTTTTAATATCATTATCACAATATTTCTTTAATTTTATCTATAATACTAGAAAGAAACTTTATACTTGTTAATTATGTTGAATAAATAAGAATGAGTATGAAAAAAGCCGCTGCATATGACGCTATTTGCACCGTTTTTAGGGTAAATTAATTGCCAATGCAATATACGAAACACTGTGGTATGATATGCCGTCACATCAGAGTAAAATTATAATATTCATAATAATGAGATCTCAAAAGCGACTGGCGATCACAGCAGGGAAGATGATGGATATGTCTTTCGAAACTTTTACAACTGTAATTTTCCAAATATTTTAGACCCTTAATTAAGAGACAATTTATTTTATTTATACATAGATAATTAATTTTGAATCTGCTGTGATATATGTTTTTTATGCATGAATATAGTTTGTAAATTATACTTAATTTTTAAACTTATATTTTTTAGATCATGAAGGCGTCAGCATCATATGTATCCGTCCTGTATGCTATGTACTGA
>NJRP01000009.1:1606371-1619542 GCA_003063835.1 Aphaenogaster floridana | reverse complement strand
GCTAAAACCTTGGGAGGGCCACTCAGGAGGGTGTCTTTGACAACATATGTCAAGGTTAAGGTCATTCAAGGTGGGGTCTTCGATCTGCATAAATACCCCCGATTTATTTTACAAACATATAATATCTTTAAATGCAATGACAACTGTCATCTGTCACAGTAAAAGTTCTCTAAAATTATAAAGTGTTCATCACAATTAATCGTTTCATTACAATATATCAAAATTTTATATATTCTGAAAACAATATTATATATAGAATCAGTGAAGAATTTCTGAAATTGACTACAATATTTTCACAACTTTTGGCAATAATACTAGAAAAAATTTTGTTTTTCTTTCAAACAAATTAAATAGATAAAAATAAATATAAAAGAAATCACTGCATTTTACACTATTTTCATCATTTTTAGGCTAAACTAATTGCCAGTGCAACGAAGCGCTGTGGTATAATATGCCGTCAAATCAAAGTAAAATTATAATATTCATAATAATGAGATCACAGAAACGACTCGCGATCACGGCAGGGAAAATAATGGATATGTCATTCGAAACTTTTACGAGTGTATTCTTCCAAACATTTTAGACCCTTAATTAAGAGACAATTTTATTTTATTTATAATTAATGTGCTACATGTGTTTGTAACACAGGAATATAATTTGCACACCTAACTTTATTTCGTAACTAATTTTTGCTTCCTCATAGAGGAAGCTTTGTTTTCGTGAAAAAATTTTTTTCCACTTTTCTTTGCCAGAATGTTTAAAATGTTCAAAAACATCGAAAAATTACATTTGTAAAAAATGTCCGTGTGTGTGTGTGTGTGTGTGTGTGTGTGTGTGTGTGTGCGTGCGTGCGTGCGTGCGTGCGTGCGTGTGCGTGTGCGTGTGTGCGTGTGTGCGTGTGTGTATGTATGGTGTGGTTGCTCTAACTTCCGCAAATTTTGAGATATCGGGATGAGTTTTTTTTTTTAAATGTAGAGTATCATTAAAGGAAGGTTCGTATTGTATTTGATGATCGGTAAAGGGGTTTTTTTGTTATAAAATTTTTAATTTTTTCTAAATTTTTATTGTAGGCTCCCTTTAAATTTCTACTACTAAAACCCTATTTTTTTATTGCATATTCTTATAGCTTACTTCGAGAGCTTTTCAAAATACTATATAATAAAGTATTTTTTCATTAAGTACTTTTCGAGTAATAAAGTGTGTACGTTCATATAAAACTGTAATCTTCAAACTTTCGTAACTCGATTGGATTTTTTTTTAATCGGTAGAGAATTATTAAAGGAATGTTGGTTTTGAATTTGGTGATAATCGGTAAATGAGTTTTTTTACAATGAAATTTTAAACAAATAGTAATAAGAATAAGACCAATAATATTAAACAAATATAAGTATGAGAAAATGCCATTTTCGGTCGCGGCGGTTCTTGGTGCCTAATAAATAATTATTTTTGTGAATATTCTTGCTCATACGAACTGCGCGCCGCATATTCGTCGGTCTTGAAACGCAGTCCTTACATGAAGCCGGAATAATTAATTCACATATTAAATTGACGAGCAATTTAATAATTTTTGATGCTCACTAGCATCTATAAGATCCCCCATCCCCTCATTCTCCGAAAAAAAAATTTATTATTAGGTACCAAAAACCACGACCGAAAATGGCATTTTCTCATACTTATATTTGTTAAAAATTTTAAAGTTTCAAAACTCCGATAACTTTGGAACTTTGAGGATAGAACGTTGAGTTTGTTTTACAAATATGATTTTATTGATTTTTCTTCTATATATCTATATTTATATATAAATATATATATAGAAAAATTGTGCAAATTAGAAATTTGCATATTGCTTCCTCATCATTTAGATGTTTGTATTCTATTTGATGCATCAGTATTAGTATTTATTAGTTTGGTTTCCTCATAGAGAAAGCTTTTTAAGTGATAATAAAAAGCTTCTTGTATGAGGAAGCCAAACTAATAAATACTAAGACTGATGCACCAAATAGAATACAAACATCTAAATGATGAGGAAGCAATGTGCAAATTTCTAATTTGTTTAGAATATAAAGGCATCAGCATTATATGTATTCGTTTTGAATGTATTGACATCAATAAAAACGCGCAGTATCTATTTATTGATATCTATTGATGAATCTATGAAATTATAACATAATTAATATAACTCTATAAGTTAAAATGAGTTAAAAATATTTGAGTAATAAATTAAAAATTAAATTGTTGCTCGTAAGTTAATGATTGTTATTTATTAATTATTAGTTAATAAATTATACATTTAAGTTGCATTTAAAATATGAGAGTAATTAATATACATGTAAATAATTTTTTATTTCTCGTGTATCGTTACTATTATCGTGGTACAGTTTTATTTAAAAAAGATATGTAGCTGCGAACTTGACGTTTAATTGCATTGGACTGCATTCGGTTATTGACTTTTTAAAATCGTATATTCGATTTGTATTTTGTATATTTTGTATATTGTTAGGTGTATTTGTGACTAAACATCTATAATATCTCCAATTACAAAATTTTTACTTCTTAAATTTAATCAATAAACGAAATTTTGCGTAATATTTCTGAAATTATTAAAAAAAATTATTCATCACAATATCTCTGGGTTAGAGAAGGGTCTGTTTTCCCCGTCTCTTATTTCTTCAAAGACGAGAAATTAAATTGCTCGTACACAATTTATTTCCGTCTGCATAGAATATCTATTATATCATCTTCATGGTTCCGTCGTGCATTTCATAATTATCGTGAAGTGTAGGAAACGTATTGAACATATGGATATTTGCTTCTTGTCTCTGATATTACGTTTTTAAAGAAAAAAGATTGCAAAAAAACTGTTGCAAGCGATTCTTCTTTATTTCCATTACTTCAGCTATAGAATATTTTTGTTATTTTACGGTCGGAGTATTAGATTGTTTATGGAATTATAGTATGTTAAAATAATGAGTTCTGTCTCGACTTATCGTCGTACTACGCAACGTATAATAGCGATTGATCCATATTCACCTGAGTGGGGACGCACCGTGTGGGGATGCACTTGGAGAAATGGACGATACACTCTCATTTCCTTCTCAACTAGAGTACCGAACAAATGTGCCGAAACTAATTTCTATTTTCTCACGTTTTAAAAATTATTGGGAAATGATAATCACGTGTACTGTTAGCCCGGCGCTGAAAATTGGCCTTCGATTTCTCGGCATTTGGCCGAGTGATTCGTATTCTACTGTTCATTGGCTGAGTTTTATGTTGAGCATGCTGATTATACAGTACTTCCAGTATGTATACATATTTGGACACTTGACGATCAGCGAGATGTCAAATCTCGTTGACGGTCTAATTGTGACTCTGGATTACAGTTTGACGCTATTTAAAATGACCAGTCTGTGGATACAGCGTCGGTAAGATGTCATATAGTGTATGATGGTTCAAAACTTTGTTCTATAATTGTGTTCGAAAACCAAGATTCTTTCTCAATTTCTTAATAGTCATTGTTCATCTAATTTTATCTAATCGGAAGTGACTTAATAGTAGATATCATTTAACTCTTAATTCAAATATTGAAACATACATTATTGGTTGTCTTGCGAAAGAATATAAATATTTTTATCTGAAACATTTGAATAAATTAACACATTGCAGAGTTTTCTGTCAAATCTTGGCTGCTATGGATAATGATTGGCGCGAGTGCATCAATATCGATCAGCATTTGTGTGTTATGAGAATCAAAGCTAATATATCACATTTTTGCTCCAATGCTATATTGAGCTTTAATGCAATCGCTACGGCACTTTACTTCTTAGGCGACTACGTAATTCGTTTTATATTTCTAACTGCAGATTACAATGACACTTTACGACAGCTTCCTATAAAGATACAATTTAGTTTTGAAACTCAGCAATCGCCGATGTTTGAGTTTCTTGTTATAACATTATTTTTACATGGAATGTTACATGCTTGCACAATCGCTATTCTAAATGGATTAATGTTGACTTTGGTAACTTATATTTATACATATTTTTGTCTGTTTATAAATTATTATATAACAAATCAATTTGTAACGTAACATCCTGGACGCAAACACGTTAAAATTTTACTTTAAATTTAAAAATTTTGTTTTAGACGAACTAATACATTTATGTGTAAGAAATTTTAAAGTGTAGTTAAATTTATTAGAAAATATAATTAATGCCAATGTGTGTAAGAGAAATTTTACAATTATATTTATAAACAAAATCTTTTTTGTAATTGAATACGTTAATTAAGAGTATTTCTCTTATTGTATCATTTCATCCCAAACATATTTTTTATAACAAAAATCTTTTTCACATGCAATAATTATGATTTTTGCAAAAATTTAAGTATATTTTAGGTGCTACACGCAAGCGGACAAATTGATATAATGTGTCATGAAATCAGAAATATTTCTAACGATATTCTTCTTCATGGATCTTCCATATCTTCATTTGGAATGCTGATCAAGAGGCACAGCAGAGTCATTTCATTTTCCGAAAACATCGAAAAACTATTTTCCATTATTGCTTTGATGCAAGTTATTTGGAATACGTTAGTTAGTTGCTGTCTAGGATTTGTCATCATAATTGTAAGTACTCAAACATATATGTGATGATTAATATAATATATATTGCTTATTGTTCTATTTATTATTTGTTGAATTAGTCCATTCGTAACGAAACTGGTGTTTTCGTGTTAGTCAAAACTATTTGTGGTTATTGTGCTGTAATGATTGAAGCCTTTGTCATTTGCTTTGCCGGAGAATATCTTAGCTTTAAGGTAAGAAGTGGTTAATCGTAAATTATTACCCAATCTTTTTTAATTACATAATTATATGTTGACTATAAACGATGAAAATATATAACGCTATTTCCAATAAAAGCGTTTTAATATTTTTTATATATGGATAATATTTTTTAATATAATTAATTTTCTAATAATCAACATATTCCTTATAATAAAAGGTCACTGAAATTGCAAAACGTTTGTCAATCAATCATTTATTAAATGTATACGAATCCTGAAAATAGAAATAAATATAGATATAAATAAAAAATTTCTCTAATATCATTATTACAATATTTCTTTAATTTTATCCATAATACTAGAAAGAAATTTTATACTTGTTAATTATGTTGAATAAATAAGAATGAGTATGAAAAAAGCCGCTGCATATGATGCTATTTGCACCGTTTTTAGGGTAAATTAATTGCCAATGCAATATACGAAACACTATGGTATGATATGCCGTCACATCAGAGTAAAATTATAATATTCATAATAATGAGATCTCAAAAGCGACTGGCGATCACAGCAGGGAAGATGATGGATATGTCTTTCGAAACTTTTACAACTGTAATCTTCCAAATATTTTAGACCCTTAATTAAGAGACAATTTATTTTATTTATACATAGATAATTAATTTTGAATCTGCTGTGATATATGTTTTTTATGCATGAATATAGTTTGTAAATTATACTTAATTTTTAAACTTATATTTTTTAGATCATGAAGGCGTCAGCATCATATGTATCCGTCCTGTATGCTATGTACTGACATAAAAGAAAAACGCAATATACGTTTTTTAATATGATAATCTAATTAATATAAGCAATTAATTAATATATAATCAAAAAATATATAAATAATTATTGCTTTTACAATAATTAATATATATTGACAATTAATTAAGAATTAAAGTGTTATTGATAAAATATAATGATCACTTAATTTTTTCTATTCATTGAGAGTAAATTATAAAATATATAAATTCCACAACTTAAAATTACATTTAATATAAATGCAATTAATTTTTTGTTTATTCTGTATTATTATTACTTATATATTTTTATTAAAAAAGATATGTAACTGCTAAACACGTCGAACGTTTAGGCCATTAAATCTCTATTAGAAGTTCGCATATACGAATTGTATAAGCATATTTCATTGCACATATTTAAGTAAACATCTATAATACCTCCAAATGCAAACTTTTTATTATTAGGACATGTTCCATAAGAGAGTTGCACAATAACGTTTCCTGAATCATTAAAAAAAATTACTCATTATACGATTCGGTCCAAGTCCGAGGGTTTTGTTATTCTCCCCTCACTATATTTCTTTGAAGACCAGTAGTTGTACTGCATGAACACAACATAATTCCATGCATTTACTTAGAATATCTAATGTATAATTACCATCGTTTTCTCTCTCTCTCTCTCTCTCTCTCTCTCTCTTTTTCTCTGTCGTGCGTTTAATGATTTTCGCAAATTGTATACAGTGAGCATTTCTTTCTTGTCGATGGAATTATTATCAAAGAGACAAAGTTGGAAATAAAACTGATACCCAAAAAAACTGTTCTTCTTTCCGCAATTTTATCCATACGATGTCTCTGTTTCTCTGTTTCTGATATAGATTGTTAATGAAATTATGGGATATTCATACAATAATGAGTATAGTCTCGACTTACCATTATACGACGCGACGTATAACAACGATTGATTCATATTCATCTGAGTGGGGATACACCGTGTGGGGATGAACTTGGAGAAAGGGACGATGCATTCTCATTTCCTTCTCAGCTGAAGTACTAAACGAATGTGGCGAAACTAATTTCTACTTTCTCACGCTTTCAAAATTATTGGCAAATGATAATCACAAGCCCTGCGCTGAAAATTGGTCTTCGATTTCTCGGCTTGTGGCCGGATGTGCCGTATTCTACCATTCATTGGCTGAGTTTTATGTTCAGTATGCTCATCATGCAGTACTTGCAGTATCTGTACATATTTGAGCACTTAAATATCAGTGAGATTTCGAATCTCATTGACGGTTTGTCTATGACTCTAGATTACAGTTTGACGTTTTTTAAAATGATTGGTTTGTGGATATATCGTCGGTAAGATATTCTATTGTGTAATGGTTTAACTTTGCTCACAATCGTCGTGCTCAAGAAACAAAATACTCCCTTAGTTTCTTAATATTTATTGTTGATCCGATTATCACTATCCTAAACTGACCATATTATCACCTAAACTGTAGTTCGAACATTGGTGCATGTAATATCAATGGTCCCTCGAAAGAAAGTGTAATAGTTCCACCTAAAACATTTAACAGGTAAAAATAATATATTGCAGAGTACTTCATCAAATCTTTGCTATTATGGATAATGATTGGCGTGAGAGCATCAATATTGATCAGCATTTGTATATGATGACAGTCAAAGCTAATCTGTCGCATACCTTCTCTAATGCTGTATTAAGTTTTACTGTCATCGCTAGCACATTTTATCTTTTAGGTGAATATGTAATTCGTTATGTATTTCGAACCGAAGATTACAATAACACTTTACGGCAATTTCCAATAAGGGTACAATTTCCTTTTGAAAATCAACAATCGCCAATGTTTGAGTTCCTTGCTGCGATGATATTTTTACATGTGATGTTACACGGATACACGATTGCAACTTTTAATGGATTAATCTTTACTTTGGTATTATATTCATATTTTATATTTTACATCTATTTTTTAATTTTTAATTAATGTTTTAAGTATCGAAGCGATTTATGACACAAAGTCATAACCGTGAACATTAAATATCAAAATTTTAGTATAACGGATTTTATAATAAAATGTTATTCTATATATACTGCTCCATATCTAGACAAGAAAGTAAAGTATAATTAATGGCAGTGTCAAATACATTTTAAATTCAAGTAATAGAATATATTACGTGAAAATATCATTCATAATATATGTTTGTATTTAAAAGACATTCTTTTTATAAAACAACAAATCTTTTATATGCAGTAACTGTGATTTTTGCAAAAATTTAAGTCTACTTTAGGTACTTCATGTGAGCGGACAAATTGATATAATATGTCAAGAATTAAGAAATATTTCTAAGAATACCCTTCATCACGGATCTTCCGCGTCTTCATTTGGAATGGTGATCAAAAAGCATAAAAGAGTCATTTCATTTTCCGAGAACATGGAAAAAATTTTCTCTTTTTATGCGTTGATGCAAGTTTTTTGGAATACGTTAGTTATTTGCTGTCTAGGATTTGTTATCATAATTGTAAGTATTGTAAAACATACGCGGTAACTGATATCGTACGTATCATTTATTTCTGTTTTTGTTGATATTGAACTAGTCTGTCCATAATGAAACTGGTGGTTTCGTGTTAGTGAAAAGCGTTTTTGCTTATATTGTTATAATGATGGAAATCTTTATCATTTGCTTTACTGGAGAATATCTTAGCCTCAAGGTAAATATTCAGAAGTAGTTAATTGTAAATATACAATTTCTTAACACAACATAATTATGCCGTCTTCATGGTAAAAATGTATGATATTGTATCTAATAAAAATATTAGAATATGTTGCATAACATAAAATATTAAGTAAGAAAATAAAAATATTAATTATATTTGTGATTAAAAGTTTTTTATATTTTATAAAAATATCGTAATATCTTTATACACAATGAGAATATATCGTTTATAATAAATGGTCTTTAAAATTGCAATATGTTTTATTCTTCAATCAATTGTTTATTACGACTAGAAGACTTTTTGTATTCTGAAAATAAAAATAGAATGAAGTATTTCTGTTATTGTTACTACAATACTTTTGTAATATCAATAATAATACTAGAAAAATCTCTTCCTGTCAAAGAAGTTGAAGAAATAGAAAAGTGAATATTAGAACAGTCCCTTTATTTGACACGATTTGCATTATTTTTTAGGGCAACTTAATTGCTAATGCAACATATGAAACGCTATGGTATGATATGCCATCAAATACCGGTAAAATTATAATGTTCATAATAATGAGATCTCAGAAGCGATTGACGATCACGGCAGGGAAGATGATGGATATGTCATTCGAAACTTTTACGAATGTAATCTTTCAAATCTTTCGGATACATTATTAAAAAACAATTTTTTTTGCTTATAGTTAAATTTGGAATTTTGTAAGATATGTTTTCATTATTCATGGACATAATTTATAAACCAAATTAAATTTCTTAACTTGTATTTTTTTAGATCATAAAGGCATCAGCATCTTATGTATCAGTCTTCAATGCTATGTATTGACAGAAACGCCCGTTGTTCATTTTCTGAAATGATAGTATAATTAATATATATAAATCAATAAATTAAAAAATATAGGAAAAAGATTAAGAATATAATTTTTTTACGAACAAGTTTATAATTACAATTTTATTAACTACCAGTTAACAAATTACATAAATTAAAATTGCATTTAGTTAACGAAACTGAAAATAATTTGTTGTTTCTTGTGTATTATTATTATTATATTATTACATTCTTACTTAAAGAAGGTTTGCTGCGGATACATTGGATATTTCGGCTATTAATCTTTTATTTGAAGCCCGCATATATGGTTTGTACAGGCATATTTCATTGCGTATATTTGTAACTACACGTCTAGTATCATCAATTACAATCTTTTTATTAATAAAATTTATTCCATAAGTGCGTTTTACAGAATAAAATTTCTTGAATCATGAAAAAAAATTATTTATCATTGTACGATTTGATCCCCGTCAGAACGTTTTATTATTCTCTCCTCACTTTATTTCTTTAAAGACCAGGAGCTTGATTCTCTAATTCATTCGTAAAAGAAACGTATGCTCAAACTCTGAGTTACGAGCGCATACATTTGAAAATTCTATTTTCAAACTTCTCACAATTATACATATTGAAACGTATACGCAAATTAGAAGAAGAATACGCAAGAATACGCAAGAATACGCAAGAATACGCATCGGCAATCGAATGATAAACGTATTATAATCATTTATAAGTTACGTATACGCATAGTTACGAATAAGTTAGAGAATCGAGTCCCAGAGGTTAAATTGCACGAATTCAATATAATTCCGTTGGCTTAGAATACCTAATGTATAATTATCGTTATTCTGTCGCGCATTTAATAATTTTTGTGATTGGTAGAAGATGCGGGGAACATTTGTTTCTTGTCGATTGAATTGCATTGCCAAGGAGACAAGATAGCAAAAAAGAAATTGACCTGCAGGTAACTGTTTTTATTTCATACAGTTTTACATAATATTTTTGTTACTTTACGGTTGAAGTATACTTTATGTGTTTCTAACATAGACTGTAATTGTGATTATAGTATGTTAGTAATAATATGAGTTCTATCTCGACTTATCGTTTTACTACGCGACGTATAATAGCGATTGATCCATATTCACATGAGTGGGGACGCATCGTGTGGGGATAAACTTGGAGAAAGGGACGATGCATTCTCATTTCCTTCTCAGCTGAAGTACTGAACGAATGTGGCGAAACTAATTTCTATTTTCTCACGTTTTCAAAGTTATTGGCAAATGATAATCACAAGTACCGTCAGCCCGGCGCTGAAAATTGGTCTTCGATTTCTCGGCTTGTGGCCGGATGTGCCGTATTCTACTGTACATTGGCTGGGTTTTATGTTCAGCATGCTGATTATGCAGTACTTCCAGTACCTGTACATATTTGAGCACTTGAATATCAGCGAGCTCTCGAATCTCGTTGACGGTTTGTCTATGTCTCTGGATTACAGTTTGACGTTTTTTAAAATGATTGGTCTGTGGATGTATCGTCGGTAAGATATTCTATTGTGTAATGGTTCAACTTTGCTCAATCATCATGTTCGAGAAACAAGATTCTCCCTTAGTATTCTAATATTTATTGTTAATCTGATTTTCTCTAACCAAAACTGACACTATACTATCATCTAAACTGTAGTTCAAACATTGGTGCATGTAATATCGATGTTTCCTCGAAAAAAAGTGTAATATTTCTATCTAAAACATTTGATACATTAATACAATGTATTGCAGAGTCCTTCATCAAATCCTTGCTATTATGGATAATGATTGGCACGAGAGCATCAATATCGATCAGCATTTGTATATGATGATAGTCAAAGCTAATTTATCGCATTTCTGCTCTAATGCTATATTGAGTTTTTCTGTCATCGGTTGCACATTTTACCTTTTAGGTGAATACGTAATTCGTTTCGTATTTCTAACTGAAGGTTACAATAACACTTTACGGCAATTTCCAATAAAGATACAATTTCCTTTTGAATCTCAACAATCGCCGATGTTTGAGTTTCTTGTTGTGACGATATTTATACATGTGATGTTACTCGTATGCACGATTGCTAGTTTAAATGGATTGATCTTTACTTTGGTAATTTATATTTTACATCTATATTTTAATTTTTTATTAATGATTTTAGTATTGAAGCGACTTATGACGCAAAGTAACCTAACCGTGAACATTTTTATATCAAAATTTTATTTTAAAGAATTTATAAATTTTAATTGTATGTACACAGTTCAGTTCATAAGTTTTGAGACAAGGTTCGTATAAAATAAAAAACTCACAAAATAATATTTTGTATATCTTGATACCTTCTGCTCTTCTTTTGAATCCATGACGTACTCAAAAAACATATTTCACAAAACACTAAGTAATGTACTCGAGATCTGATAACCGTTGACAATTCAAATTATTCGTACACTTAGATGAAGGTTATGGCAACATAGTTCTGACGAAAATGACTGCATGGTGCCATTAGTGTGGTCGTAAAAAAATCTAGCCTTCGAATTTATGGACCGCACTGTGTATACTGCCCCATTTCTAGACAAGAAATTTTAAAGTATGATTATTGTATTAAAAACATTTTAAAATTGAGTAATAGATATATTATGTAAAAATATGACGCATAATGTATATTTGTATTTGAAAGACATTTTTTATATAGCAACACATTTTTTTATATGCATTAACTGTGATTTTTGCAAAAATTTAAGTCTACTTTAGGTGCTTCATTTGGGCGGACAAATTGATATAATATGTGAAAAATTAAAAAATATTTCTAAGAATACTCTTCTTCATGGATCTACCGTATCTTTATTTGGAATGTTGATCAAAAGGCATAACAGGGTCATTTCATTTTCCGAGAACATCGAAAAACTCTTCTCCTTTTTTGCGTTGATGCAAGTTTTTTGGAATACGTTAGTTATTTGTTGTCTAGGATTTGTCATCATAATTGTAAGTATTGTAATACATGCGCGATAATTGATATCGTAGATACCATTTATTTCTATTTTTGTTATCTTTTGAACTAGTCTGTCCATAATGGAATTGATGTTATCATGTTAATGAAAACCATCTTTGCTTATCTTGCTGTAATGATGGAAGCCTTTATTATTTGCTTCGCTGGAGAATATCTCAGCCTCAAGGTAAGTATTTAGATGTAGTTGGTCGTAAAAAAAAGATATACAATTTTTTAACACAATATAATTTTTCTCTCCTAATGGTAGAAATGTATGATATTGTTTTCTAATAAAAATATTTTAATATGTTGCAAGACATAAAATATTATCTGAGATAATCAAATTTGTGAATAAAAATGTTATGCATTTTACAAAAATATCTTTACATATGTCTCGAAATAAGTAATTTCTAAAATTGCAATACGTCTTATTAATTAACCAATTGTTTATTACGACTAGAAGACTTTTTATATTGTGAAAATAAATATATAAATAAATTGAATAAAGAATTTTTATTATTGTTACTAAAATATTTTTGTAACGTCAATGATAATACTATAAAAATGTTTTCCTGTCAAAAAAAGTTGAAGAAATCAGAGTAAATATAAAAAGAATCACTGTATTTGACACGATTTGCCTTATTTTTTAGGGCAAATTAATTGCTAATGCAACATATGAAATGCTATGGTATGATATGCCATCGAATACGAGTAAAATTGTAATGTTCATAATAATGAGATCTCAGAAGGAACTGACGATCACGGCAAGGAAGATGATGGATATGTCATTTGAAACTTTTACAAATGTAACTTTTCAAGTTTTTGGATATTTTATTAAGGGAAACAATTAACTTTACTTATACTTATTAGGTGTACAAATAAGTTTCCGCCGTTTGACAAAAGTTGGCGCCACCAGTAAGTTATGGTTAATTGTCAGATGTAAAACACCATTATCGTAAGGTTGGACATCTGTCAACAGCATAACCTTAAAATATTAGTGAATTTTTATCAGTATAATACATTCTTTTGTGTGCGAAA
>NJRP01000009.1:1556072-1583576 GCA_003063835.1 Aphaenogaster floridana | reverse complement strand
CCAGTATTTGTACATATTTAAGCACACGAATATCAGCGATCTCTCGAGTCTCATTGACTGCTTATCTTTAACTCTGGAATACAGTTTGACGTTTTTTAAAATGGTTGGTCTGTGGATTCATCGCCGGTAAGTTATTTTATTGTGCATCGGTTCAACTTTGCTCAATTGTCGTGTTCGAGAAACAAGATTCTCCCTTATTTTTCTAATATTTATTGTTGATCCGACCAAAACTGACACTATACCATCATCTAAACCGTATTTCGATATTAACTCATATAATATCGAGGTGTTACCTGGAAAAAAAAAGTTATATTTTTATCTAAAACATTTGACGGATCGAAATAATATATTGCAGAGTAAAAATTGTACTTTATTAATTCGATTATCTGGCAAATAAAGTGAACAAAGACGTTTCGACCCTTGGTTTGGGTCATTATCAAGTGAAGTCTACAATAAATAAATACATCACACAGAATTATTAAAAAGAAAAAGAAAAAAGGGGGGATAAATAAAGATGAGATAAAATAATAAAAGAGAGCAATACCTAAATCATCCATAAGAGAGTCGTCAATAGATTTAAACAGGACATGTATTTTGTCATGAAATTATTCCGATAAAATTATAAATTGAAAGCTGAAATATTTTTTTATATAAAAAATTTAAACACAGAAATACTTTAAATAAGCTAAATTAATTATGTAAAATAAATAAATTAAAAATGATAAAGTTAATAACAAAAACGATTACAATATAAAATGTAAAAGAACAGGGATGAAACTTGCAAAATTATAAATAATATAAATCGAAAAAGAAAAAATTAAATAAAAGAAGAGCTTACATGTCCTGCGTGTCTAAATATACCAATTCGCACATAATATTAGGTGGAGTGTGATTAAACAGTGTACATATTTGGTTAAAACTGAGATTGCAATTATTCCACATTATAAAGAACACCAAAAGTGACACATCAAGCGTAGTGTCGTTGAGAGATTGAGTTAGATTAAACAGTAACACAAAAGAGGGAGTCAAAAAGAGGTTAAAATAAATAATATTATTCTGTAATATAGATAATTCGTTAAGTAGATAAAATAACTATCATATATTGAGTTTAAATTTTCTGTATCTTTTTTTAAATTGATGGTGTCATTGAATTTTTTAATAAAAAACGTTTCGGCAATTTCTCTTCTCTTTTTGTTAGTCTCTTTGTGTAAAATTTCAGAAGTTGTCCAATCAAAGTTATGATTATTGGACAACCAATGTTTGCTCACGACAGAATGGTTGCTCTCTTTTATTATTTTACCTCGTCTTTATTTATTCCCCCCTCTTTTCTTTTTCTTTTTAATAATTCTGTGTGATGTATTTATTTATTGTAGACTTTACTTGATAAGGACCCAAACCAAGAGTCGAAACATCGTGAATCTTTTGTTCACTTTATTTGCCAGATAGTCGAATTAATAAAGTACAATTTTTGTCTATATTTACTGGCAGACTAAACTATTAATTTTTGGTTATTATACACCTTCGACTTGCAATATGGTGTCAATGAATAAGGAGGAATTCTTCTGTTCCATCACCAGGAAATTTGGAAAAGACAGCACGGTTTTTCTGAAATTATGGATTAAAACCAAGATGAAAATCTGCAACCTAACTCAACAGCATATTTTCCTATTAAGATGCAGAAGACAGGATGTATTACCACCACACATATTAACTTTAAGATCTAATATTAGTTTTTATAATACTAACATAAATCACAGATTCGGAAAACTTAAGTTATGTTATCAGAGAACAATACTGAATTTTGAAATTTGCGATTTACACCAACATTTAAACTTTTTACATTTGACTATTAATGACATTGAAAACAAATTGTTATTGTGCCTACCTAACCGTTTATTATCCGACTTCTTCAAAATGAATAATGATAAAATTTTCAAATACAACCAAAAATTGAAAACTAAACTAGTTAATAAGTTCAACAAAATTTACAAAAAACAAAGCATATTTCACTCGTTTTTTTTAATATGGACAACAAAAAATGGCTTGTTAACACTAGTAACAAATTCATTCCTGACTCTGTTAAAAATATTCTAAGCTTAGGAGACAAATTTGGTTTACCGGTTTCCTCATCATATAAAAAAGATCGTCTCAGTTCGGTTTTAGAGATAATCAAAAATATTGAGTTAAATAATTACAAAATTCCCCAAAATATAATAAATGAAACGAGAGGTACAATAACTAACTCCTTACAACTTTTCTTAAAGAAGAACAAACATAATATATACAGTAATAGATACATACTTAAAGAATTTAATAAATGTAAAAAGTTTTTACTAGATAATGATGATGTTTTTGTCACCAAGGCGGATAAAGGACAGATTACAGTTATTATGGATAAAAAAGATTACATTGACCGCATGACTGAATTGTTAAATGATTCTTCAACATATAAAATCTTAAAAAAAGATCCGATTAAACAAATTACTACGAAGCTAAATCAACTTGTTAAGTCCTGGTATGACAACGACATCATCGATACCTACATATTTAAACGTTTATATTGTACTAACGGGAATCTTCCTCGTTGCTATGGCCTGCCAAAAGTACATAAGGTTGGATTCCCACTACTCATTATTGTGTCTGCGATAGACAGCCCACTTTACAATGTTGCTAGCTTTCTGCACGAAATCGTTCATGGTTCTGTCCCGAAACCTAAATCCCATATTAAAGACAGCTGGGCTTTTGTCAAGAAGATTAAAAATACAAATATTAATCAGGACGAAATATTGATATCCCTTGATGTAACAGCCTTATTCACTAATATACCCACAGATTTAGTTCAGGAGGGTATCACGAAACGATGGCAATATATTTCTCAACATACTGAGCTTAATCTACAGCAATTCCTTTATGCTGTTGAACTGATTTTAGGATTCACATATTTTGGTTTTAATGGACAGTTCTATGAATAGATATTTGGCAGTCCTATGGGTTCTCCTCTCTCCCCCATTTTGGAGGACATTGTGATGGACGATTTAGAGACACACTGCTTAGACTTTGACTACTAGATTTTGAGATTACTATTTTTTATAGATATGTTGATGACATATTTGCCGTCGTGCCGAAAAGCAAAGTTAACATCATAGTAGATGTGTTTAATAGTTACCACCCTAGATTAAAATTCACTTATAAAACCGAAATTAATAACTCTATTTCCTTCCTTGACACTTCTGTCATTAGAGAAGGTAATAAATTAATCACTAATTGGTACACAAAACTAACCTTCTCTGGTTATGATACATAAATTTTTTCTCCAGTGACCCTTACAAATATAAAATCAACTCTATAATCAGCTTAGTGAACCGTGCCATCCTTTTGTCAGATGAACGGTTCCACCATAAGAATATAGATTATTAAAAATATTCTCCTTAATAATTGTTTTCCTATCAAAACAATAGATAAACACATCAATATTAAACTACGATAGTTGGCTGATCGTAAAGATGTTAATAACACCATTAACGTTAACGCATTGAATGTTTTTTATACTCGTAAATTTATATCCGTCCCATACATTCCAAACCTGAGTGGGGGAATTCGACATACTTTAAATAAAGTCGGATTGGATGTCCTATATAAGATTCCCAAAAAGCTTGATTTGATTATTAAGAGGGGTAAAGATAAGCTTACTAACAAGAAAGAAATAAATTTGGTATATAAAATCAATTGTAAAGATTGCAACGCATCTTATATTGGACAAACTAAACGCCACTTAGAGACTAGGTTGAAGGAACACCAAAACGACATTAAAAAACATGACAGTAACTATTTTGTCGTGAGCAAACATCGGTTGTCCAATAATCATAACTTTGGACAACTCCTGAAATTTTACACAAAGAGACTAACAAAAAGAGAAGAGAAATTGCCGAAATGTTTTTATTAAAAAATTCAATGACACCATCAATTTAAAAAAAATACAGAAAATTTAAACCCAATATATGATAGAGTTATTTTATCTACTTAACAAATTAACTATATTACAGAATAATATTATTTATTTTAACTTTTTTTTGATCCCCTCTTTTGGTTACTGTTTAATCTAACTCAGTTTCAACGACACTACGCTTGATGTGTCACTTTTGGTGTTCTTTATAATGTGGAATAATTGTAATCTCAGTTTTAACCAAATATGTACACACTCCACCTAATATTATGTGCGAATTGGTATATTTAGACACGCAGGACTTGTAAGATCTTCTTTTATTTAAAATTTTTTTTTTTTTATTTATATTAACTTATAATTTTACAAGTTTCATCCTTGTTCTTTTACATTTTATATTGTGATTGTTCTAGTTATTAACTTTATCAATCTTAATTAATTTATTTTACATAATTAATTTAGCTTATTTAAAGTATTTTTGTGTGTTTTAATTTTTTATATAAGAAAATATTTCAGCTTTCAATTTATGATTTTATCGGAATAATTTCATGACGAAATACATGTCCTGTTTAGATCAATTGACGACTCTCTTGTGCATGATTTAGGTATTGCTCTCTTTTATTATTTTACCTCGCCTTTATTTATTCCCCCTTTTTTCTTTTTCTTTTTAATAATTCTGTGTGATGTATTTATTTATTGTAGACTTCACTTGATAAGGACCCAAACCAAGGGTCGAAACGTCGTGAATCTTTTGTTCACTTTATTTGCCAGATAGTCGAATTAATAAAGTACAATTTTTGTCTATATTTACTGGCAGACTATACTATTAATTTTTGGTTATTGCAGAGTACTTCATCAAATCCTTATTATTATGGATAATGATTGGCGTGAGAGCATCAATATCGATCAGCATTTGTATATAATGACAGTCAAAGCTAATATATCGCATTTTTTTTGTAATGCTATATTGAGTTTTACTGCTATCGGTGGCATATTTTACATTTTAGGTGAATATGTAATTCGTTTCGTATTTCGAAACGAAGATTATAATAACACTTTACGGCAATTTCCAATAAAGGTACAATTTCCTTTTGAAAATCAACAATCGCCAATGTTTGAGTTTCTTGCTGTGATGATATTTATACATGTAATGTTACATGTATGGACGGTTGCTAGTTTAAATGGATTGATCTTTACTTTGGTAATTATGTTTTAAATCTATATTTTAATTTTTTATTAATATATTTAGTACTGGAGTGATTTATGGCGCAGTCATAATCGTAAACATTGTTATATCAAAATTTTATTTTGATTATTTTATAGAATTTTATATACTGCGCCATTTCTATACAAGATATTTTAAAGTATTTTTAATGTGTTAGTATTAAAAACATTTTAATGTCGAATAATAAAGTATATTATGTAAAAATATAACACACATATTACAATGTATGTTTGTATATAAGAGACATTCTTTATACAGTAATAATTTTTTATATGCAGTAACTGCGATTTTTGTAAATATTTAAGTCTACTTTAGGTGCTTCATGTGAGCGGACAAATTGATATAATATGTCAAGAATTGAAAAATATTTCTAAAAATATTCTTCTTCATGGATCTTCCATATCTTCATTTGGAATGCTGATCGAAAGGCATAACAGAGTCATTTCATTTTCGGAGAACATCGAAAAACTTTTCTCCTTTTTTGCGTTGATGCAAGTTTTTTGGAATACGTTAGTTATTTGCTGTCTAGGATTTGTTACCATAATTGTAAGTATTGTAAAACATGGGCGCTGTCTCTTATACACATCTAGATGTGTATAAGAGACAGGTCTATAATGGAACTGGTGTTTACATGTTTGCGAAAATCGGCTTTGGTTATCTTGTTGTAATGATGGAAATCTTTATCATTTGCTTTGCCGGAGAATATCTTAGCCTCAAGGTAAGTTTTCAGAAGCAGTTAATCATAAATATAGAATTTTTTAACACAACATAATTTTGCCGTTTTAATGGTGAAAATGCATGATATTGTTTTCTAATAAATATATTTGAATATGTTGCGTGACATAAAATATTATTTAAATAGTCAAATTTGTGAGTAAAAATGTTTTATATGTTACAAGAATATCCTAATATCTTTATACATAATGACATTATATCTCTTAAAACAAGTGATCTTTAAAATTGAAATATGTTTTATTCCATAACTAATTGTTTATTATGTCTAGAAGACTTTTCATATTCTGAAAATTAAGATATAAATAAATTGAGGGAAGTATTTCTATTATTGTTAGTATGTACAATATTTTTATAATGTCGATGAAATACTATAAAGGCTCTGTATTTTACAAAAATATCTTTACATATGTCTTAAAATAAGTGATCTCTAAAATTGCAATTTGTCTTATCAATTAACTAATTGTTTACTATGACTAGAATATTTTTTATATTGTGAAAATAAATTTGTAAATAAATGTAATGGAATATTTCTATTATTGTAACTGCAATATTTTTGTAACGTCGATGATAATATTAAAAAAATCTTTTTCTGTCAAAGAAGTTGTAGAATTAAGAGTGAATATAAGAAGAACCACTGTATTTGACTCGATTTTCATTATTTTTTAGGGCAAATTAATTGTTAATGCAACATATGAAACGCTATGGTATAATATGCCATCAAATAAGGGTAAAATTATAATGTTTATAATAATGAGATCTCAGAAACAACTGACGATCACGGCAGGGAACATGGCGGATATGTCACTCGAAACTTTTACGAATGTAATCTTTCAAATCTTTCGAATACTTTATTAAGAAACAATTTTATTTTTTATAGTTAAATTCAGGATTTCCTAAGCTATGTTTTCTTTATGCATGGACATAATTTATACACCAAATTGAATTTTTTAACTTGTATCTTTTTAGATCATGAAGGCATCAGCATCTTATATATCCGTCCTCAATGCTCTTTATTGACATCAAGAAAAACGCGCGTTATCTATTTTCTGAAATTATGATATAATTTCTATATAAGCCAATAAGTTAAAAAATATGGACAACAAATTAACAATTTAATTCTTACTAATAAGTTAATGACTACAATATATTAACCGGTAGTTAATAAATTACATACATTAAAATTGCACTTAATTGACGTAACTAAAAGTAATTTCTTGTTTCTTGTGTGTATTTTTGTTATTATATTATTATTATACATTCTTTATTAAGAAAGATGTGCTGCGAAACACATTGAATATTTCGGCTATTATTAGTCTTTTATTAGAAAGTCGTATATATATGATTCGTATAGGCATATCTTATTGCGTGTATTTGTAACTGAACGTCTATAATATTATCAATTGCAAATTCTTTATTATTGAAATTTATTTCATTGGCGTGTTTTGCACATTTCCAACAATATTTCTTGAACATTAAAAGAAATTAGTCATTGTTCGATTTGATTCCCGTCAAGACGTTTTATTATTTTCCCCTCTCTTTTGTCCTTTAAAGACCAGAGGTTGAACTACACGAATACAATATAATTCCGTTGGCTTAGAATACCTAATATATAATTACCATCCTTCTGTCGTGCGTTTAATGATTTTTGCGATTGGTAAGAAATGCAGGGACATTTGTTTCTTGTCAATGGAATTGTATTGCCAAGGAGACGAGATTGCAAAAACGAAACTGACGCAGAGCGAACTTTTTCTTCTTTTTCGCAATTTTATCTATACATTGCCTTTGGTACTTCATAGTTAAAGTTTACTTTATGTGCTTCTGACACAGACTGTTAATAAAATTATAAGATGTACAGATAGTTCGTTCTGTCTCGACTTATCATTATACTACGCAACTTATAATAGCGATTGATCCATATTTACCTAAGTGGGGACGCATCGTGTGGGGATGAACAAGGAGAAAGGGATGGTGTATTCTCATTTCCTTCTCAATCGGAGTATCGAGCACACACTGGTCATTTCCTTACGTTTTAAAAACTATTAGCTAATGACAATCACAAGTACTCTCAGCCCGGTGCTGAAAATTAGCCTCCGATTTCTCGGCATGTGGCCGGATGTTTCATACTCTACCGTTCAGTGGCTGAGTTTTATGATGAGCATACTGATTTTACAGTACTTTCAGTATCTGTACATTTTTCAACATATGAAGATCAGCGAGCTCCCGAATCTCATTGACGGTTTGACTGTGACTCTAGATTACAGTTTGACGTTTTTTAAACTGATTGGTCTGTGGATACATCGTCGGTAAGATATTCTATTGTAATGGTTTCAACTTTGCTGAACTACCGTGTTTAAGAGACAAGATTTTCTCCTTCGGTTTCTTAATATATTGTTGATTTAATTTGTCTTAACTGGAAGTAATTTAATACTCTTATCTAAACCGTAGCTTGAATGTTGTTGGCCCCTCGAAAAAATGTATGCTTTCTATCTGAAATATCTAATAGATTAAAATAACTCATTGCAGAGTTTTCCATCAAATTCTGGCTGCTATGGATAATGATTGGCGCGAGTCCATCAATATCAATCAGCATTTTCATATGATGACACTTAAAGCTAATATAGCGCATTTTTTTTCTAATGCTATATTGAGCCTTATTGCGACCGCTACGGTACTTTATCTTTTAGGCGACTACGTTATTCGTTTTATATTTCTAACCGAAGATTATAATGAAACTTTACGACAGCTTCCTATAAAAATACAATTGCCCTTTGAAACACAACATTCGCCGATGTTTGAGTTTCTTGTTGTAACACTATTCTTACATGTAATGTTACATGTCTTCACGCTCTGTAGTCTAAATGGATTGATTCTTACTTTGGTAAGAATCTTTCTCTTATATTTTACATCTATATTGTCATTTTTTATTAATTTTTAATAGATGATTTGTGATACATAATCGTAAATATGGACACTGTTGCATTAAAATTTTACGTTAAATAATTCGTAGAATTTTGTTGTGTACGAATTGTTATACTTTTGCATAAGAAAATTCAAAATTTATTAATGTTAATATTAAACAAATTTTATAAATAAAATTTTCAAAAAAATTTTGCCAAGTGTGTGTAACTGTGAATAGATTATACAAAAATATATACTTATTGTGTCATTTGAATCACATTTTTTCGTATGCAGTAATTATAATTTTTGCAAAAATTTAAGTATATTTTAGGTGTTACACGTAAGCGGACAAGTTGATATAATGTGTTATGAATTTAAAAATATTTCTAAGAGTTTTCTTCTTCATAAATCTTCCGTATCTTTATTTGGAATGCTAATCGAGAAACACAACAGAATTATTTCATTTTCCGAGAATATCGAAAAACTCTTCTCCTTTATCGCGTTGATGCAAGTTGGTTGGAATACCTTAGTTATTTGCTGTCTAGGATTTTTCTTCATAATTGTAAGTACTGTAATACATGCACAATAATTAATATTGTATATATAACTTATTTTTGTTGTTTTTTTTAACTAGTCTATTTATAACGAAACCGGTGTTTTCGTGTTAGTGAAAACCATTCTTGCTTACCTTGCCGTAATGATGGAAGCCTTTATCATTTGCTTTGCCGGAGAACATCTTAGCCTCAAGGTAAATATTCAGAAGTAGTGAATCATAAATATAGAATTTTTTCACATCACATATTTATGTTGGCATAATGATGGAAATATATGACATTGTTTCCTATGTGATAATATTTTAATATGTTGCTTTATACAAATATTATTTAAAGTATTAATTTTTTAAATAATAATGTTTTTGTCCCCAAAAAATATTTAATTCACAAATATATTATAACATGTTTATACTTAACGTCTACATATTTATCATAATAAAAAATGTATGAAATTGCAAAATATTCGTCATTTCATTAGTATATAGTACGTGACTTCTTATATTTTAATAATAGAAGTCAAAATTAATGAACAAAAACTTTTATAATTTCATTTTTTCTTTACTATTTTTTCTCTGTTATACTTTCTTTATTAGTCTTTACTATTTTTTTACTATTTAATTTTTATAATATTTTTTAAATAGTAGTCGGTAATAATATTTTTAAAAATTTTGTCGAATAAGTGAAACAAAAAAATATAATTCTATAATCATACTTTTTTGTTTTTTCATAAAATATCGCATCATTTGACACTATTTGTACCGCTTTTAGGGTAAATTAATTGCCAATGCAACATACGAATCGTCATGGTATGATATGTCGTCACGTCAGAGTAAAATTATAATATTCATAATAATGAGATCCCAAAAGCGACTGGCGATCACGGCAGGAAAAATGATGGATATGTCATTTGAAACGTTTACGAATGTAATCTTCTAAATCTTTTAGATATCTAATTCTTAAGAGTTCATCTGTTTTTTATATATAAATATAATTTGTAGACCAAACTCTTAATTTCTTAGTTTCTGTCTTTTAGATCATGAAGGCATCAGTATCATATGTATCCGTCCTGAATGCTTTGTATTAAACAAAAACATGGTACATTTGCTGAAATGACTACATAATTAATGTAAGTTGATAAGTAAAAAATATTGACAATGAATTAAAAATTAAATTGCTATTAACAAGTTGAAATAACTATTATTTATTAACTGTTAGTTAATAGATGATGTAAATTGAAATTATATTTAATATAAATCAATAAATATAAATGCCAATAATTTCTTGTTTTCGTGTATTGTTATTATTATATTGTATTTTTATTTTAAAAAATGTTGTTATGGAGTGCGTCGGATATTTCCGAGCATTGACCCTTCATTAGAGAATCGCATGTATGGTTTCTACAGGCATATTTCGTTGCGTGTATTTGTAGTTAAATATTTATAATATTTCCAATTAAAAACTTTTGCTTTTGAAATTTCTTCCCTAAGCGAGTCTTCTGCATGATAATATTTCCAGAATCATTAAAGGAAATTACTCATCATTATACCCCCAGTCAGTGAGTTCTGTTGTGTTCTCCCCTCATATTATCTCTTTAAAAACCAGAAATTAAACTGCACGAACATAATTCAGTTCCGTTCACTTAGAATACTCAATATATAATTATCGTTCTGCTGTACGTATAATAATTCTTGTGATATAAAGAACGTAGTGGACATTTGTTTTTTTTTTCGATTGAATCGCGTTGCCAAGAGACAAGTTTGCAAAAAAAGCAATTGTGCATCGAGTTGTTCGTTCAGCGTTCAAATCCGATGTCTTTGTTACTTTGCGGATATTATACATTGTTAGACTATCAACAGAATTATAGGATGTCCATATAAATAATGAGCTCTAGCTCGATTTGCTATTATACTACACAATGCGTAATGGTGATTGATCCATATTTACTTGAGTGGGGATGCACTGCGTGGGGTTGCATTTGAGAAAACTGTCAGTTCTCTTTCAGTTCTTTCTTAAGCCGGATAAATGTGCCGACACTGATCTTCGTTTTCTCGCGATCTCAATACTGTTCACGAATGACAGTCACGAGTACCGTTAGTCCGGTGCTAAAAATCGGCCTTCGATTGTTTGGTGTGTGGCCGGGTGTGTCGTATTCCATTCCATATTGGTTAATTTATATATTGAGCATACTAATTGTACAGTATTTCCAATATCGATACGTATTTGATCACTTTAAGATCAGTGAGCTTTCGAATCTCGTCGATAGCTTACCTGCGGCTTTAGATTATAGTTTGACAGTTTTTAAATTAATCAGTCTTTGGATACATCGTCGGTAAGATGTTGTGTTGTTGCAAACATTAATTTCATCCAATCTTGCCCTGTTTGAGACATATGATTGTGTTTTAATTTCTTAATATATGTTATTGGTCAAATTTTCAGACGAAACATGTCTTAATTCTATTTAATCCTAAATCTTAATTCAAGTAATATGGAGTCATATATGGAATCTTGATATAGACAGTGTCATCTCTGTCTCAATATCTGTCCAATATACTAACATATTGCAGAGTCATTCATCAACTACTGGCCGCTATGGATAATGATTGGCGCGAGTGCGTCGATATTAATCAGCATTTATACGTGATGACAATTAAAGCTAATATATCACATTTTTGTTCTAACGTTATGTTCAGCATTAATGCAATTGCTGTAGTACTTTACGTTTTGGGGGAATACGCAATTCGTTTTGTATATTCATCCAAAAATTACAATGATACCTCGCGGCAGCTTCCTGTCAAGATGCTACTTCCCTTCGAAACTGATCAATCGCCGATTTTTGAGTTATTGGTCGTAACTCTATTTCTACATGTGATGTTAAATGCGTGCACGCTCTCTATTCTAAATGCATTAATTTCTACTCTAGTAAGTCTTATCTAATAAATTATTGTTTTTATTTCTCACAAACAGTTGTTTAACGACATATAACACGAGTTAGGACCTGACAACATCAAAATTACACTATGACATATAAAATTTAATTATATACATGTTATGTAAACTTTATTTGATATAATAAGAAACAACAAGTGTAATAATTCGATTTGACCTAACTGGCCAGATATATATTTAGTGGTGCACTACGTTTCGATCGTAGGTTTCGGTCCTTCTCAAGTGCGTTGATACAATAATTTGGTTAAACTCATTTGAATCTATGAGATATGTCCAAGTATATCATAGATAGTATGCGCAGTGTTTGATTTAAAAAAATTAATTTCACTCTCTTTTGAAAGGACCAAAACCCATGGTCGAAAAATGTCATTCGCGATATATGTATTAATTTAAATTAAATATTGGCCAGTTGAGTCGAAACAAATCTCTTCTGTGGTTTAATATTTACTGGCGAAGAATATCCCATCTCTTGTTTATTTATCACCATTGACTTAAGTATTGGTGCTCTAACATCATCGAATGTTGCGAGAAATATTACCACATGCCTCGGTGGTCGAACTGGCTACGACGCCCGTACGTATTGTAGGGAGAGGTCCAGGTTCAAATCCTGGCTGAGGTAAAATTTTTCGCAACAAATTCTTTACATTAAAATTAATTTTACTCTCTTTAGAAAGGACCAAAACCCATGGTCGAAAAATGTCGCGATTCGCGATATATTAATTTAAATTAAATATTGGCCAGTTGAGTCGAAACAAATCTCTTCTGTGGTTTAGAAATTTAAGTATGTGTATATTTTAGGTGCTTCACGTAAGTGGACAAATTGATATACTATGTCAAGATTTCAAAACTTTTTCTGAAAGAACTCTTTCTCATAAAACTTCCGCGTCTACATTAGGTATACTGATTGAAAGACACAACAGAGTCACTTTATTTTCTGACAACATCGAAAAACTTTTTTCCTTTATGGCATTAATGCAAGTTTTTTGGAATACTTTAGTTATGTGCAGCCTAGGATTTATTATCATAATTGTGAGTACTGTAGTAAATGTCCATAATCAATATTATAATTAATTTTTATTCCGTCTTTTTATTCATTGAAATAGTCGTTTTATATTGAGACCGGTGTCACTACGCTATTAAAAACTGTTTTTACTTATGCTGCTGTGATAGTAGAAGTTTTCATCTTATGTTTTGCCGGAGAGTATCTTAGTCTAAAGGTTAGTAAGTATTTGGAAACTATTAACTGCAAGTGCACTATATTTAATGCAACATGATTACATAAGCGAAATATTTGTAAAATATAAATATTACAATATCTATAACGTAATCGATACATTTTCTAAAAGTAAAATAATATAAAAATTATTATAAATTTATAAGTTCAATACGTTGCTAATTAACTAGTCGTTTATTGCAAGTATAAGATTTTTTATTTTTAAAACAGAAATGATATGAATGAATTTTTATAATATATTTTGTTATTTTCAGTTGTATTCTAAATATTTTATGATGTTATTTCATAGCACTGCTTTTATCTTCTATAATAAACGGTGTATAACTCTTTTATTTCAATTTCTTTCAACTTATATAATAGTGAAAGAAACTAGGAAAAAACACTTATACAAAGACAGCTTTTATATAATATTTGACTGAATAAAGAAAAATATCATTTTGCATTATTTTCAGAGTAAATCAATCGCCGATGCAGCGTACGAATCATTGTGGTACGATTTACCATCAAATCAAATAAAAATTATAACATTCATAATAATGAGATCCCAAAAACAATTGATGATCACGGCAGGGAGAATCACAAATTTATCTTTGGAAACTTTCACGAATGTAAGTTTTCAGTATAACTTTCTTGAAAGTGTAAAAATAAAATCTGTTGATGTTCAATAAAAATGCGTGTACATGTTTGTAAATTAATTTTTTAATTTAAATTCTTTTTTAGATTATGAAAGCATCAGCATCATACGTATCTGTCTTACACGCGATGTATTGATATTGACAAACAGTGATTTTTTGAAATTGCAATGTTATTAGTATTATTAGTACAAAATGTTAAATGTAGAGACTGTTATTAATAATTAAATTGTTTTTTGATAAATAGTCTTAAATTTTTATGTTGTGTTTTAACATTACTTTTAAAATTTATAGATTATGCAACTTAGAATTATATTTAATTTAATTTGAACTTGAATATTCATATATCTCTTTTTTACTTATTTTTAATATATTATATATTAAAATATATTCTTACCGAGAGAGAGAAAGAGAGAGAAAGAGAGAGAGACAGGAATGTAGCTGTTTATTTCGTTGTCCGTATCGAATACCGAGACATTATACAGAGATCTGCGAGTGTATGCAGTTTATGTTTGCACATTTTGTTGCTTGTGTTTGTAACTAAGCTTCTGTGATACATCCAGTTGATTTCAACTTTTTGAGTTCCCTTGCACATATATGTCCTGCAAAAGTGCAATATTTACGTTATCAAAAGAAATTACTCATCATTACGTCATTTGCGTTTAGTATACCAGAGGGATATACGATGTTTCTTCTTCTTTTGTCTTCTTAAAAACTCACGATCAATGTTACGAATACAATTCATTTCCGTCGCCTAGAATAGAAGACATAATTATGAACTTTTAAACTGCCTTACGTTTATCTAGAAAATGATGCACATCCGTTTTTTTTGTCGACGACATCGCATTATCAGTAGGAAGAGATGGTTCAATGCACGATTTTTTGTTGCTTCATGGTCAAGGTACACATTATAAGACCTACGATGGAATATAGAATGTTCGTATGAGATAATTCTACCTCAAATTGCTGTTATACTACACAATGTATACTAGCAATTGATTCGTATTCGCATGAGTGGGGATGTACTCGCGTGGGGATGCACTTGGAGAAACTGTTAGTGCCCTATCAGTTCTTTCTCATGGTCACGACGAACAAATGTGCTGATCTTCATATCCTCGCATTTTCCAAATTGTTAACGAATGATAGCCAAAAGTACCGTCAGTCCAGCGCTGAAAATTGGCCTTCGGTTGCTTGGTGTGTGGCCGGGTGTGTCGTATTCTACCGTCTATTGTCTGATTCTTATGTCGAGTATACTGATCGTACAGTACTTTCAATATTTATACATATTTGAGCACTTTAAGATCAGCGAGCTCTCGAATCTTATCGATGGCTTGTCCTTGACTTTAGATTACAGTTTGACATTTCTCAAATTGGGCAGTCTATGGATACATCGTCGGTAAGATCGCATCGCGTCTATAACATTAACTTTATATTAAATCGCTCTCGCGAGAAACTAGATTTTCTAGTTTCGTGACAATGTTGACCCGAGCTTTTATATAACTGGAGTGTTAATTAATACCATATTAAAATCATCAATGTATCCGATGTGCAAAGAGTAATTTTTTTGTTTGTTATCTGACAAATTAATTTAACATATTACAGAGTTTTTCATAAAATCTTGGCCGCTATGGATAACGACTGGCGCGAATGCATCAATATCGATCAGCATTTAAATATGATGACAATTAAGGCCAGTGTATCTCATTTTTATTCTAACGCTATGCTGAGCTTTAACGCAATTGCTGCAGTACTTTACGTTTTGGGTGATTATGCAATTCGTTTTGTATATTCAACCAAAGATTACAATGATACCTTGCGGCAGCTTCCTGTCAAGATGCTACTTCCCTTCGAAACTGAGCAATCGCCGATTTTTGAATTATTGGTCGTAACTCTATTTCTACATGTAATATTAATCTCGTTCACGGTCGCCGTTTTAAACGGATTAATTTTTACTTTAGTAAGTCTCGTATTTTAAATATGCTTTTTCTATTTTACCAAAGCTATTTGAGAAGAAGATTTGTGATTCGAATTTAGATTCAAGAACATTATCGCATGAAAATTTCATTTTTATGTTATTTGCATAATTTTATGAAATTATGGCGTTACTATATAGGTACTTTATGTATAAAGACATAAAAATTAATATTACTGTTGGAAAAGATAAGCTTGAATAATTAAATATATCATATGAGAATAAACAATTAAAAATTCTTTTACACTAAACATGTCCTTTGTAGTAAAAATATTTTTTACACATAATGCTTGGAATCTTTGCAGCAGTTTGAGTACATTTTAGGTGCTTCACGTAAGCGGGCAAATTGATATAATATGTCAAGAGTTCAAAAATATTTCTGAAAATACTTTTCCTTATCGATCTTCCGCATTTACATTAGGAATGCTAATCGAAAGACATAACAAAGTCTATGCATTTTCCGAGAATATCGAGAAACTGTTCTCTTTTATTGCGTTGATGCAAGTTGTTTGGAATACTTTAGTCATTTGCTGCCTAGGATTTGTTATCATAATTGTGAGTGTTGTCATAAATGCGTTATAACCGATATTGTAAATTCAACATTCCTTTTTGTTGTGCACTGAGACAGTCCGTTCATAGTGAAACCGATGTCTTCGTGTTTGTGAAAGCCACTTTGGCTTACTTTGCCGTAATGACAGAAGCCTTTATCATTTGCTTTGCTGGAGAATATCTCAGTTTTAAGGTCAGTAAGTAATATTCTAAGCAATTACAATATTAAAGAGTTAAAAAATGCACACTGCTATATTATATAATAAGCAATGTACATTTTTATTTAAATTTTTAAATTAATAGTAGAACTAGAATATAATAGAGATTAGAAAAAAGCTCTTCTTTCAGATAAAAGAATTGTTTAGATCGAGAGAAAAAATACTGCCTAGTTATTTTTGATATAATTTACATCATTTTTAGAGTAAATCGATCGCTGATGCAGCATACGAATCGTTGTGGTATGATATGTCACCAAATCAGGGTAAAATTATATCATTCATGATAATGAGATCCCAGAGGCGACTGTCGATCACTGCAGGGAAAATGATGGATATGTCATTCGAAGCTTTAACAAATGTAATCTTTCGCAACCTACTTGACGAATAATTTTTAAATAAAAACTTTATCTTGCTTATAATTGATTTTAGCATTTGTTACGATATGTATCCTGTATGTATGAACATGTGTCTATAGACTAAAATTAATCTTTTAACTTCCATTTGTTTAGATCATGAAGGCATCGGCATCATATGTATCTGTCTTGCATGCGATGTATTGATATCAACAGAAATGCAATAGTGATTTGTCAAAATCGTTATTAAATTAGTGTAAAAAGATAATTTAGAAGATATTAATTATTTAAAGAAATTAATTATTGAACTGTTATTAATAAATGATTGTTACTTAAATGTTTATATTGTTTTGAAATAGCTTTTGAAACTGCAGGTTACACAGTCTAAAGCAATATTTAATATAAATGCGAATAATTGCATTCTTTATTTTGTTAATTTATTGTATACTTAAGCCTATTTTTATATGTATAGTTTTACATTAAATTTATCCATTGAATCCTCATTATATTTTGTTGTAACGACATTTTTATAATACGTTCTATTGATTTAAGTCTTTCTGTTTCCAAACTCCGTTCAGAGTTGATCATAGCCCAGTACATTATTTTGGTACAATTACAGAACACCCAGACGGATAATAAGCGCTATTTCGAATTACTGTGAGAGGATGCAGTACATAACTGGGATTGATTGATTGATGCTCGAGTGGGGATTCAGCATATCGATCGTTTGAGGATCGCTAGGTAATTTCAGTATTATGCAGATAACTCGTATGAATACGCGATGCCGATCTTTGTACTCTCGTGTACGAGATATTGTTAACGTAATTCTGAGTTGCCTATTCACATGTCTCCTGACAATGAGTTCGAGTTACGGAATGGTAACTGTAAGTCCACCGCTCGAAATAAACTTTATATTGCTTGACAGTAAGCCAACAAATGTTCCAGTGCGGCTAGATTTTGCTGTATATTGGTGCTGAAATATCTGACCAATTTAAGTCATAAATGGCGGCGCGTTTTATAAAATGTTGACGACGATGGAGGACGATTGGCACGAGTGCAGTAATGCCGATCGGCATTTACGCGTGATGGCCTCCAAAACTAATATTTCACGTTTTTGCTCCCATGCTATGTTGAGCATCAATGTGTCATTCGCAATATCGTACTGGATATGCTATATGTTTCTCGAATTTGATGATAAAACGCGATAACACGACATGACAACTTCCTATTAAACTAAAAATTCTCTTTGAAGTTGGTATTTTAAAGCCTTACATGCTGAAAATAGAAAAATACATCAGTGATGATTAAAAATATAATATAATTAAATGTTAATTTAGAAAAGTCTTATTTTCACAGAATTTATTATCAAGAACTATTTTATCTATTAAATTTGTGTTAATATGTATATTATATTTAATATAAAAAATTATTTTATTTAATAATATAGTTTTTAAAATTTCTAGATTGCATCAATTAAATTTGCTTTTAATAATAAACTAAAATAGTTTCAACTTTTGTTTGTATTATACAACAAAGATATTACAATATTTTCTGAAAAAGCAATCTACACTTTTAAATCGTGTCCTGCACATTTCTATCGCTAAATTCTTGTCAGTTTGCGCGCCGTATTTCTTTCTTCTATTTTTCCTCCAAAGTTTCTTCCACAGGTTTCTTTGTCGATTTCAATTGTTTCTTCTCGACAACATTACAGATAATACGACCATTATAGACACGTACGAGCGTATACTCGAAGAAAGATGTACATTTTTAAAGGAAATTATTTGCTAGGCGCGATATGATGGCGAAGAGAAGTTTGTTGATCGTTTGTTGCTCCCGAAGTAATCTTTGAACAGCTCCTGCTTGAGTCGTTCAACGTGTAATTACGATTGATCGATGGTTGTTCCCGCTTTCGTCGTCCCCTCTGCGATCGGTTAGTTTTCTTATCGTCATCACGCGACGTACCTACAATAGATCAATCAATGTACAAGTTTCACGCATAAAACGTATCGTTCGTTCATATCGGTGGCGAGCGATTTAGGAAAACAAGTCATCGCGGAAGTTGCTACAATCTCGTAAAATGACTATAATAGGCATGATAACCGTGAATTTTTCGGTCGAAATGGGGCTCCGATTTATCGACATGTGGGCTCGCCCTATGGCAATTTCCAATGGTTTGTCTATATGACATTGGTTGTGGTAATAATGCATTGTCATGTATATAAAAACTTCAACATAAACGATTTTTCAATGCATATAGACGCTTTGAGCATAACTATAGCTAAGCCTTTTTAAAATTGGTCAATCTCTGTCTGAATCGCCAGTAAGCATGACTAATAAAAGATGATTCAGGGAAGTGCACTTACGTCCTTCTTCAACTTAACAATATTGTGCGACGCGACAGAATGTATATTATTTTGTTATCCTTATGTTATATTGCTTGTAAAATTAATTGTTACAGAAGAGAAACAGAATAACGTCACAATTTCTTCTCACAAGTCCGTTTTTGATTCTTAGAGCGCGCTGACGATAAAGGCGTTTATTTCTGTAAAATATTCATCTTTTCTACGACGTTTGTATATATTTCGAAGTTCTTTTATATTTCAAAAATCTGACGTTTATTCAAGCTATAAGAATTTCTCCTCAAACAACTCGTAAATATAAAGGATGTCGTAAAGATGTTCACAAAACGTATTTTCCGGACTTTCCGTTTAGAAACCTTTTATGCTTTCGTGTTGTTTACGTTGCGCATGTGTCACTTTCACCATAGCATTTTTATAATATTTTGCGTAGAGTATTTCATGGGATTTTGGCGACAATAAACGAAGATTGGAGAGAATACGTTACCGCCAGCTCGCGTATATACCTAATGATAATTTACGCCAATTTGTTGCACGTTGGTGCTTTAACATTTTAATGTTTATTAATGCTTCAACTGCTGTTTTCTACGCTTTCGGAGGTCTCATTCGACGATCAGCGAAGAATGGGGATGATTCTTGTGGAACCAGATTCGATCTTCAAAATTGTCAAAGTGGAATTATCTTTCGAGGTTAATGAATCCCCATCTTTAAGATCATGGCAGTAGCCTAGTTTCTTCACGAATTATCTTTCTTCTCTCTGATCGTGATGATCAATTCTCTGGTCATTGGCAAATTTCAATCAGCTTCTTCACGTTACAGTGGTTAAGATCATTTTGTAAAAATTTCCATGTTAGTAAAAATGGATCACTTAAATCCAATATTCTTTACGTGAAGAATCAGATTGCTAGAGTATGACAAAATTTTTGACACAAATCTCTTCGAAAAGATCAGAGTTCTTCGTTTCTACTGTAGATTTTCATCTTAGAATTATTTCAACATCAAAGAATTATTTCATTGTCCAACAATATCAAAGACCGCTTGTCCTGAATTGCGCTGATGAAGTACTTGTCTAATACTTTGATAAATTTAATGTACTAAGTAAAACTTTTTTACGATGATAATCATGAATCTTGAGTAATTATTTCAATTTAAAAATAAATAAAAATTAATATTTTTTGATTAATTTTTATTATGTGGATTTGCGCAATAAGTCTTATTATAAAATATCATCGTATAATTATTATTAAAAAGTTGATATTTTTATAAAATATTAATAGTGCGAATTTTAATTTGCTATTGCATAACCGATTTGTATTATTCTTTTATTGCTCTTACAGACTGTCGGTAACAATCAAAGAGCAATAATATTAACGAAAACTGTTTTATTTTACGTCGCAATTATACTGGAGCGTTCGTTTTTTGCTTTGCCGGGGAGTATTCTAGCACGATGGTTATCACATTTAAACTGTATTTTATCGGAACGATCGTATTTTTTGATAAATTGCTATGTTAACAGGCAATTTATCAAGAAATAAGGCAATTTTGAGAGCACTTAACTTTACAAATTGCTATACATATAAATGTATCCATATCAAACGAAATTTTTTCGTAAGGAAGAATTCGCTTTTGTTTGACATACGTAAAACTCAGCTAGTTGTTTTTCAGAGTAAATCAATCGCAGACACCGTCTACGAGTCCGTCTGGTGCAATATGATGGTCCCAGCCAGTGTCGAACTCTTCTGCTTGTGATTGTGAGGTTGCAAAAGAGATTGATGATCATGACTGGGAAAGTGATGGATCTTTCTCTGGAGAGATCCACCGGCGCAAGATCCGTTCTCATACATACAAAATGTTGCACATGGATATTAAACGCGTCTCAAGTGAATATCAAAGCTGACTGTGCAAACAATTTATAATGCAAACGTTTCAGCGACCTTAGTAACTATGCACACGTCCAATACGATACTTACAATGGAAAGTGTCTCTCCGTATACAGGTCATAAAAATTTCTGCGTCATACATACATATCGATGTTGCATGCAATGTATTAAGAAATTACAGCTTGGATATACCAATGTTAATTATATTTGCTCGTCCACTTGATGAAACTGATTGTAGAAAGAGAGAGAATCGCACGCAAAGATTGCTTCCTAAAATATAATAATCAGTTATGGTCATGATATCACACACATCAGACGATTCTCAACGCAGCATATATACGTTTATTCTACGCAATATTAAAAGCGCGTTAACGTTACTTAATAGTAATAAATCATTTGCGAAAAAAATAATTTTTATTTGAAAATGCAATGCAAATGTTTAAATTGCATTTTTAATTAGATATAATTCTTTTAATTAATAAACTTTCGTAACGAACGTTAGCATATATATTACATACATTGAAATAAATACATAATATTAATATGGGTAATAAATAATCTTCTCTGATCTTTCTAAGGAGCATGTAACCGTGATCAGACGATAATTTCATGTTCGTTTATAAAACAACAATACGCGACTTAGATCTTCTCCACAGGCTTTCTTCTAACAACAATCCCTTTCCTTTGCTTTTGTACTTCTCAAGTCTTTCAACGCGTCTGACATTGTGCACATGCGCGCTCAACGGATCTTATAGTTTTTTTTATTAAGCGAATAACTTACCCCCCCTCGTAACGTTCAATATACGTCGTCTCGAATTATGCTCTTTCTTCTCTGTAACTTGTAATCATCGTGAAAATATAACGTACGCTTCTTTTTTGCCGTCGCATCAGGCACGGCAAGCACAAGCGTAATTGCGATTGATTGATAACGATCGACGAAGGGACGACGTATTGTTGCCTCGCATTGCGACCGGAGTTATAGCTCGTCGAAGCTCAATGCTTAATTTCCGAGTAACGTCGCTCGCACGATAATCGTCTTGCCTTTGACGAGGAAACGTCGCGGTGGACCGATCCCATGCGAGATAATGCGCGCAACTTCCATCAGCACTTCCGTCGAGGTGGGCCTTCGCTTCGTCGGAATCTGGCCGGGTTTGTCGTACGGAACCATCACTTGGTTCACATATATGATGAGCTTGGTGTTAGCGCTGTACTTTCAGTACGCGTACATCTTCGATCACTTCGACGTCAATAACATTTCGAATCTCATCGATGCGCTTAGTATCACATTGGCTTATAGTCTCGGCTTTTTGAAGCTGATCTCTCTTTGGTCGAACCGCAGGTAGGGACAGTTTCTCGATATAAACGACGGGAACGACGGTTCTGATGCAAAATACGTGAGTGATTTTCTACAGGATATTTTATGATATCCTGCTAGCAATGGAAGAAGACTGGAGCAATATTTACGACAAATCGGTATCGTGTATCATGACGAGTAATGCCGATCTGTCGCGTCGTTGCTCGAACGTGTTGATCAGCATTAACGCTACGGCCGCAATTAGCTACTCCATGACCAATCTTCTGCGTCATTCGGCCGATTTTAAGAAGAATCTCAACATTAGTTCGAGAGTGCTACCTATAAAGATGGAATTTCCCTTCGAAGTTGACGCGTTTCCCCTCTTCGAGCTTTTAGCGGTCGGTCAGGTTCTTCATGTAGTGTCGATCGCCGCTTTAGTCGGAATGATGAATTGCTTGATCATCACGCTGGTGAGTTCTACCGATCATACGAGTGACACATGGCTTTTTAAGTATTACTAGCTTCACTCTTTACTTGCGACACGCGCTTCTGCAAGCGTTAATCAAAACTAATTAAGACTGAGATTAGTCTTCTTCTAATTCTGCATCTTGAATTTGGATACTTGTGAAATTAATTTTTGCTAATAACAATTTAAAATTTTTTGTGAAATCTATTAATAGACACGTTTAGGTACTTCACGTGAGCGGACAGATCGATATTCTTCGTCGAGAGTTAATAACAATTTACGGCGATAAAACTTCACAGCGCGATTCAATCGCAAGTGTCAGGCTTCTGATTATCCGACACCAAAGAATAATAACACTTTCGGACAATATCGACGAACTTTATTCCGACATCGCGCTGATGCAGTTCCTGTCGAATACCGTGGTCATGTGTTGCATCGGCTTTACCATGATAGGCGTAAGTTGCATTGTTATAATTAACAAAGTAATCACACACACATAGCATTATTTTGTAATTTTACACTAAATTTATTAAATATCTTCCGAGCTCTCTGTCATCTTCTCGTAGTCTCTCGCCAGGGAGGGAGCCATGGTGATGTTCAAATCCGCTATTTTTTACGTCGCCGTAACGCTAGAAGCCTTTATTTTTTGTTTTGCTGGAGAATACCTCAGCGCCAAGGTTCGCACAATATTTTATCTTACACGTGCTACCTATATTCAGTTTTATCTTCGAGGCCGCTGGTAATCAATTTTCAAATTTTTTGCTTCTTCTACCGAACGATTTACCGAGCTTGGTCAGTTTAATATATATATATATATATATCTACTTCACGACTCTTGTGTTTCTTAAATGTTCGAAAACTCTCAGACGACTGATACCGTTTAGACTTGAAATTGAATTCAGATAAATTGATAGACTTTTTCTTCGAGTTTGTACGCTGTTCTTTTTCTTTCAGAGCAAATCGATTGGCGATGCAGTTTACGAAGCGCTCTGGTATAACATGACACCTGGCGAGTGTCGGATTCTATTATTTGTGATATTAAGATCGCAGAAGAGATTGACGATCACCGCTGGAAACGTCATGGACCTTTCTCTAGAAGGATTTACAAGCGTAAGAATCATATCATGTAAATATATACTGTAACGACATGAAATGTCAAGATGTTTAATGTTTTTTAAGACAAAGTAGAAAATGATACGCGCGCGGTCTATTACGCGAGTGAAATTTTTATCGTTTTATTTTGGCTAGGTGATGAAAGCATCCGCTTCGTACATGTCGGTGCTGCACGCGATGTATTAAACGAGACTAGTGGATAACAATTACTTGTGCCAAGCACATCCATTGTGGTTACCGGCGTACTGGACAGTAGCAAGCGTAGCATTACGTATATTTGAAGCGAAAGCCGTTCTAAATATACAGAAAAGAGAATATAATTTATAAGAAAATATAGAAATAATTAAATGGAATTAAATCTCTCTCGGATAGAGAGACCGTAATAAATCGCTTCAGAGAAATTTTCGACCCTTAAAATGTTTAAAAAGCATTTTCACATTATTTATTTTCTATATTTTAAATCATTCACATTTTTACTTTATATCATTAGAATGCAAGTTTCGCTAAATTAAGATAGTTCATATTTTTAAGATGTTTATATTTTTTGCGATTTAAAAAATCATAAATATTCTAAATTTCCATAAAACACAGATTGCATACAAAAGACTTTTTCGCGCTGTTCACTCATTGTCGTCCATGTACTTACTCACTCGCTCATAATGACAACAGGTACACCTACTGTGAATAATTATTTTTTTCTCCCTCGCTATGGACGTCCGATCCGGACATATCAATTTAACTTCCCTCGCCGTGCCGCTTGCGGTCGTTCTCCACATTTTACCGTTTTAAAGCGCCTTGATCTAACCAGCCATTATCCTGCACGATCTCCCGAGGGTCTCGCGCACCGTGCACCCGATCGCCCACGTTCCTGAATTTTTAAGGTTCGAGGTAATCCCGGAGACAATGCTTTCTCTACTCGTTCTTTTTTTCCTCGTTATCTATACCCGCACTTATCTTACCTGACTATTGCAACCGACCTTATCCGGCAATTCTTCCGTTGCGATGGGAATATCTTGTCGGTACTTCCTACTGGTTCACGAGGTGGGGAATCGGTGATGCGCGGTGATTCTCCCGTGTTCATCCGCATTCATCCCCCGTGTTCATCCATGTGTTCAACATCGCTACGAGGTACACGGTTGGATTTTCGATGAAATATCGAAGTTTCATGATAGTACCGATGTAAGGAAGCGTCTCAGTCGGAAATACCATTCGGAGAGCAGGGCTCCGAAAATGGACTCGAAGACCGGTTCGATGATCCTCGATGGCACTGTCAACCGTTCGATCGAGATCGGTCTCCGCGTGATCGGCGTTTGGTCCGACTCGTCCACACGGTCCTCCGTCGCGCCTGCTGGATGATCACTCTGACGATGGCGAAGACTTTTCAGTATCGATATTTCGTCATGCACATTCACACGGACGACCTGTCGCATCTGATGGATGGCCTCAGCACTACGATGTCCTATAGCCTCCTGCTATTGAAACTTACGATATTTTGGATCAATCGACGGTGAGTCCCGCTTATCTATAACGCGAAAACGAACGATGTCGGCACAATCTTTCCATGCGTTTCTGAATCGAGTGAGTTAGATTAGTGTAATCTTTTTGAAAATAAGACGAAATAGAGAATTAATTCAATACGGAAACATATAACAACAACCAAATAAAAATAGATTTGCGCAATATTTGCATAATATTTAATCGTAATGCATCATGGTTGAAAGTACGTGAAGTATGCGAAGAAAGTAAAAGACACATTCTTTTATGATCATAAGAGAGTTCGAAAGGCAAGTCCTCAAGATTCTCGCAGGATATTCTACGACATCCTCGTAATGATGGCCCGGGATCGGACCGATTGCGCGATTGAATGGGTCGTGTGCTCGATGTCAAGGACGACCGATGTGTCGCATCGATCCTCCAATTTAATTATCGGCCTCTATTCGATGTCAGTGTTCTTCTACGGCACCGGCGTACTTGTCGCCCACGCTGACGACTCCGATGAGGAGCTCGCGGTGTCGGCGCGAGAGTTGTTTCTTAAGATGGAGTTACCCTTCAGATCCAATTCATCCCCTGCATACGAGCTCGTCATGATAACACAATTTTTTCACCAGCTCGCAGCAGCCACGATAGTCGGTGTGCTTAACGCCTTAATTGTCTCACTGGTAAGTGAACATGTTCTAAAATAACAAAGATGACAGAAAAAAATTAATTAGTTGGAAGACTCTAATCTTCTAACTTTTGAACAATGCAAATCTCACTGACAGAATGGGACAATATACAATTGACAGTGCCTTTTGAGTAAGTTTTTCGATTTTTTTTTAGAAAGAGGGAAGTGGAAAAAAAGTTGATTATTTTGTACTTATTCAGAAAAGATTCATATTGATTTCATATCCATTTGTGAACAGTTGGTTTTTGAATAAATAAGAATGATATACCTACTTGGTTAATTGCATTGATTTCATACATTTTGAATAAATAAATTTTTATAATACACTTTTTTAGAGAAGTTTTTTATAGTTAGACTTTTTTGTAGAAAGGTACTCTTTTTGGAAAGGTTTAGAAAGTCCGATACACATTTTATGTACTTGGCATATATTTTTTTCTTTTTTTAAAAAGATTTTTTTAGGTATTATAAATTCAATATTTTCTATTTATAATTATATATATAAATAGTGTAACACAGTTCTTGTATAATTATTATAAGAAAAAATTGTATATGTATCAATTCATCAATTTTGAAAAATTGTATATGTATATACATATATATATATATATATATTTCATCATCATATAGCTTGTTCTTCCAATATTGAATTATTATTGAACAAATATTTGTTGAAAAATAATATATTAATGTCGATGTACATTATAAAATAGTAATCCCCTTTTCAGGTTTAGCGTTACATATATTTTTACTTATTATAATTCTAAATGACCTTAATTATTCACTCGATTACAGGGTAGAATGATCGGTGACGCAGCGTACGAAGCGAAGTGATATAATTCGAATCCCACGCAGAGTCGAAATTTTTTCGAGAGGAAGAATATTCGCTTTTGTTTGACATACGTAAAACTCAGCTAGTTGTTTTTCAGAGTAAATCAATCGCAGACACCGTCTACGAGTCCGTCTGGTGCAATATG
>NJRP01000009.1:1502436-1550025 GCA_003063835.1 Aphaenogaster floridana | reverse complement strand
GAGACCGTAATAAATCGCTTCAGAGAAATTTTCGACCCTTAAAATGTTTAAAAAGCATTTTCACATTATTTATTTTCTATATTTTAAATCATTCATCCGAAAATAAAGAATACTAGTCCGCCAATAATAATTTAACAAAAAACTCTTTATTTATATTGACACAATTGGCTAATGATAATTTAACGTTTTTTACGATGTTTCGACCCTCGGGATTGGGTCCTTCTCAAGTAATTGGGCTATGCGTTATCATATATACATCTCACTTATAATAACAGTCCTCAACAATGAAGTTTTTTGATGAAAAAATTATGAGTCAAAAAAATGTTTGCGATTATAAGCGATGGTGTGACAGGTTACTTGATAAGAAAAATTTCGTGGTTTGCGATTGTTTAAAACCATGAAGATAAAACTTGATTAAAATATATGATGTACATGTATTTAAATTATAAAATGTAAAATTTGGAGCAATATGACAAGAGATGTCGGTTGGTCGAGAACAAACAAGCAACTCAAGTTAATCAAGTTTTATCTTCATAGTTTTAAACAATCGCAAACCACGTAATTTTTCTTATCAAGTAACCTGCCACACCATCGCTTATAATCGCAAACATTTTTTTGACTCATGATCTTTTCATCAAAAAACTTCATTGTTGAGGAATATTATTATAAGTGAGATGTATATATGATAACGCATACCCCAATTACTTGAGAAGGACCCAATCTCTAGGGTTGAAACGTCGTAAAAAACGTTAAATTATTATTAGCCAATTGTATCGATATAAATAAAGAATTTTTTGTTAAATCATTCACATTTTTACTTCATATCGACGATATCATTAGAATGCAAGATTCGCTAAATTAAGATGTCCATATTTTTAAGATGTTTATATTTTTTGCGATTTAAAAAATCATATTCTAAATTTCCATAAAACACAGCTTGCATACAAAAGACTTTCGTCTTTTTCGCACTGTTCACTCACTGTCGTCCATGTACTTACTCACTCGCTCATAATGACAACAGGTATACCTACTGTGAATAATTATTTTTTTCCCCCTCGCTATGGACGTCCGATCCGGACGTATCAATTTAACTTCCCTCGCCGTGCCGCTTGCGGTTGTTCTCCACATTTTATCGTTTTAAAGCGCCTTGATCTAACCGGCCATTATCTTGCACGATCTTCCGAGTGTCTCACGCACCATGCACCCGATCGCGCACGTTCCTGAATTTTTAAGGTTCAAGGTAATCCCGGAGACAATGCTCTCTCTGCTCGCTCTTTTTTTCCTCGTTATCTATACCCGCACTTATCTTACCTGACTTTTGCAACCAATCTTATCCGGCAATTCTTCCGTCGCGATGGGAATATCTTGTCGGTACTTTCTATTGGTTCACGTCGACATCGAGGTGGGGGATCGGTGATGCGCGGTAATTCTCCCGTGTTCGTCCGCATTCATCCCCCGTGTTCATCCATGTGTTTAACATCGCTACGAGGTACACGGTTGGATTTTCGACGAAATATCGAAGTTTCATGATAGTCCCGATGTAAGGAAGCGTCTCGGTCGGAAATACCATTCGAAAGCAGGGCTCCGAAAATGAACTCGAAGACCGGTTTGATGATCCTTGATGGCACTGTCAGCCGTTCGATCGAGATCGGTCTCCGCGTGATCGGCGTTTGGCCTGACTCGTCCTACACGGTCCTCCGTCGCGCCTTCTGGATGATCACTCTGACGATGGCGCAGACCTTTCAGTATCGATATTTCGTCATACACATTCGCACGGACGACCTGTCGCATCTGATGGATGGCCTCAGCACTACGATGTCCTATAGCCTCCTGCTTTTGAAACTAACGATATTTTGGATCAATCGACGGTGAGCCCAGCTTATCTATGACGCGAAAACGAACGACGTCGGCGCAATCTTTCCGTGCGTTTCTGAATCGAGTGAGTTAGATTAGTGTAATCTTTTTGAAAATAAGACGAAATAGAGAATTAATTCAATATGGAAACATATAACAACAATCAAATAAAAATAGATTTGCGCAGTTGCATAATATTTAATCGTAGTGCATCATAGTTGAAAGTACGCGAAGTATGTGAAGAAAGTAAAAGACACATCTTCTTTTATGATCATAAGAGAGTTCGAAAGGCAAGTCCCCAAGTTTCTCGCAGGATATTCTACGACATCCTCGCAATGATGGCCCGGGATCGAACCGATTGCGCGACTGAATGGGCCGTCTGCTCGATGTCAAGGACGACCGATGTGTCGCATCGATCCTCCAATTTGATTATCGGCCTCTATTCGATGTCAGTGTTTCTCTACGGCACCGGCGTACTTGTCTCCCACGCCGACGAGTCCGACGAGGAGCTCGCGGTGCCGGCGCGAGAGCTGTTTCTTAAGATGGAGCTACCCTTCGAATCCAATTCATCCCCTGCATACGAGCTCGTCATGATAACGCAGTTCTTTCACCAGCTCGCAGCAGCCACGATAGTCGGTGTGCTTAACGCCTTAATTGTCTCACTGGTAAGTGAACATATTCTAAGATGACAAAGATGACAGAAAAAATTGATAAGTTGGAAGACTCTAATCTTCTAGCTTTTGAACAATGCAAATCTTACTGATATAATGGGACAACATAGAACTGACAGTGCCTTTCGAGTAAATTTTTCGATTTTTTTTAGAAAGAGAGAAGTGAAAGAAAGTTAATTATTTTGTACTTATTCAGAAAAGAGTCAGGCAGATTGAATTTTAATTCTGAAGTATCCATAATTAAATTAATATGTATCGCATTAAATGTGTAATTATTCCGCGTGATGGAGATACGTAATTTATATAAGTAGCTTAGTAGAATAATAAAATTATTTCGATCGCGGATCTCTCGTCGCGCCGCATTGTTCGAGGTAATGAGTATTCTGTATCATCCGTGCGATTAATAACTTACTTTATTTACTTGATTTATGCGTAATGAAAAACGTTCTGGTGAGTTTGATCGATAAACGATAACGTGGAGTATAAGCATTTCCATATTTCTGCCGTTAATTTCCCCGTTCTTTGTAATAAACTAAATCTAATATCGCCCAAAGTGATACATAATTTCCTTTATTTTTTAGCTTTAATATATATTTCTTTACATATATTTAATCTTTTAACAAAATAAATTTGTAATTATATATAGTATTAAATTATATATTTTTATAATGCCTTGAGTGTGCATGGTGTCCATAGATGTTGTAGACAAAGTGAGCTCTGAATATGGATCACGTCTAGATAGATGTCATAATTCAAAATAACGACTTTGAAAATCACAAAATTTTCAAGTATTTTATGAAACAAATACATGTTAAATTTTTTTAAATAGCTGTATTAAAAGGATACGAGTACGTAGGTTTGAAATTTAGATTTTTAAATTTGCTTTTAAAAATCCAATATGGCAAACTTATATTTTTAAAAAACTTATTTTAAACAATTAAAATAAACTTTGATATAAAATAAACCTTTTTGTAACGTAGATTATAAGTTTTCTTTATTATAATACATAGCTAATAGATTTTGAACATTTTTTTTTAATAAAATGAATTTGATATACGACATTTTTGACATGATATAATGACATAATATTCTATAATTCTAAAATCCATATTTTATATTAAAAAAATTAAACAATTAAATTTATTTTATTATAAATTTTACATATAATTTCTTGTATTTAAAATGCTTTTTGAAAATTTGTGATTCTGGCATCGAATTCGTAATCAGCAATTTCAAATACCATGAAAATGCGTGAAAAAAAATTTAATATATATTGGTTCATTGAGAGTTTGTGAAATTTTCCGCCATATTGGATTCACCATTTTTGAATTTATCATATTAACATCAAATTCATATTTAGCAACCTTGTAAACATTATTAAACAAAGATGCACGAAATAAAATTAATATAATCTATTTTATTACAAATATGCTATATTGAATCCGCCAATTTGAAACTTGAAATTCTAATATCAAATTCGTATTTAATGACTTCGTAAACTCTTATATATAAATTATCATAAATCAATACATGGAAATACTCTGCACATTTTAGGCTCACATTTGCATTTTGAAGTTTTATACTCAAGGAGTCAATATATGTAATATTAATTATGTATTAAATATATAAGAATTTATTTCTGTAAGATATAATAGATTTTGCTTATCTGCTATTACTTCTTTTGTTGATAAATTTTTGTATTTACAAGTTGTTCTTTGCACTGAATCGACGGTAATATCGAGACCAACTGCAGGGCGTTGACCGTTATTTTTAGATTCTTCACGTAGGTGGGCAAATCGATATAATGTGCCGAGGGTTGGTAGAAATCTCCTCAGGTGACGACACGTTCGACTTGCGAACCTCGACCATCAAAGCTCTAATACGACGACATCAGAGAATTATCGCACTCTCGGCCGACATCGAGACTCTTTTCTCGTATATAGCTCTGATGCAATTCCTATGGAACACTTTGGTCATCTGTTGTCTCGGATTTCTAATTGTGTCTGTGAGTGATGCTTTATGAAGTCAAACACGCACGCAATTAATATATACGCAATAATATTAAATTGCCGTTACACTAAACATTTTTATTTTGTATTGTCGGATCATTGATACGCAATAAAACGAAATATCTCGTACGAGAATATCCAAAATAATTGATGGCGGTCAAGTGTGGGTTTTAGAGCACTCTTATTTTGCTCGCCATTCAGAGCGTTTGACGTTTGGTATTATTTTCGACCATGTTACAGTCGATTGGCGACACACAAGGGACGACAATGTTGATTAAATCTCTCTTTTTTTATGTCGTCATCACTTTGGAGGCATTCATATTTTGTTATGCTGGAGAATATCTCAGCGCCAAGGTCAGAACAATGCAGTTACAAATATTATCTTTTATGAATTCAATATTTTCTATTCATAATTATATATATAAATAGTGTAACACAAAGTCCTCGTATAATTATTATAAGAAAAAATTGTATATGTATATATATATATATATATATAAAATTGTATATATATATATTTCATCATCATATAGCTTGTTCTTTCAATATTGAATTATTATTGAACAAATATTTGTTGAAAAATAATATATTAGTGCCGATGTATTATACATTATAAAATAGTAATCTCCTTTTCAAGTTTAGCGTTATATATATTTTTACTTATTATAATTCTAAATGACCTTAATCATTCACTCGATTACAGGGTAGAATGATCGGTGACGCAGCGTACGAAGCGAAGTGGTATAATTCGAATCCCACGCAGAGTCGTTTTTTGTTATTGCTGATTTTGAGATCGCAAAGAAAGTTAACTATTACGATCGGAAAATTTATGGATCTCTCTCTAGAACGTTTCACAACAGTAAGATGTATTTTCAGAATTATGTTTTTTTTTTGCTGTATCTGGTATAGATTGTACATATTTTGAAAATACACGTTGCTAATTTTGAATTCAATAAATTAATAGGGAATAATATATTTTTATATATACATTTCAAAAGAATATATATCCCTATTTTTTCTGTTTTATTAAATTTTCATATCAGTTCTATCAATAAAAATATATCGCGTTTTAGTAGCTGCCACACAAAATACGACAAGTGCTACCTTCTTTCTTCTAGATTATTAAGGCATCAGCGTCTTATGTATCCGTGCTACATGCTATGTCTTGAAGACCGTGTATAGTTGAAGAGGCAATACTCTCCATGTATTTATGTAGCTAGCTATTGTGTTATAAGAAACGCGACATTTCGCGTATTCTAGTAACTCATAGTGTTACACGAACGTGGATGCCCTCATGTAAAACTACATCAATACATCTTATTTGGTTCGATAATGGCGTTGCACTTTTTATAGATAAATGTCTTCATGCGCTGCTTCTTCCCTCATCGTCGCAAACCCCGCTTTCAATTTATCCTTAATGAATTTATGTTACACAATTCCCGTTCTTTATTTCTTCGAAAGTTTTACGTATTCCACGCACGCACTTGCTACTCACGTGTGTTTAGCGCACGTACATTTGCCTTGCATTTTTAATGCAAATAATGGACAGCGACCGAGCGATGCGTACACGAAGGTATATTGAACGCCTTCATGGCTGCGTCTGCCTATTTTTTTTGTAATTATTGAGCCATTGTTCTATAGTTTTTATTCGTGACTTTTAATACTTCTAAGAAAGAAAAGAATATTACGAGAAATATGCAATGAATAATTATTATCTCGTGCGGGATCAACCGAGTATTGAATCCGTAGAACTTTGCAGTTTCACTGAGACTTCTCGATTGACCATATCCAAGAATTGACTTAGAGCTTTCGATCATGCCGTAGTTGGAAATTTCGCCTTTTAATTTATAACTCTCCGAAATCTAACGTTTCTTCAGTGTAGTCTCACTTCAGCGAAGAATATTTGAGTTGTGCCGATCATTTGGGTTAAATCATTATTAAATAATACATTAGTAAATCAAATCTTTCTACATTATAGTCTTACCTATAATGTAGACAGAGAAAAAACCGAGAATTAGCGAAAAATAACTCACGGTATCATCGGTTTGAAAAACTGTCTTCGACGTCAGATGGAGAACAAGATAGATTCAATAAATACCGTGTGTCGTTCTGTGGAATACGGGCTTCGTCTAATCGGTGTATGGCCGGGCATGTCGTACGCAATTATACTTAAAGTTCTCAGCATATCATCGATGATTGTATTTCAAATCTTTCAGTATCAATACGTGATCGTGAACTTCGGCGAGGAGGACCTAATGGTTCTCATGGACGCACTAAGCGTAACTTTCGCTTACACCCTTCTGCTTATCAAAATGCTTATTTTCGCGTTCAATGCTCGGTAAGCTTTTTCAACGCGATGTATACCGAGAGCACAGAGTTAAATATGATTCGCAAAACAAACACTTCCCGCATCCTTCGTTCTAGATCCCAAGTTATAAATCGCACTAAAAGAATTTCTTTGATTTACATAAATTTTATCATTAATTCATATAATTTCGACATCTCGTGAAATGAAGATATCTCTTCTTGCACAACCACATCGGTCAATATTTTTTTTAATAATCCATTATAGTCTGCTGAATGAAATCATAACATGTATGACCAAGGACTGGAAAGAATGCGACATTTCGGACGAGTATACGATGACCAGAATAGTTTATGTATCCCGTTGGCTCTCCAACGTTATAATCTGCTCGCACATGATGTCAGTATTCCTTTACGCGATAGGCACGATAATGAAGATTAAAAACGAAAATCAAACCGATGTTCGAGAGCTCATCATCAAGATGGAGATACCTTTCGAGATTAAGAGCACACCAGTACACGTAGCTGTTCTCGTTACGCAATTTATTCATCAGACGAGTGCGGCTGGTATGGTGGGCGTATTGAATTCTTTGTTGATAATATTGGTAAGTTTGAGCGTTCGTTTGTGATTTGCCGATGTTCCCGGAAACTGTAAAAGAAAATAACTACATTATGATGCAAAAAAGGAAACATATAATTGTTTATCAAATAAAGTTATACGAACAGACGCGAAAAGTACACTCTTTCACTTTCGTTTGATGTGTTAATTCAGATCCAGACCAAACAAACGGGCGCAAACAAATACAAATGAACACTATCAGTTCTCGCTGTCCGCACTCATTTAAACAGGTTCATACGTGTTTATTTGCACTCGTTTGCTCTGAATCCAGATTAAGACGTTAAATTAGACTGAAAACACATATCGTGACGTTTAGGTTCTTCACGTGTGTGGACAGATTGAAATAATGCGGCAAAAATTGAGTGAATTTACGCAGAAGAACATCGAGCGGAAGAACATCGAGCAGGGTGTGAACGAGAGCGTCGTGAAAACGCTGATCGTTCGGCATCAGCAGATTATCGCCTTCTCTAAAAACATCGAGGCTCTCTATTCAAATATCGCGCTGATACAATTTGTATCAAACACTCTGGTTATCTGTTGTCTAGGATTTCTTATCGTGATCGTAAGTACACTGAAATAATATTAATTTCGTTGAAATATAAAATAAAAAAAAATTACAGTCAATCGGTGTCCCGGGCGGATCAATGATGTTGGTCAAATCCGTGTTCTTTTACATTGTTATGAGCTTGGAGGCATTTATATATTGCTTTGTCGGAGAACATCTCAGTACGAAAGTCTGTATATAATACATTATATATGTTTCTTGTATACTATGTGCTGCTTTTCGACAAAGATTTATCGTATGTTTTAGAGCGAAATGATCGGCGACGCGGCGTACGAATCGCTTTGGTACGAACTGAGCCCGAGTCAAAATCGAGACATTTATGTTATGATTGTAAGATCCCAAAAGCAGTTGACGCTCACGATAGGAAAAGTCGCGGAACTCTCGTTGAAGCAATTTGCCAACGTAAGAATTTAGTAAAATAATGAAAGCGACGAGAAAAAGATACATTTGTGTTCGGAGTGTTATCAGAAGTGATATTTTGACAGTCGTTTCCTAATCATTGTGTTGAATATGACATTTGCGCATGATAGTCATAATCGCTTTTATCATGTTGTAGATCGTGAAAGCTTCGGCGTCATACGTATCGGTGTTGCACGCGATGTATTGAGGCCTGAATGTACTTTGAACGCTTATATCTTCGCATGCAGAAGACTATAGTACTTTTACACGATTGACAATTTTTCTATTCAGAGACTCGACGGGGTTTCATATCGAGTGTACGCGAATGGAGGAACAAGAAAATTATTTACCGAGGCATCGATTCGTGATAATCATACTTGTAGTGCATAAGCACAGAGCTATAAATCCAACGTTGATTCTCTCAATCGATGTACTTTGCCGGATCTGATAAAATCAAAATAAAAGCATTTTTTAAAAACAAAAATTTAATTTTATTTAATTGTCGAGTGCCACTTTAAGTTTTTTATACTGATTAAGATCAAATTTGAATAATATTTCTTGTTTTAAGAATTTATTTCTATGCATGTGAAATTAATTTCAAGTATATAAATATGAAAATATATAAATACGTTTACATGTGTAAAAGTAGTGTAAAAGTATTGAAAAAATATGTTACTTTTTTATTTTTTATATTGAATTTTTCTGAATGAAGTTAACTGTATAATAAAATAATATTTTATGACTAAAAATTAAATATATATTTCTTATATATGTATTTTATTGCAATATCAGTATAAATTTATTTGCTTAAGATTCTTGAGCTAATGATTAAAGGTGTAATGTGAAAATACTATTGTACAAAAATAGTATTACAGTATATTATGAAGTACTTATCTTCATTACAAGAAAATGTCGCCCGACGAGCTGCCTTTTTCTTCGCCACGTGCTCTAGCCTGTACACCGTTAGATCCTTCATTAGATCCTTCTCGGAATCACCTACAGCACCAACTGTGATCTTCGCATTAGTCTTTCCATTGCAATGAACTCCTGAGGTACGTCTTCGTTTTCCTCCCTAACAAATCCCCCCGATATGTTTTCCCAACAGCGAGTACCTTTTAACCTTACGGTGAGCAGTTCTCTGAAACTGTGTTCCACCTATCTTGTTCACTGCATTTTTAAAGAAAACGTGTAGTTGCTGCTTCGTGATCGGCAGCTCGATGGACGGAAGGGACGACGGAAGGGACGACTGTACTGTTCATTTTCATTGTCCATCGGACTACAGTTGCGATTTTTATGCAGTAAAGTATAAATATATATTTAACAAATATTTAACAAATATTAATTGGTGAATGATTGATAAGATAGGATTATATTTAGTCAATTTGTGAGACGATAAAAATATTTGACGCAATTATAATCCTTGAAACGTTTTTTATAGCCTTTAAGAAAGACGCGGATGACCACTCTTAATCGCACGATTTGATTCGGTCATCACATTTACGTTATTTGGCCATATATACCATCTCTATCATCATATTTAAATTTTGCTGAATAATAATGCTGAGCATGACTCAAGTCTCTTAGTATCGATACATGATGGTTTAACTTACATTTTTAATGCAAATAACGAATAGCAACCGAGGGATTCGTAGAGTTAAAAAAAACTTTGTCTCTACCTTCGTTTCCTACCTGTCTTTTTTGCAACCACCGCAATTATTGAGATATCGATTTATAATTTTTCATCGTGACTCCTGAGACAGAAAGAAGTAGAATGTAAATAATTTCTATTGGTCGGCTACAACTGAGGTGGGGGTTATTCGAATGCTGAATTAGATGCACTCTAGCGATAGAATTTTACAGTTTCACTGAAACCTCTCGACCGATCGTATCTAGAGACAAAGTTAAGTTAAGACTATATCGACTACATTGTAGCTGGAAGTTTCGGCGTTTGTCTTTTAACTTTACGAAATTGAACGTTTCGTCAGTATTACAGTTTTAGTGGAAAAATTTCAAGCTGTGTTGTACACCGATCATTTAGATTAAATGTTGTCACTTTAGCAAATTGATACCTCCTTCTGGATTATATACTCATTTCTAATGTAAACAGAAGAAAGCAAAATTAATTAAAGTGATATACCACTGAGTGATCGTTCCGTAAAATTAACTTATTCAATGAATAACAAAACGAAATCGGTGAATACCGTATGTCGCTCCGTGGAGTTCGGTCTTCGAGTGATCGGTGTATGGCCGGGTACATCGTATGCAATTTTGCGCAGAGTCTGCTGCATATTTTCGATGGCGGTGTTTCAGGTCTTTCAATATCGATACTTGATCATGCACTTCAACGAGACCAACATTTTTCTCCTCATGGACGTGATAAGCGCAACCGTAACTTATAGTCTTCTGTTTATCAAAATGCTTATTCTTGTGTTCAACGTTCGGTAAGCTTTTTTGTCCCGATGTACGTTGTGTATAAAATCAAGTACAGTCACAAAATAAGCACATTCCAGATCCTCTATTCTAGATCTCAAGCTAATAATTACAAGAAAAGAAATCTTTGATTATGTAAATTTGCAAATCTGCACTGATTCATACATTTCCGGTAATATTTCGCGAATAACTGATTCCATATCGGCCAATATTTCTTTGAATAACTCATTATAGTCTGCTGGACGATATCATAGCACACGTGGTCGAGGATTGGAAGGATCGCGATGTTTCGAACGAGTACGCGATGAACAGAATGGCTTACCTCGCTCGTTGGTTCTCCAACTTGACAATTGGTTCGCACGCAATATCGATATTCTTCTATGCGACCGGCACTTTGTTGAGACACAAAGGCAGCAATCAAACTGATACTCGAGAACTCATTCTCAAGATGGAGTTACCTTTCAAGATCGAAAGTACATCAGTATATCTCACCGTTCTCGTTACGCAGTTCGTTCATCAGATAAGCGCGGCCAGTATGGTAGCTGTGCTAAATTGCTTGCTCCTAACACTGGTAAGTTTGAATGTTTTTCCGTGATTTTTCTAAAAATTATAAAGCAAAATGATTACGACATAATGCCAAGAAAAATAATTTAAAAATTTAAATTGTATTAATGACATACTTAAAAATATATCATTAAACAGATACATTATTATATAAAATACATTATTAGATCAAGAATACATTACCATTATTTTTAAAAAAATAATTAAATTAAAATTCATAAAATTACAATATTTATTCTATTTCCTAGGCTATTAAAGATATATAACAGATAAGTAAGTGAAAATAAAAACGCAATAATTATTAATTGGTATTCAAATATTTTAACAATTTATTATGTAATTTCTTTAGACACTTAAATTCCCAAAAATTAAAGAATTAGACTCATTTATATTAAATATAGAAAGAAAAATAAAAGACAAAGAAAATGTTTTTATTATACCAGATGTCAAATTGAATTGGTCATATATTATTTAGGTTCTTCACGTGTGTGGGCAGATTGATATAATGCGGCAAAAATTGAGTGAAATCACACAGAATATCGAGCGAGATGTGAACGAAAATATCGCGAAAATGTTGATCGTTCGGCATCAGAAGATTATCTCCTTCTCGATGAATATTGAGACTCTCTTCTCGAACATAGCGCTAATACAATTCGTGACAAATACTTTGGTCCTCTGTTCTCTAGGATTTGTTATTGTAATTGTGAGTACACGTGAAACGTAACTTCTTCGAAACATAAAATATTTAAAATTTTTAGTCCATTGGTGTCCCGGGTGGATCGCCTATGCTAATAAAGTCCGTGTTCTTTTACTTTCTAATCAATGTGGAGGCATTTATGTTTTGCTTTCTTGGAGAATATCTTAGTACGAAAGTCAGTATACAATATAACATATATATATATATATTGGATATATTGTTTTACTGGATATATTTTGCTACATTGTTTTATAACAAAAATTATTTTAGAGTAAAATGATTGGCGACGCGGCATATGAAGCGCTTTGGTACGAATTGAACCCAATTCAGAATCGAGATATCCTCCTTATAATTATAAGATCACAGAAGTACTTGACGCTCACGATTGGAAAGGTTGCGGATCTTTCGCTGAGGCAATTTACTAGCGTAAGGTTTTAATGAAGTAATAAATATAGCTAAATAGAGGCGTATTCATAGTGAAGAATTTTGTGTTGATTGGTTTGATATGACCGAGTGACGATCTCTAGTCGTTTCATCGCGGCATAGCATTCGCGTATGATGATCGTAATTGCTTCTATCATGTTGTAGATCGTGAAAGCCTCAGTGTCATACATGTCGGTGTTACACGCGATATATTGAGGCCTAAACATACTTTATGCTCCGCTTATATCTTCGCGTGCAGAAAGATATAGTACTTTTACTACCGCCATCAGCCGGTTACGTGATTAGCAATTTTCCTATCCAGAGACTCGATGGGGTTTCACATCAGGTGTACGTATAAGAGTAGACAAGTAGGAGTATGGTGTATTAAAGTATTGATTTGTGATGAACAATGTGAAGTTGATCTTCTCAGTAGATGTATTTTCCAAAGTTAACAGCAAAATATAAAAGCATTCAATCGAATACTTAATTAAATTATTTAGTGCTGCTTCAAATTATGAAGTTAAAATTTGAGCTTGGAAAATTCTATGTGTGTGTATTGTGTATGTATCTGTATGTGCGCGCTCGCATATGTTTGAATTTTAATTAATTACATATGTAAATATATATACGCATGTGTGTGCATATAAAAGATATGATTAAAATTATTTTTATATCTTGTTTCTTTTATTATATATATATTATATAATAGAATTAATTGCAAAACAAAATAATAATTGATATATTCTGTATATATTGATCGCGGTTTTATTATATTTTCCATTTATTTTTAATTAAAAAATAAGTATAAATTTTTATTTTATTTTATTTTAATGTTTGTGAAATTATTTTATAGCACATACCGGAATTGATTCTAGTAAAGTTTTTCATCGTCTTCGAGCAAAAAAGGAACTCAGTTAAAATCAGCTTTTACATTTATGGTATCTAGTCGTGTTCATATTTAGATTGCACAGAACTACTCATGATGCTGAGCTGCATGAGGCTGAAATTTGTTAGTATCGATGTATACGATGGTGCACGTTTGCCTTGCATTTTTAATACAAATAACGGACAGCGAACGATCGATGCGTACACGAGGGTATATAGAAGTTCTTTATGGTTATCGCTGTGCCTGTTCTTTTTTTTTGCTACTGGAGTAATCATCGAAATGTTGGATTATTTACTCGCAGTTTCTAAGACAAAAGAATATGAAAAAATAAGATGGAAATAGAGGATAAGTATTTTCTATTGATCTACAATTGAAGTAGGGGTTACTCGAGTATTAAATCCATAGAATTTTACAGTCTCGCTGAGAACTCTGATCACATACCCACTGATAACTGTTAACTGTAACTGAGTTAAAATTATTAATCATGCTATGGTCAAAAATTTCCACTTTTTAATCGGTGGCGTTATAAAATATAATGTCAAAATTGTATTAGTATTTCAATGCTACTTAAGCTATGTACGCTGAATTATTTATATTAAACAATTTTATACTGATAAATTGATATCTTTTCTCGGATTATAATCTTACTGTAACACAGACGGAGAAGAAAACCGAGTTATCTTAAAATATTAGTGTTAAATCAGGTTGATGTTATCGTGTCGCGAGACTGATTTAGTCAGACTCAATGAATAAGGGGGTAGAATCGGTAAATACCGTGTGTCGTCCTGTCGAGTTCGGACTTCGCGTGATCGGTGTATGGCCGGGCACATCGTACGCAATCTTGCGCAGAGTATTCTGTATATCTTCGATGGCGATATTTCAGACCTTTCAATATCGACACTTGATCTTGCATTACGACGAGGAAGATATCTTGCTCCTCATGGACGTTTTAAGCGCAACTCTGGCTTACACTCTTCTGCTGATCAAATTGATTATTTTTGCGTTCAATGCTCGGTAAGCTTCTTCATCGCGATGTATATTGAGTTATAAATGCAATTTGCAAAATAAACATATCCCGGATTGTCCATTCTAGATTCCAGATCATAAATCACAAGAAAGAATTCTTAATTTATATCACAATTTTGTCATTAATTCATAACTCTCTGACAACATCTAGCGAAGTAAAGAAGTTTTGCGCGACTCGGTCAATATTTCTTTAAATAATCCGTTATAGTCTGCTGAACAAAATCATAGCGCGCTTAGTTGAGGATTGGAAAGAACGCGATGTTTGCGACGAGTACACAATGACTAGAATGGCATACATCTCTCGTCGGTTCTCCAATTTCATAATTGCCTTGTATGCACTTTCGGTGTTCCTCTACGCAACCGGTACTTTGTTGAGGTACAAAAGTAGCAATCAGACTGACACTCCAGAGCTTATCCTTAAGATGGAATTGCCCTTCAAAATTGAGAGCACATCGGTACATATAGTTGTTCTTGTTACACAATTTGTTCATCAGACAAGCGCAGCCAGTATGGTGGGCGTGATGAATTCCTTGCTAATAACACTGGTAAGTTTAAATGTCTTCCCATAATTTCAATGTTAGTATTTCTGGAAATCGAAAAAGAGAATAATTGCGACGTGTGATATGTGCAGAGGAGAAGAATTTACAGACTTCAAATTATTTTAGAGATAACAAATATATTAATTATAATTTCCATTGTTTTTTAATTCAAAAAATAAAATTGTGTTAATTGAGCGAAACATTAAATTGTACTGAATGCACTCGTGACGTTTAGGTTCTTCATGTGTGCGGACAGATTGATATTGTGCGGCAAAAACTGAGCGAAATCACGCAAAAAGACATCAAGCAAGGTGTAAATAAGAGCATTGTAAAAATGTTAATCGTTCGGCATCAAAAAATTATCTCTTTTTCCAAGAATATCGAAGCCTTCTTCTCAAATATCGCGCTAATACAATTCGTGTCAAATACCCTGGTTGTCTGCTGTCTAGGATTTCTTATCGTGATCGTAAGTACACCTCGAAATTATGTAACATGATTGAAACATAAGGTATTTAAAATTTTTAGTCTATTGGTGTCCCGGGCGGATCGTCTATGCTAATAAAATCTGTGTTTTTTTACATTGTTATCAGCATGGAGGCATTTATATTTTGTTTCCTTGGAGAACATCTCAGTATGAAGGTCAGTATGTGATGTAAAGCATAGCAAATACAATACATTAAGATTTATTGTACATTTTAGAGCCAAAAGATCGGCGACGCGGCATATGAATCGCTTTGGTACGAACTGAACTCGAATCAGAATCGAGACGTCCTGATTATGATCATAAGATCTCAGAAGACTTTGACGCTCACGGTCGGAAAGTTCATGGATCTTTCCCTACAGCAATTCGCCAGCGTAAGAAATTTGCGATATAATAAAAGAAACTTAGAAAAGCTATATTTGTAGGCAGGCTGTTAACGTGAATGATGTTTCGACAGATGAGCGACGTTCTCTAGTCGCTTCGTCGAGGCATGACATTCGCGTATGATGGCAGTAATTGCTTCTATCATGTTGCAGATCGTGAAAGCTTCGGCGTCATATGTGTCGGTGTTACACGCGATGTATTGAAGCCTTAATGTACACTGCACGCCGTTTATATCTTCGCGTGCAGAAGGTAGTACTTTTACTTCAGCCAGCCGTTTACACGATTAACAATTTTCCTATTCAAAGAGGCGGAGTTTCACATCAAGCGTACGCGTGTAGACAAGCAGGGGTACTGAAGCATCGATTTACTGAGGCGTCCGTTCGCGATGGCTTTATTTAGCCTGCAGTGCATAAGGGTAGAGCTATAAATAACATCGTTGATATTTCAGATCGATGTACTTTACCGAATCTGATAATTAAACAACGGCTAAAGAAGACATTTGATGAAAGAAGATTAATTTAATCAATCACTAGTGTCTTCATATTATAAATTTGACAATTGATTTGGATGATTCTTACGGTAACTAAACGAAAAACTATATGAAATCAAATTTATTATGTTAAAAATGTAGTAAAAATAATGTACACAAATAGTATTATGATATTGTGAAGTACTCGCCTTGGTTGTAAGGAAAAATTTCCCACTGAACTCTCTTTCTTCACCACGTCTTCCTTCCTGCACCGTCGTTGTCCAACTGCCCGAGCCTTCTTGCAAGCATCTATAGCGCCAACTATGATGTTTACACTGGTCTTTCCATCGCTACGAACTCCTGCGATACGTCTTAGTCTTCCTCCCTCACAATCCCCCACGTTGAGCTTTCCCCTAGCGAAACATTTCAACCTCTCGGCGAGCAGTTCGTCAAAGCTGCACCTCCTTTTCTTGCCTATTGCATTTTTAAAGCAGGCGTACAGTTGCATCGTGGTCGAAAGTTCGAAAAGAAAGGGACCCTACCCACCGTCTATATTCGTAATTTCTAAAATTGCAGTTGCAGTTTTTTTCTTCTTTTTTGCACAATGTAATAAAATAAATATTTAATGAGTTGTGATTGGTCAGTGGTCGATGACACAAGTCGCAGGTCGTGTTCGGTTGTCGACCTGCAAGTTTTAATCTGAATAACGTTATTCGACCACGTACCGCGATTGATCCACGAAGCGTCTCCCGTCGAAGAGAAATATGGGGATGACTACGCTTAGCCGGTTGGTCAGGTTCGGGCTTCACATTTACGGTTTACAGCCATATGCATCGTCCACTGTGGTGTTCAGATTGTACTGGATCATAATGTTGAGCACGGCCCAAGTCTTTCAGTACGGATACGTGGTGATGAACATTCATATGGACGACTTCTCTGAGTATATGGACGGAGTGGGCAGCGCAATGACGTCTTCTCTACTCTATATTAAGCTCGTCATTCTTTGGACCCATCAACGGTAGGGCGTACTTACGAAATAATATGCAAATCGTGCAACTCATTGTCGGCAATTTGCCGAAACTACCGATCAACAAAATATCAATCAGCTCTTGATTCTATTCAGTCGTTTAATTAAGAGTAGAAAGCATACATATGTGTATTATGAGTTGTCGGTTCTTTCTGATACTTTAATAAAATGTTTGCTCCGAATCCAGAATTAATCCAATTTCATGGTAAACAAGAGTAAAGCAGACATTAACGCGAACAATTAACAAGAGTAAAGCAGACATTAAAGCGCTACATTAATGTACCTGATCTTCTGTAGAATATTTTTCGATCTGTTGCAAATGATGTCTGCGGACTGGCGGGATTACACCTCGAATCGCTACTGCTCGCGCGTAATGACGGACACAGCGAATCTTGCACGTCGCACCTCAAGGTGGATCGTCGGCATGCAAATAGCCTCCGCATCTTTATACAGTATCGGCGTACTCGCCTCTAATGCAAACAGTCCCGAGGAATTAGAGCCGCACGAGCGAGAACTTATTCTGAAGATGGGGTTTCCATTCAATATTAGCACAAATTTTATTTACACAACAGTTCAAGCTATTCAATTTTATCATCTGTTTTTAGTCGCCTGTGGCATTACAATTATTAATTCACTTCTCGTCACTCTGGTAAGTTCGATTTGCACGATACGCTTGCTCAAGAAAAGAAGGAAATTCTATTGTTTCTAACTTTTTTAATTAGATCTTTTATTTTAAATAAGATTGTCAATTAATTAAATTATTATATATATATATATATATATATATGTATGTATATATATATTATGTATAAATTTTAAGAATCTCTTGTAAGTTATGGTGTAAATGATTTCATAAATTAAATTTTGTGTATCTTTTTGATATCTAAAAAATGACATTAAAAAATAATTTTTTACTTTCCTGAGAGAGAGAGAGATCATAAAGCTATAAACCTTAGATACTTCACATCTGTGGTCAAATCGACATTCTTCGAGAATCGTTGACAAAAATCTTTTCCAAAAATTCGCCGGATTCGATGGACGAAATTACGATGCGATCGTTGATCATAAAGCATCAGCGTATTATTATATTTGCTGAAAAAGTCGAGAACCTTTATACGTACATCGCATTGATGATGCTCTTATCAGACACAATCATCATATGCTGCTTAGGATTTATTATCGTTTCTGTAAGTAATATGCCTAAAGTGACGTTCGATTACTTATAAAAACAAATATTGCGTATTGGGTCGAAAAACGGTTGATAATTATTACCACCGAAGATATTTGGAAGTGTCGTATATATGCAACTAACTAAATTATCAAATTATTCGCATACATGAAAATTTCAGTCACTTGACACACCCAATCCCGCAGCGATCTTGGTGAAGTCTCTGGTATACTATATCTCGATGAACGTCGAGCCTTTCATATACTGTTTCTCCGGCGAATATCTGAGTGCCAAGGTCAGCATATAGGAAGAGAAATGGCTGCTTCATTAATTTGCGGATATGTCGAACGTATCTCGTATTTTTTTCTCTTTCAGAGCAAAATGATTGGAAGTGCGGCGTACGATTCTCTCTGGTACAATTTTCCAGCCAAAGAAAGTCGAACTATACTATTCCTCATTGTGAGATCGCAGAAAAGATTGACGCTCACGAGTGGAAAAATCATGGACCTTTCCTTGGAACGATTTACCAGCGTAAGATTTAACTAGTGTTTTTTTTGGCACTTGTCTGCTTCGTAACGTGAAATTCGAATATTTTCAATAAGCTTTATTATTAATATTATTTTTAATTAAGATTCTAATTAATATATATGTGAAAATTTGCTGTGTTGTTATAATACACATAAGATTAAAATAAAATTCATTATTTTTATCTCTTAACATTAATTTTTGAAATAAATTGAACTGCAAAAATTAGCATGGCGATGTTCACATCACATTACATTATTGATGACTTCAAATAGTTTCCATCTATTATATTATTATTTAATTATATTTTTTATAATTTTAAATGAATTTAATTAATTTTTTAATATTCTGTACATTTAGAAAAATCGAGTAATAATATTTCAGGTAGTAAAGGCATCGTTGTCGTATATGTCGGTGTTATTAGCGATGAATTGAAAATAGATGATATATTGTTAATGAGACTGTAACAATAACATGAAGCAATAGCAGAAAGTAGAATTTAGTAAGAAGAAGGTAAATATATAAGGTTTGTTCTAAATGTTACTACTATTCCATTTTTCACCTTCCTCTCACAAGTTGCGAATAATTAGAACTATTTACACTTTTTTTGTGCAAGAAAAGGATGTTATAATTGTTAATGTAAAACTAAAACACAATTATGTGATGAAAGTTTTTCTTATCCGGACGGAATATTCCTCATGATACTATTAATAAGACAAAATCGACCAGAGTCCTTTTTTCCTACATTTTTAATGCTTTTAGTTTTTTGTTCATCTACGGCGAAAAAGCGGTACTGAAAAACAAACTTTCGCAATTTCGCTTTCTTTTGGTACTTCCGGTCCGCACTCTCAAAACTTGAATTATTTCTTTTAGCTGTCGTGCACAACTTTGCATCTGACGCGTTTGCATTTTATTAAACTCGTTATTTTTCTTTTTTACTATATGATCTTGAATTTATTTATCCAGTTTTATCAGAAAGAAGTTCAGGTTCGATATAAGTAATACGAAAATGTTGCATTAGATAATACTTTACGATGTACATTTCGACTTTGAAAAACGGATCACTCAAAACCCATGAATTTTGTACTTCTCCGCCAGGTATTCTGGCATGTATCATCGTCTTCGTCGTGCTTCTTCCAATTTGCTACTACTTGCAACACGAACTATAAGTTTTACGCGGAGTCCGTTTCAGAGAAACATACTCTCGGCGATATGTTTTCGTCCTTCTCCTCCTTTGCCACGCACGAATAGGGAAACTTTTCAAGCGTCGTGCAGGTCGTAGAAGCTGCACTCCCGGGGTTGTTGCATTTTTAAAGAAAGTACGCGGTATTGTCTGTGGTCAGAAACTCGACTTCGCGGAGAGAGAAACGGTACCACCCTCAACTTTGCACGTACCAGGCTTGCGATATTTGATGAGATCGTCGCATATGGTTCAAGTCCGTCAAAATTTGCGATACGTGACGATAGGAATATTTAACGAGTAGTTGTTCGATTGGTCGATGTTTAGCGATACGGAGCTACGTTCGACTCCACTTTCTCGGATTTTTCAGCGTGCAAAGTTATCTGGTGGCATATGTGCATCTAAAGCGATCCTCGGCCTGTTTTCTGTCGTTTTCGGGAAGCATGGAGACCAGTACGGTCAGTCGCGTGGTCAAGATCGGTCTTAGCGTTTGCGGTATCTGGCCGTATCTACCGTTAACCGTTTTATTTCGATTGTTTTGGACTGTGATGCTGGGCACAGTTCAGTTTTTTCAGTATCAATACGTAGCGATATACTTTCACACTAACAATTTCTCCGACTTTATGGATGGTGTAAGCAGTACGATGACATACACTCTGTTGTTCATCAAAATTTGTATTTTGTGAGCGAATCAACGGTAAGATATACATCATATAAATTTCGTTGCAATTTTGTATTATAATTAGCATGTAAGATAAGATTACATTTGTGAATTATGTGAGTGATTAGAAATATACAGGATTACGTATAGATACTAACAATAAGATACCGTTTATATATCATATCTATTCTTTATTCTATCAAATCTGCTATTTTCTACGAAATTTACATGTTACCTGATGCATAAATAACATTATTGCCTTGTCACTTTTATATTTAATTTATTATTAATTCATATTTAATTTATCATTTAATTTGTTAACAATATTTACTTATCTGAAAGTTAATAATATTGAATGCGTAATTGAGACACAATCCTTTTATTCAATTCCCTTTAGAACGTTCTCCGACATACTGCAAATGATGGACTGGAAGAACTGCGTTTTGACTGACTGCAGTCTGCGCATCACAACCAACAAGGCCGAACTCTTGCACCGCTTCTCAAATTGGATCATCGGTCTTCAACTGACTGCCATAGTTCTGTACAGCTGCGGCGTGTTCGCTGTTAACGCCAGTGATGTTCAAAAGATGAATGTGTCCGCGCGGGAACATACGTGGTGCTACTCAAAATTTCCGAGAATTTGATTGTCCCGAGTAAATCACTAGTGGTACGAACTTGCGCCACTAAATGCCTCTGAATCTTTCAACTGTTAATCTACCCCAACTGGCGTCTCTAAGTATAATACTTAAAGTAAATATTAATGTTTTTACGAGCAAATTTTTGGAAATTTTGGGTAGTTTATTTTTAGTTTTAATTTTGGGCACTTTACATAAAACGCGGTGTAAAAAAAACAGCCAAAACTCGGAAACACGTGCACTTATAAAGACGCCAGTTGGCAGATTAATAGTTGAAAGATACACTCAGAAGCATTTAACGGCGCAAGTTCGTACCACTACTGGTTTGCTCGGGACAATAAAATTCTCGGAAATTTTGGGTAGCACCTCGTATCTTGAAGATTAAGCTACCATTCCAGATTGATATACTTCTCCCATTTATGTTACAGTCCTCGAGTTTCTTTATCTGGCAATGTGCGGCTGAGGGATTTCCATGATAAATTCGTTCATCGTCATTCTGGTGAGTTCGTGACGCCATTTAACGGCGCAGAATTACATGCAGCTTTATAACTTCAAACGTGAGTCCATGCAAATACTGCATATCGGTGGTCAAATTGATATCCTTTGCGACTGGCTATTGAAAGCCTTTTCCAAAAATATGATGCATACTGTGAACGGGATAAAAATAAAAACATTGATAACAAAGCATCAATGGATTATTTTGTTTTTGTAGAACATCGAGAATCTTTATACTTACATCGCGTTGATATTGTTCGTTTCGGATAACCTCTGTATATGGTGTCTAGGATTCATTATCGTGACTGAATAACATCGGCAGGAAGCGTTATTTTGTGGATTGCAAATTTTATCAAGTGTTGATAATTTGAGATAATTGTGACTATCGAGTTACTTCGGTTCTTCGGTATCACGCATAGAAAAAGACAGATTGCTTCTAAATTACTACGTTCAATGTTACAGTCAATCGGTATACCTGACGAATTAGCAATCTTGGTGAGGTCCATATTATATTGTATTATATAGTAATGAATCTCAAGGCATTTATATGTTGTTTTGCTGGTGAATACTTGAAGGCCAAGATTAGCGCCAAGAACTGTGGCGCCAGTGACTTTAATTATACACGAAAAATATTTATTTTTTCCTTCTAGATCAAAATGATGGCAGATACGGGTTACAATTCTCTCTGGTACGACGTCACAACTGAAAGAAGTAGAATTATACTACTCACATAATTCTAAGATCGCAAAGACGATTGACTATCACAATCGGAAAAATTATGGATCTCTTTTTGGAACGATTTACTAACGTAAGATTTTTGCGACATAAATTTTAAAGAGACTTTTAACAGATTTTTTTCTATAGGTTTAAAATTAACATTTAAAAATAACATTAAGAAATTAACATTAAAAAATTTTTAAATTAATATTAAAGCAGATATGTTTTCTATATATATATATATATATATATATGGAATGATTAAAAATACATTAGAAAGAAAAGAATTCAATTTTTGAAGTTAATTTTGTTTAACTAATCGATTATCAACATATAATATCATGTATTTATAATACATCATCATCTTATTAATATTATAGGTTGTGAAGACATCGGCATCATATATTTCCATCCTATTAGTGATGTACTGAATACTAACAATATATAAGTTCAATTTTAATAGTATCATGTGTGAGTATCACGAATTGACACAATAGCATGAAATATAAAATCATAAGATAAGTAATAAAAAAATCTCAATATTAACAATATCAAAGAAATCATTATTAATAAAAATAATATTGCATTTATTTCTAATATAATTAAACATATTTTTTGTTTCACGTGTAAAATAAAATATCAAAGAATAATTATATAACAAAAGCTCTTCACGCATAATTACCCAGGGAGAAATGGCAATCTGATCGATGTCGATCCGACATCGATTAGATTGCCATTTCTCCCTGGGTAGATATTATTTTAGATTCTCATAATATTCAAACGATATTAAAACGTCTATGAAACAGTGTTTTCTAAAAGATTAACATAAGCTCTTGCATTTTACGATGTTCTTATATTATGCTTGTCGTTTGCAAGGAACGTCGTTGGTACCGGAATGTAAAACTTCACTCAGCACTTCGTTTCCCGGTCTCTTGTATCCCGGTCCATAATTTCAGTGTCAGTGTTTCTGAAAATCAAAAAAGAGAATAATTGGGACGTGTGATATGTGCAGAGGAGAAGAATTTACAGACTTCAAATTATTTTAGAGATAACAAATATATTAATTATAATTTCCATTGTTTTTTGATTCAAAAAATAAAATTGTGTTAATTGAGCGAAACATTAAATTGAAATGGATGCACTCGTGACGTTCAGGTTCTCATGTGTGCGGATAGATTGACATTGTGTGACAAAAACTGAATAAAATCACTCAAAAAGACATCAAGCAAGATGTAAACAAGACCATTGTGAAAATTTGATCGTTCGGCATAAAAAAATTATCTCTTTTTCAAGAATATCAAAACCTTCTTCTCAAATATTGCGCTAATACAATTCGTGTGAAATACCTTGGTTGTCTGCTGTCTAGAATTTCTTATCGCGAGTACACGCGAAATCATACTCGTTCGAGAAACATAAGATATTTGAAATTGTTAGTCTATTGGTCCATTAATCTATCCCGGGGAGGATTGTCTATGCTAATATAATCCGTGTTTTTTTATATTGTTATATTAGCATAGAGGCATTTATATTTTATTTCCTCGGAGAACATCTCAGTTCGCGAAAGTTAGTATGTGATGTAAAGCATAGCAAATACAATACGTTAAGATTTATTGTACATTTTAGAGCCAAAAGATCGGCGACGCGGCGTATGAGTCGTTTTGGTACGAAATAAACCCGAATCAGAATTGAGACATTCTGATCATGATCATAAGATCTCAGAAGCACTTGATGCTTAAGGTCAGAAAGTTCATGGATATCTTTTCCTCAAGCAATTGGCCAGCGTAAGAAATTAGTGATGTAATTAAAGTAACTAAGAAAATCTACACTGTAAAAAAAAGATGTAATATTACTTCACTATTTATGATGGAAACTTACAAAATCACGTATTTTCACAATAATAATTGCTGTAAAAATACATGATTTTGTTACGTTTCCGTTACAAATAATGTAACTTTTACACTTATTTACATATAATTTTTACACTTGTTCCTGTAATTTTACATACTTTTTTTACAGTGTATATTTGTAGGCCGGCTGTTAACGTGAATGATGTTTTAACAGCTAAGCGACGTTCTCTAGTCGCTCCATCTCGGTATAACATTCGCGTATGATAGCAATAATTGCTTCTATCATGTTGCAGATCCTGAAAGCTTCGGCGTCATATGTGTCGGTGTTATACACGTCGCTTATATCTTCGCGTCCAGAAGGTAACTTTTACTACAGCCAGCCGTTTACATGATTAACAATTTTCTTATTCAAAGAGGCGGAGTTTTACATCAAGCGTACGCGTGTAGACAAGAAGGGGTATTAAAGCATCGATTTACGAAGCGCCCGTTCGCCATGGCTTTATTTAGCCTGCAATGCATAAAGGAGCTATAAATAACATTGTTGATATTTCAGATCGATGTACTTTACCGAATTTGATAGTAAAACAACGGCTAAAGAAGACGTTTGATGATAAAAGATTAATTTAATCAATCACTAACGTCTTTATATAATAAAAGTGACAATTGATTTGGATGATTCTTATGGTAACTAAACATAACTATATAAAATCAAATCAAATTTATTATGTTAAAGGTACAGTGTAAAAATAATGTATACAAATAATATTATGATATTGTGAAGTACTCGCCTTAGTTGTAAGGAAAAATTTCCCGCTGAACTGCATCTTTCTTCGCCACGTCTTCCTTCCTGCACCGTCGTTGTCCAACTGCCCGAGCCTTCTTACAAGCATCTATGGCGCCAACTATGATGTTTACACTGGCCTTGCCATCGCAACGAATTCCTACGATACATCTTAGTCTTCCTCCCTCACGATCTCCCACGTTAAGCTTTCCGCCAGCAGCGAAACATTTCAACCTCGCGGCGAGCAGTTCGTGGAAGCTGCACACTTCCTTTCCTTGCCTGTTGAATTTTTAAAGAGGGTGTACAGTTGCATTGTGGTCGAAAGTTCGGAAAGAAGGGGAGCGTCCCCACCGTCTATGTTCGTTATTTCTAAAATTACAGTTACAGTTTTTTCTTCTTTTTTGCACAATGTAACAAAAGAAATATTTAATGAGTTGTGATTGGTCAGTGGTCGATGACACGAATCGCAGGTTGCGTTCGGCTGTCGACCCGCAAGTTTTAATCTGAATAAAGTTATTCGACAACGTACCGCGATTGATCCGCGAAGCATTTCCCGTTGTCGCCGAAGAGAAATATGGGGATGACCACGCTCAGCCGGTTGGTCAGATTCGGGCTCTATATTTACGGTTTACAGCCACATGCATCGTCCGCTGTGGTGTTCAGATTGTATTGGATCATAATGATGAGCACGGCCCAAGCTTTTCAGTACGGATACGTGGTGACGAACATTCATATGGACAACTTCGCCGAATATATGGACGGAGTGGGCAGCGCAATGTTGTCTTCTCTATTCTATATTAAGCTCGTCATCTTTTGGACCCATCAACGGTAGGACGTACTTACGAAATAATATGCAAGTCATGTCATTCATTGTCGGCAACTTGCCGAAACTACCAAAAAAAATATTAATCGGTCTTGATTTTATTCAGTTGGTTTGATTAAGAGTTGAGAACATGAATGTCTCTATTATGAGTTGCCTATTCTTTCTGATACTTTAATGAAATATTCGTGCCAAATCTAGAATTAATCCTATTTCATGGTAGACAAGAGTAAAGCAGATATAAATGCGAACGATGCACCTTATCTTTCGTAGAGTATTTTTTGATCTGTTGCAAATGATGTCTGCGGACTGGCGGGATTACACTTCGAACCGCTATTGCTCGCGCGTAATGACGAACACAGCGAATCTTGCATGTCACACCTCAAGGTGGATCGTCGGCATGCAAATAGTCTCCGCAACATTCTACAGTGCCGGCGTACTCGCCTCTAATGCAAACAGTCCCGAGAAATTAGAACCGCACCAGCGAGAACTTATTCTGAAGATGGAGTTTCCATTCAATATTAGCACAAATTTTATTTACACGACAGTTCAAACTGTTCAATTTTATCATATACTTTCAGTCGCCGGAGGCATTACAATTATCAATTCACTTCTCGTCACTCTGGTAAGTTCGATTTGCACGATACGCCTGTTCAAAGTTGAAAAGAAGCGAATTCTATTCTTTCTGACTTTTTCAATTAGATTTTTTATTTCAGATAAGATTATCAATAAATAAAATTATGTATTTTATGTATACATTTTAAGAATCTTTTATAAGTTACGATGTAAATGATTTAAATTAAATTTTGCCTACCTTTTTGATATCTTTAAAAATTACTTTAACAAATAATTTCTTATTTTTCTGAGAGAGAGATCATGAAGCTATAAACCTTAGATACTTCACATCTGTGGTCAAATCGACATTCTTCGAGAATCGTTGACAAAAATCTTTTCCAAAAATACGCCGGATTCGATGAACGAAATTACGATGCGATCGTTGATCATGAAGCATCAGCGTATTATTATATTTGCCGAAAATATCGAGAACCTTTATACGTACATCGCAATGATGATGCTTCTATCAGACACGATCATCATTTGCTTCTTAGGATTTATTATCGTCTCCGTAAGTAACATGCGTAAAATATTCGGTTATTTGTAGACACAAATATTACGTATCGCGTCGAAAAGCTGTCGATGATTATTGACATTGAAGACATTTGGAAGTATCGTGTATATAATACATCTAATTAAATTATCAAATTATTCGCATACATGAAATTTCAGTCGCTTGAGACATCCAATGCCGCAGCGATCTTGGTGAAATCCGTGTTATACTACATCTCGATGAACATCGAGCCATTCATATACTGCTTCTCTGGCGAATATCTAAGTGCCAAGGTCAGCGTCGAAAGAGAAATGGGAGCTTCATTAATTTGCGGATATCTCGAACGTATCTCGTATATTTTCTCTTTCAGAGCAAAATGATTGCAAGTGCGGCGTACGATTCTTTCTGGTACAATTTTCCAGCCAAAGAAAGTCGAACTGTACTATTCTTCATTGTGAGATCGCAGAAAAGATTGATGATCACAAGTGGAAAAATCATGGACCTTTCTTTGGAGCGTTTTACCAGCGTAAGATATAACTAGTGTTTTTTTTTGGCACTTGTCTGTTTTGTAACGTGAAATTCGAATATTTCCGTTAGGCTTTATTATTAATATTATTTTTAAAAATTCTAATTAATATTAATGTGGAAATTTGCTGTGTTGTTATATAATCGTAACAATACACATAAGATTAAAACAACATTCATTATTTTTACCTCTTAACATTAATTATTGAAATGATTTGAACTGCCAAAATTGACATGGCGACGTTCACATCACATTACATTACTGATGACTGTATATAGCTTCCGTTTATTGTATTATTATTTAATTAATTTTTTTTATTATTGTATTAATTAATTTTTGTAATATTCTGTACATTTATAATATAAATCACATGTAATAATATTTTAGGTAGTAAAGGCATCTTTGTCGTATATATCAGTATTATTGGCGATGTATTGAAGATAGGTGATATATTGGTAATGAGACTGTAACAATAACATGAAGCGATAGTGAGCAGAAAGTAGAATTTAGTACAAAGAAATTAAATATATGAGGTTTATTCTAAATGTTACTACTTCCATCTTTCATCTTCCTTTCACAAGTTGCGAGTAATTAGCACTATTTGTACTTTTTTTCGCTCAAGAAAGGTACGTTATAATCGTTAATGTAAAACTAAAAGACAATTATATGTGGCGAAAGTTTTTCTTATCCGGACGGAATATTCCTCATGATACTGTTAATAAAACAAAATCACCAGAGTCCTTTTTTCTTACATTTTTAATGCTTTTAGTTTGTTCATTTACAGCGAAAAAGCGGTACTGAAAAACAAACTTTCGCAATTTCGCTTTCTCTTAGCATTTCCGGTTCGCACCCTCAAGAATTGAATACCTTTTCTTAGCTGTCGTGCACAGCTTTGCATCTGACGTTTGCATTTCATTAAATTATTCGTTTTTTTTTACTATATAATTTTAAATTTATTTATCCAGTTTTATCAGAAAAATGTTCAGGTTTAATATAAGTGATACAAAAATATTACACTAGATATACTTTGCGATGTACATTTTGAAAAGAGTATCACTCAAAATCGATGAACTTTGTATTTCTTCGCCAGGTATTTTGGCATGTATCATCGTCTTTGTCGTGCTTCTTCCAATTAATGACTACTTGCTACACGAACTATAAGCTTTGCGCGGAGTCCGTTTTAGAGAAACATGCTCCCGGCGGCGGTATGTTTTCTCCTCCTCTTCCTCCCTTGCAACGCACCCCCAACAGGGAAACTTTTCAAGCGCCGTGCGAGTCGTGGAAGCTGCATTCCCGGGGTTGTTGCATTTTTAAAGAAAGCACGCGTTATTGTCCGAGGTCAGAAACTCGATTTCGCGGAGGGAGAAATGGTACCGCCCTCAACTTTGCACGTACCAGGCTTGCGATATTCGATGAGATCGTCGCACGTGGTCCAAGTCCGTCAAAGTTTGCGATACGTGGCGATAGGAATATTTAACGAGTGGTCATCCGATTGGTCGACGTTTAGCGATACGAAGCTACGTTCGGCTCCACCTCCCCGGATTTTTCAACGTGCAAAGTTGTCTGGTGGCATACGTGCACCTTGAGCGATCTTCGGCCTGTTTCTTGTCATTTTCGGGAAGCATGGAAACGAGTACGGTCAGTCGTGTGGTCAAGATCGGTCTTAGCGTTTGCGGTATCTGGCCGTATCTACCGTTAACCGTTTTATTTCGATTGTTTTGGACTGTGATGCTGGGCATAGTTCAGTTTTTTCAGTATCAATACGTGGCGATATATTTTCACACTAACAATTTCTCCGACTTTATGGATGGTGTAAGTAGTGCTATGACATACACTCTGTTGTTCATCAAACTTTGTATTTTGTGGGCGAATCAACGGTAAGATAAACATCATATAAATTTTATTGCATTTTCGTATTATAGTTGGCTTGTAACATAAGAGATTATATTTGTTAATTATGTGAGTCATTAGAAAGATTACAGGATTACGTATAGATACTAAGATACCATTTATGTATTTATTCTTTTTTCTATCAAATCCGCTATTTTGTACGAAATATACATGTGACTTGGCGCATAAATAACATTAATGCTTTGTCACTTTTATATTTCATTTATCATTAATTTATATTTAGTGTATCATTTAATTTGTTAATAATGTTTACTCGCTTGAAAGTTAATAATATTAAATGTGCAATTTACAATCCCTTTATGCCATTCCCTTTAGAACGTTCTCCGACATATTGCAAATGATGGCCGTGGACTGGAAGAACTGCGTTTTGACTGACTGCAGTCTGCGCATCACAACCAACAAGGCTAAACTCTCGCACCGCTTCTCAAACTGGATCATCGGTCTTCAACTGACTGCCATAGTTCTGTACAGCTGCGGCGTGTTTGCTGTTAACGCCAGTGATGTTCAGAAGATGAATGTGTCCGCGCGGGAACATATCTTGAAGATGAAGCTACCATTCCAGATTGACACGTCTCCCATTTACACGCTTGTTACAGTCCTCGAGTTTCTTCATCTGGCGATGTGCGGCTGGGGGATTTCCATGGTAAATTCACTCATCGTTATTCTGGTGAGTTCGTTCGACGCTACTTAACGGGACAGAATTACGTGCAGCTCTATCAATTCAAACGTGAAATCGTACAGATACTGCATATCGGTGGTCAAATTGATATCCTTCGCAACTGGCTATTGAAAGCTTTTTCCAAAAATATGATGCACACTGTGGATGGCATAACAATAAAGACATTGATAACAAAGCATCAACGGATTATTATGTTTTCGGAGAACATCGAGAATCTTTACACTTACATCGCGTTGACATTGTTTATCTCGGATACCCTCATTATATGCTGTCTAGGATTTATTATCGTCACTGTGAGTAACATCGGTAGAAAGCGTTTTGTGGATTGCAAATAACAAGTGTTGATAAAATGAGATAATTGTGGATATCGGTTACTTCGATTCTTCGCGTATCACGCATAGAAAAGATCAGATTGCATCTAAATTACTACGTAAAATGACTATTACTTCAATGTTATAGTCACTCGGTACACCTGATGGACTAGCAATCTTGGTGAGGTCCGTATTATATTATATGGTGATGAATCTCGAAGCATTTATATACTGTTTCGCTGGTGAATACTTGAATGCCAAGGTTAGCGCCAAGAACCGTGGGGCCAGTGACTTTAATTATACACAAAAAATTTATCTTTTCTTTCTAGAGTAAAATGATTGCAGATGCGGCTTACAATTCTGTCTGGTACGACGTCACGACTAAAAGAAGTAGAATTATACTACTCATAATTCTAAGATCGCAAAGACGATTGACTATCACGATTGGAAAAGTTATGGATCTCTCTTTGGAACGATTTACTAGCGTAAGATTTCTGCGATATAAATTTTGGAGAGGCTTTTAATGGATATGTTTAAAATTAACATTAAAAGAATTTTTAAATTAATATTAAAGCAGATATGTTTTTCTTACGGAAAATGATTAAAGATACATTAGAAAGAAGATAATTCAATTTTTAAAGTTAGTTTTGTTTAACTGATCGATTATCAATATATGTATAATATCATATATTTATAATACGTCATCATTGATTAATATTATAGATTGTGAAGGCATCGGCATCATATATTTCCGTCCTATTAGCGATGTACTGAATACTAAGCTCACTCTCAATAGTATCGCGTGTTAGTATGATGAATCGACAATAGCATAAAATATAAAATTATGAAATGAGTAATAAAAAACTTTAAGTAGTAACAATTTCAAAGTAATTATTATTATTTTATCATTGTTATTTTAAATAATATCGCAATTATTTCTAATATAATTAAACTTATTTTTCTTTCACTTGTAAAATAAAACATCAAAGAATAATTATATAACAAATGCTTTTCTCGCATAATTAGATATTTTAGATTTTTTTTTATATTCTATATAATATTCTATATTATAGATTCTTCATAATATTCTATATAAATAATAATATAATGTCTATGAAACAGTCTGTTCTAATAGATTAACATAAGCTCTTTGCATTTTACGATGTTCTTATATTATGCTTGTCGTTTTGCGAGAAACGCCGTTGGTATCGGAATATGAAACTTCACTCAGCACTTCGTTTCCCGGTCTCCTGCTTCTAGTTTACTTTTTCACGATTATTGCGCGCATCCTATATCTGACGTGCACCAGAGTTTCATCAAAAATCGCGCGATTTACATATTTCAGGAGAATAAGTTGCGAACGCGTGCACATTCGTTGCACTTACTGTAATACGCGAGGGAGAATATCCTTCGATATTGAAGAAACAAAATCTCGGAAAGAGAAACTTATGTCTCTTCGACCTTCCTTCTTCCTCAAAAAATTCTCCCCCAGTCACGGAAATATAAAACTTTTCTTACGGTCACCGAGCGCGGTTTAACGTCCTGTGTACGTTCGCGTGCTGTTATCTGCTGTTCCTTGAATTTTTAAAGAAAATAACGCACTGCGCGCTACACCACCGTTTCATCCGAGAATTCGAGAGGGAGAAGGTCGGCCACCCGGAAACTTCTTTTTTTTTATCGGCAATAGTACACGCAATCTGTGCACGTTGCGATCAAAATATTTAATAAGCCGTGGCTTGTGGGAGGGTGCTTCCACCCCACTCCCTTTCAACCTTTCAGTTTATACAGAGATTCCACATTGTGCACATCATACGATCGATCAGGTGTTTTTCGTAACACCGTTTAAAATTCTCTTATCGGAATCAATGCATGTGTTAAATAAACGGTGCGAAATAAGGGAAAAATAATAGTAACAGAAATATGAAAGTAGAGAATACTGTTAGCCAAGCGATAGAAATTTGGCTTCGAATTTTTGGTATATGGCCGAACATGTCATGCATTTTGTTACGTAGAGTGTTTTGGACCGTTGTGCTCGTTATCGAGCAAACCTTTCAATATCGATATATCGTAATGCATTTCCATTTGATCGAGTTTTCCGAGATGATGAACATTTTGAGTTCAACAATGGCGTATACGATACTGTTAATAAAACTCGTCATTTTTTGGTATAAACAGCGGTGAGATACGCAACAGCACGTAGTGATACGCACTATCAGTGAAAAATTTGTTTTAAATAAATTTATTTTAAATTATGATTATGTTTAATTAGCACCATTCAGCAAAATTAAATTAATTATATAAATTTAGTATTACATCTCGATTCAACAATAACTGCTTTGGTCAGTAAAATAAATTATTTAACAATTGCAAATGTGTAAACAATGCAATAAAGCTAAATTAAAGACAAATTGCTGTAATAAATTAATTATTATACGCAAAGAGGAAATGAGTGGACACGCATCGGTAAAGTCATTCACAGCGATAAATTTTTCATCGATGGTCTGCATAACGCTTCGTTGCGGCCGTTATCACGATTCTGACCAATGAAAACCGTTCGTAGAACGTTCAACAGGATATTAACGATGATGGCGACCGATTGGGAAAAGTGTTCTAGCACGAAATTCAGTATGTTCGCAATGACGTGCAATGCCAAACTGTCGCAGCGCTTCGCCAACATGACGGTGGTTTTTTATACGACGGCTGTAATTCTTTTTAGCAGCAAAATCCTTATAAAACATACGGATGACGTCAACGCTTCCAACGTTTCACGATCGCTCGTTCTGGACATGGATCTGCCATTTGATACTAATCGAAGATTCGTATATGAATTGGTCATAATTGCTCAATTTCTTCATTTGGTGTTTTGTTCCGACGCAATCGGTTTATTAAATGCCCTGCTCATAAATTTGGTGAGTCCTGTTAAGCAAAAAGATATTATTATTGTCATCATTATTATTACTTATTATTTCTAGTTATAAAAATATCTAGTTATTATTCTAATTATAAAAATTAATTTCTTGATATTTTATTAATCATTGATTGACGGAATATACATGTGCATGTTGCCTAGATTATAAAAAATAGTGTACTGGCAATTTTATGCTGCTTTTTGGATTTTAAAAAATTTTGTACAGCGCAGATTTAATTAAATTAAATTTTTTCTTTCGTGACTTCCATTAAGTACGGAAGTTAAGAGAAACGAATATTTTAGATATTGCATATAGGCGGTCAAATCGATATTCTTCGTGAGAGTTTGATGGAAATTTTTCCAAAAGAAAAGAAGCGCAGCTTGGGTCGCTTTATGATAAAAAAAGTAATCAAGAAACACCAGAAAATCATCATCTTTTCAAAGCACATCGAAGATCTGTATTCGTATTTCGCGATGGTGATGTTCGTATCAGATACTCTGATTATCTGTTGCTTGGGTTTTATAATTGTCGCGGTAAGTGATTTTGATTGATTCTGCGATAAAGAGGAATCTATGCTATAAGAATCTATACTATAGGAACCGCTGTTGAATTTGCAGAATAAAAGAGCATTAATTTGTGCTTTTAATTATTCATCACTTTATCACTTTTCCATTGCTCTTAGGACGTTTCTTAATATTCCAGTCGCTCGGTCAACCCGATTCTACAAAAAGTATAATCAGAACCCTCTTATTTTACCTTGCTATGAATTTGGAGGCGTTTGCATTTTGTTTCGCTGGAGAATACTTGAGCGCTAAGGTTAGATATTGGGACGAATATTGTTCGCGATAAATAAGTAGAATATTATGTAGTTACTTCTAAGAGCTACAAAATCCATTATTCAATAGAGTCAAAGCATTGGAGATGCTGCTTACGATTCCCCGTGGTACGAATCAGATTCCAGAGACAGTCGAATTATATTGTTTTTGATAATGAGATCGCAAAATCAATTAACCCTTACAATTGGAAAGATAATGAATTTGTCTTTGCAACGATTTAGTAGTGTAAGTCTATCTCAAATTTGCTTTATACGTGAAAATTTTAGCACAGATTTTATGCTAATGATTGTTTTGTCAATAATTATCTAGAATCAATAAAAATAGAAAATGTATTATCTCTTTTTGAAATATAAATAGGATATTACTATCAATTAATTTTTATAATATATATATATATATATATATATATATTTCATTTGATATATATTTATATTTTTACATGTTAAGTAACAAATAATATTTGTTGCGATATTCATGTTGTTATATATTATTAAAACGAGTCAAATAACAAACAAATAACTTTTCAAATGAGCATTGGATTAAAATATTCATAATGTCTACATCGATATTCTCATAATAATCAAATGATATTGTTGCAGATTGTAAAGGCTTCAGCCTCCTACATTTCGGTTTTACTTGCAATGTATTAAAGCGAAACTACATTCTATTTATCAAATTTCTAACGGGCGTTAACAATTGGTTATCGTTTAATTGCAAAAAAATTTGCACATAAATTAAAAGTTAAAAAACTTTTACAGTATTACTTACCATTCTCTTCCATGTGCGTCGCAGACTTGCACGCGTGTATGCGTTTCGGAATAAGAATAAACTCGCTGCCAGGCGATAGATCGATAACTCAAGATACGCAATATGTTTATTAAATGAGGTCGGACAACCCCGTGCCGCTTTCCCCTCCCGATGGCATTGTTCGCTCCACTTCACGAGTCGCGGCAATTTTTCATTTATTTTTCCGCGGAACTTCCATTCGAATATTATACACTTACTGTGCGCACGACTTCTTGCATTTTTAAGCCTCATAATTCGCCGCTATAGCGTTACCCTGTCGAGAAAGAGAAAAAGAGAGAAAGAGAGGAAAGGAACAAAGCGAGGGAACGAATTCTATAAACTTTCTGTTTCTCTTTACAATTTTGTAATCGTAGATTTATGGTTGTAATCGAGCATCTTATGTCCGCTACCAAGAGAATATTTAATGATTAATCGTTCGCGGTCAATTGTGCACGATGCGCTTTCACGTTCCAATCTTCAGCGAGCTATTTCACGATACTCCTCGATCAAAGAAATACACAGAGCCAGCCGATGTCCGATGCTTTATAAATCATTAAGAATTATAGAGAAGCTTCTTTCCCGCAATTATGAAAATGACATCCACGAGCACGGTGTGCTTCTCTATAAAATTCGTTCTTCGTCTCTTCGGCATCTGGCCCGACGTGTCGTGCATCGTTCTACGCAGATTCTTCTGGTTCGCGACATTAATTGTCGTTCAAATTTGTCAGTATGCTTATACCATATTGCATTATCGCACCGATAAGCTGTCGGATTTGATGGACAATTTGAGCAGCTCTTTGGCGTACAGTCTGTTGCTCTTTAAACTAATTATCTTCTGGACTCATCAAAGGTGAGTCAACCTGATTATTCTCTAAATCGTTTTTTAGAACTATGCAATATAAGTATTAAATAGTAAACTTCAAATTGTTATTTCGTAAAGTAATTTAAAATTTGCTTTTTTCGATGTAGAAAATTTCGCGATATCTTGACGATGATAACCGCGGATTGGAAAGAAAGCGCAAAAGATCCGTTCAGCATGCACATGACAACGAATATGGCTAATCTATCACATCGCGTTTCGAATGCAATTATCGGTCTTCACATGGCCGCCGTAGTGACCTATAGTCTTGGCGTAATTTTGTCCAATATCGAGGGTGATAACTTTAATACATCGACTACTCCCGTTCGAACGCTTATCCTGCGGATGGAGTTTCCCTTCGACAGCAACAACTCACCCGTGCACGAGCTCGTAATAATCGCGCAATTTTTTCACCTGATAACACAAGCGTGCGCGATTGACGTGCTAAACGCTTTAGTTATGACGTTGGTAAGTCCCAAGAGATTTATTACTAAATTTTGAGATGATTTTACGAGAAAAAGCCATTGTCAATATAATATACTCCCGATTATAAATTTTCGATAACTGAATGTAGATAAAACTTTAAAGTCAATTCTAGAAGTTAAAATTTAAGTTGTTTAAAAAAATATTGCGTCAATACAAGATAATTTACTATCATAATTGAAGCGATGTATAGAATAAAAAGGAACATGAGTAAAAAATTTTTGTTTTTATTTATAATAATTTAAAAATCTTTTATTTTTTTTACTTTATGCTTTTGTGTAATCAATAAATATTTATTAACTATGAATATCTTAGAATCACGTATGTACAATGTAAAATAAAAATATTTTTTTAGAATAATTTTTTTCATCAAAAGATTTTTGTTTATCTATCTTCCAGCTGAACTACTTAATTGTCACTTATACTGGTGTATATATGTGTGTTTTAGTTTTCCAATAGTTATTTATATCACACGCTATATGGTTTACCTCAATAGTTATTTTCGTTTCGTTGCTGTAATTTTTAGGTATTTCATGTTGGTGGTCAAATCGATATCTTACGGGAACGATTGACAAACGTTTTTTCCAGAAAAAGCGTGCACGATTTAACCAAAATCGCAATAAATAATCTGATAGGGAAACATCAGAAGATCATTTTATATATAGAAAATGTTGAAAGCCTCTATTGTTACATCGCGCTGATGCAATTTATATCGAACACTTTGATCATTTGCTCCATAGGATTTGTTATCATTATCGTGAGTAAATCGAGAGATATCAACGAGAAATTAATTCTTATCCATAATTCCGTGACTTTTAGCTGCCAAAGATATATTATTGAGAAATTAATTGACACAAAAATATTTAAAATATAATTTTTGATTAAAAATAACAAAAATGAAATTATTAATGACATAATTGAAATGTTGAAAAATTAAGCAACTGATTTGAATTTTAAATAAGGAAAATGTTCCAACACTACATTAAATAATAATGCCGTTTAACGATGTTATTTTCCATAATAATATTAAAAAGGGTTGGATTCCGTTTTTAGAGAATCGGGGTAATTGCATGGTTTGTAGCGTAAAAGTGCGAAAAGGGATGTAAAGCGTATTAATGCTAATGATATTGCAGTCAATAAACGGTCCAGACGTTACTACAATGTTAGTAAAAACTCTACTGTTTTACATCGTCATGAATCTCGAGGCATTCTGTTTTTGCTTTGCCGGGGAATACCTAAGTACAAAGGTCAGCGTATAATGTTAACTCAACAACTCGATTTCGTAATCTGTTTTAAAATCGTCTACGAATAACGCACAAGCGCGCGTTTCATCTTGAAAACGAGTGGCATTTAATTAACACTTTCGCAGCCGGCCATTTAGCGCGCGCGACCTAAAACTGGGAGTTGTGCAATTTACAAAAAATGTATAGCTGGTTGCCGCAAAGAATGAAAATGAATAAAGTTGCTTTATAATATCATGCTTGTAATTATTCGTTGTTTGAAAATAAAAGAAAATGTCACAAATCTAAATAGAAAAAATTTTCAAATTTATAAATATGGAAATATTAAATTATTATTTCATAAAAATTTTTTTAATTCATTACATTTATTTTTTTTTAACTGAAATCCTTTTACATAAAAATAAAATTTAATATCTCTTTTATATATCTCTCTTTTTGTATATATATATTTTTTTTTTTAATATCTCTTTTTTTTGTATATTTCTTTTTTGAAATTTTATCTCTTCTTTTTTAATTCCGTTCAAACGCTTATTTTTAGAAACTTGAAATCAATTTATTGTTAGATAACTACCGTAATCATAAATCATAAATCATCTGCGTCCCTATAAATATAAAATGACGTAAAATTACATCAGTAGCTGCGAAAATGTTAACTGCTTCGTTAGCTTTAATCTCAACAACCGTGTATATATATATTATTTAGGTTTTTATATTTAAACCGATCTAACAACTGCAGTTACGTAGGAATTAATAACGATTGGCTTTCATTTGCACATATATAACTTCACAACTTTAATTCTTTTACAAATAACGTCTTTCTCTTACGCCAGTAATAGATAACAAATCAAGGTAAATTATATTCGACGACAACTGGCTAAATTGATTAATTCGAAAATATTCTTGCTACATTAGCGACCATGGGTTTTGGTTCATTTAACGAGCAAAATTTTAATTCTTTTGTTACGTTTTGTTACGTAATGCGTGAAATGTTTTTATAGTGATAAATAAATAGCTTTCTGTTTTAATTGGCCTTCAGAGTCAGCATATCGCGGACGCGGCTTACGGATCTCTTTGGTACAATGTGCACGTGAACGAGAGTCGAACGATATCATTGCTGATAATAAGATCGCAAAAACGATTAACAATTACAATCGGAAAGATTATGGATCTTTCATTAGAACGGTTTACCAGTGTAAGCTGTAGAAAACTCTATTGTATTTATTGTATCTTTATAAGTATTTTTCTTCTTTCTCCATGATTATTGTTACAGATCATGAAAGCATCGGCGTCCTACGTATCTGTGCTGCTGGCCATGTCCTAAAAAAAAAGAATTAATTATGGTTAGTTGTGGAAGACTATAAATGTTAACATTTAGAAATTGGTTGAAATAGATAATATTTACGCCTTTAGTTTTACATTTATGCTCTGTCTTCTCCTCCGCAATTTCTCATCGTCAGTCCGCATATCACTGACCGTGCGCGCGACACGAAAAACACACGCAATTATTATCTTATATTCGATTTTGTTCCTAATTACTTACTTTCCTCGATACATTTCGTTGCGCATATTTATTTTAATTGTTTTATTCCATTTGTAATTTTCTTCCGGCTTTCTCATTCATTTATCTCTTTAGCGTAATTTCTCTCTTTTTTTGTTTTTATTTTCTGTTCTCTTTCTTCTCGTTCACCATTCACGCGTTCATACATACTTCTATTTTCTAATCTGTTTCTGACATATAGCTTGTATTTCTTCTCTCTGCTATTACTTTTCTTTATTTTATTCTCCGACGTATTCCCCCATACTGTAATAACAACTTATTTTTGCCCTCAAATATCTCGCATCCTTATTGTTTTTAATATCCTGTTGTATCTCAATTTTCTCATTCTTATTTTCATTCCTACCCTTGTAGGTACATCTTTATCTTTCCTCTTTTCTACCATCCCTAATCCCCCTTTCTTTTCGTGCTTAATTGTATGTCAAATTTTTCCTAATAGAACATTACAAATATTAACAATAATAAGTGAAATTAAGACCTAATAGAACATTACAAATATTAATATTTATTTAATATTAATATTTATTACGAATAATAATATTTTATATATTACAATTAATTTTATTTATTATTAATTTTAATTATTCTTTACAGTTTTCGGGGAAGGGAAGATCTTATAGATGCTTATTAGCATCAAAAATTATTAAAATTCTGCTTGTTAAATGAACCAAAACCTGTGGTCGCTAACGTAGTAAGAATATTTCTAATTAATCTATTTAGTCAGTTGTTGTCGAATATTATTTACTTTGAATGTTAATTATTCTTATTACGTATTAGTATATCATTACAATAAACAATTAACGTTGTTACAGATTGCAAATTTTAGCCTCTGTATCACGATTTTGCTTTCGCTTTATCGAAGTGAAATAACGTTTTGTATATTGCGTTTCTAACAAGCGTTAAAAGTCGGCTATTGTACATGTTGTAGAAAATTTGCACACAAATTAAAATTTATAAAAATCCACATGTTTTGACGTTACTCTCTCGTGTATCACGTGCGTTAATGTGCTTGCACGTGTGTTTTCGTTGAAAGCCAGAATAAAAAGAAGGAAAATCAATAACTCGAAATACGCAAAGTTGTTTAATAAAGTTGAACAAAGTGAGCTTTTGGTTTTCTCTCTATCTCTCCGTCGTGCTTGCTCATTATTCTCCCTGGTTCGAGTCCCATCGATTTCCATTCGGACTTTATGCACTTTCTGCGCGCACAGCGTCTTGCATTTTAACTGCATTACTTTGTTACTACGTTAGAGGAAACGACAAATAGAGGGAGGGAGGATGAAGATTTGCTCGAGTTGTAAATTTTCTTCTCTTTCTTTTATTTTTCTTTTGTTTTCTTGTATCTGAAACCGAGAAGGTATATAACACTACGATGGACGCTCTTGGTTTTCTCCGAACATACGATTTCCACGCAGGCGGAAAATTTTTCTTATGATCACCGCTATGAATTTAACATTCGATGTGCGTTTGCGTGTTACACACCTTATACGTTTGCTTGAATTTTTAAAACAAATCGCTCACCTGCTGCACCGGTCTGTAGGGTCATCGATTTAGGGGATACGCTTTTCGTATTTTTTTTTCTACAAGCGTTACGAGCAGCAGGAAAGGCACAGCAATTGCGTACGTAATTTAAACGCAAACGCACAAATATTTAATGACTGTGAGGAGACCAGAATGTGTTCTTTCGTTTCGTTTTTTCTCGAGACTTTCCAGTTCGTCCAGAGACACTCGGTTTTACACATCCTACGATTGATCAGCTTTACAATTCGATAACGTCGGACTTTTCAGTAACACGAACTATATATTTTTTTCTTAAAAAAAAAGAGATAAGAGGACAGTGAACGGATGTAAAAAGGTGGAAACGAGAAGAGTATGGAACAAACACCTACAAGTACCATCAACCAATCCGTAGAAATTCCGCTTCGCATTTTTGGTATCTGGCCAGGCTCACCATTCATTCCATTCTGTAGACTGTTTTGGACGATTGCACTCGTGACCGCTCAATCTTTTCAATATCGATATGTTATTACGCATTTACATATTGATTTTTCCGAACTGATGGATGGTTTAAGTGCAACCTTGGCTTTTAGCCAATTTTCTTCTAAACTCATCCTTTTCTGGCTCAATCAACGGTGAGACATATGTATGCAATAGCTATAATTTGAATAGCACTATAAAGATATTAATACTGTTTTCGTAGAAAAAGATATTATATTATTTTCAACCCTCAGTACACACACCCACACTTCAAAAAAATTTCTATCTACCCATACTCGGGTATTCCTAACCCGCGTTTTCTTTTGCTTGTATCTCGGGTGGTAATGCATCAATTTTAATTTATTTTTTTTAAATCGATAGTTTAAAGACTGAAAAAAAAAGAATATTCGGGTGAGAAAGTCAAGAAAGTCATAACACAAAAGATATTTTGCAATAAGTAAAAAGGGATCGGAAAAAATGCCGCAACTTTGAAAATCGGCCGGGTTACGCTAACCCAGTGTGGATATATATATACTGAGGGTTAATTATATAATATATATTCGATATTACAATGTGTTATATAAATTTCTACACACGTATAGCTCTAGGAAATTAATATTCTTTTCTGTTATTGTTATAATGATTCGTAAAATCGCCCGTAGAACATTCGATAAGATATTGGCGATGATGGCGATGGACTGGAAGAAAAGTAGCGGTTCCGATTTTAGTGCACGTGTGACAATAAGCAAAGCCATTCTATCGCATAATTTCGCTAATCTCGTCTTTGGTATCTTTTCGATAACCATAACATTGTACAGCGTTAGCGTTTTCACTTTTGATACGAATAACTTAGAAGAGATTGACATATCCACGCGACCGCTTATTTTAAAGATGGATTTCCCATTCAATAGTGATACACGATTTGTTTATGGATTGATATTAGCCGCACAATTCTTTTGCACAGTGTTATGTGGCAGCGCCGTCGTCATGCTAAATACTCTCCTTATTGTCTTGGTGAGTGAGTTGAAATTGTTTTGAAATGTTTTGTTTAAAAAAATTTTAATTGTCAAGCCTATTTTAACTAATGCAACGCAATGTCATTGCGTATTATAATTATAGTATAATTACTGCGATTACAAAGGGTCAAGATAAAATCAGGCTTTCTAAATCTTTCAGGTACTGCATTTAGCTGGCCAAATCGAGATTCTCGGCAAATGGTTAACAGAAATCATTTTAGAAGAAAACGAAAACACGCTGAACCTGATAATGATAAGGAAAATAATCGAAAAACATCAGAATATTATTGTGTTTTCAAAAAACATCGAGAATTTATATTCAGACATCGCGCTGATCCTATTCGTGTCAGATACTTTGATTATCTGTTGCCTCGGTTTTGCACTTGTCACGGTAAGTAATCATGATGAGTTTTATCGCTGAAAGGTCTATAATTCAATGAGAAAAAGTTTTAATGAAAAGTTTACAGATGATTGATATAATTTAACTTATATTAGATAACTTGTTATTAATTATTTTAATTGCCATTGTCACAAAATATTATTTTTAATATCCCAGTCAATTGGAAAACCCAATGCTTATACGATTATAATGAAGTCTCTTGGATTTTATCTGGTAATGAATTTTGAGGTGTTCATGTTTTGTTTCGCTGGAGAATATTTAAGCGCTAAGGTTAGCGTTAATCTCTACGGCGTGGTCAATTATTAAAAACAAATAAACTGTTAACTTTTTTCTTCTTAATTCTCGGTATATAGAGTAAAGCTATCGGAGATGCTGCATATGATTCCCGTTGGTATCAATGCAGATTTCAAGACAGCCGGATTATCTTGTTGTTGATAATGAGATCGCAAAACCAGTTAACGATTACAGTGGGGAAATTTATGGATCTTTCCTTTGAACGGTTTCTAAGTGTAAGAATATTATCCAAATATTTTGTTGTATTAAAAATGCTTAATTCCTTCTGAAAAATAAGGTATAAGTACATATTTATGATTCCACATCTACTATTTAAAATGCTGCAGTTTTTATAATAAATAAATAACATTTCATACATGTGCTCTAATCTAACATTGACTGCATTTTTATCAGTATCAATTTAATGATAAACGCATAATATTTTTATAGATTATAAAAGCTTCAGCATCTTACGTATCAGTCATGCTAGCGGTATATTGAAGACAAGAATGCGAGCGCTTAATATAATAACTGTCTATAATATAATATAACAGTAATTCATATTTAGTAATAATAATTTAAGTATTAAATCTGAATATTATAGAATATGCACGTATCAAATAAAAATCCTATTTCACTGTAATTGCATTACTATAATCGTATGTTCATCTTACTTTTATCTTTCGACTAAGTTGTGCACGTGCACACGTATATGCGCGCAAACCTGCAGTAATTCGAAATACATTACGTTAATTGTAAGATTGATGTTAAATTCTCTTTATTTATCTGAGAGAAATGTGTGTTAGAGAGTAGATCACACAGGATGAGAACTCAAAAAGTCGTACAAGTAATTCACACGCACAATATATAATAATTTTATTTTTTTCCGATACTTTGTGTCTTATACCTCATTTTAATGTCTAACACCTTATTACTTTTTAATTTTACCGGGACTTTAGAGTAAATGTAATTTTGGTATGCAGTCGCGACATTTCATACGGTATTCTGAATTATTAAAGTAAATAAGTCGCGAACGCGCAGTAACTATTTTACATGAAAGATATTCTTCGATAGATATTTCTTTTTCCTTAGAAGTGATTATTCACGAGAAGTTAAGACTTTACGATAGTTAAATGACGTTTCGTGTACGTAGCTAATTTCTTTATCTTTTTCCGTTGAATCTCTTTTTTACTCTCTAGATCTTCAGACTTTTCCAAAGATCACTGAATGCGACCTGTCACCAGATGTACATACATCGCCGCGTATAGATCATTACATATTTAAGCAAATTATTCGCGAGTGCATAGTCGGCACTGGAGGGAACGCAAGATGATTCTGCCAGCTCCCTTTTTTTTTAAATTACGAGAGACAACTTCTTCGTAGGAGGATAAAAATATTTAATGAGCAACTGCCATTGGTCAATCGCTCAAGGGTGCTACTCGCTTCACGCTGATCCTAGAATCTTCCAGTCTTCACGCAAATTTTCTACAACATACATCAAACTGCGGTTGGATAATATAATTTCAACGAAAACATATGTGTCTTATACTTTAACAGCGACCCTAGGTTTTGATGTCTTGGCTTATACACAGACAATAGCAGAGAAAGACAAGAAATTATGACAAGTAAACGTACGATCAATCGCCCGGTAGAACTTATGCTCACGATGTTTGGTGTTTGGCCAGGTATATCATGCGTTCTGCTCTACAGAGTGTTTTGGATGATTACGCTAGCAATTAATGAATTCTTCCACTACCAATACTTTGTAATGCATTTTCATTTCAACAATCTTTTCGACTTGATGGACTGTTTGAGCAGCTTCTTGGCGCATGTGAAACTGACCGTTAAGCTCATTATCTTCTCATTGAAACAGCGGTAAGCGACAATTAATCAATTCACAAATTTTAATTTTGTAAAGAAAAAGAAGAGTAACGTTGTGAAAATATGCCGCAATTATCTCGAAATATTCGATTGTATGTAGAAAATTTGTCGAAATTTTGACGACGATGGCGGAAGACTGGAACGATTGCGCTAACGATGGCGTTGCATTACGTGAAACGGCGCGTAAAGCAAAATTATCGAGTCGTATTTGTAATGGGTTAATTATTCTTCATACAATCGCCGCGTTTGCATACGTCATTGGCATCCTCCTGGCCGATGCCGACGTCACCGATCGAACGGCTGAACTGCCTCTCATGATGAAAATGGAATATCCCTTCGTTGTAGACACGCAACGGAAATACAGGCTGGTATTAGTTACGCAATTCGTTTTCGTGATGGTGTGCAGTTGGGGAGCTGGTTTATTCAACGCTCTGTTTCTAACTCTGGTAACCTGCACCTACATAAGCAAGTATCATAATTAACAAATAAATACAAAATTTAAGCAAAATATAATTATAAAATTAATTAATAATTAATGTCTGACTAAATTATTATATAATGTCTCACAAATTATTCGTTAAATATTGAATTGTAAATTCGAGAAAAATGGAATTTCTATTTTTAGGTTTAATTCGCTTTTGTACATTTCATTAAACTCATTTCTCATATATACAACAACATTCCTATTTTTTAAAGGTAAATAATTGTAATCACATGTAAATGAATCTTTATTTGTAGACTTTACACGTGGGCAGTCAAATGAACATCCTACTTTGCTGGTTGACGGAAATTGAATTTCAAGAAATAGAGAAAAAGGGTGAATCATTAGTTACTGTCATGACCAAAATCATTCGGAAACATCAAAAAATTATCAATCTTACGGAAAACATTGAAAATCTCTATTCATACATCGCTTTGCTGCAATTCACATCGAATACGGTGATGATTTGCTCATTAGGATTTCTTATTGTAACCGTGAGTAAAATTATAAAAATTTTAAATGTAAATATATATATTTCACCTTAGAATCTACCACATTAATTTCTTATAAATTGATTTCTATCATATCTATCGTATAAATTACTTTATTATCCCCATATAAACCGTTAATTAATAACTTTCCATGCGTGTACAAGTTTATTTTCATTCTGTAGGCAGTCGGCAGTCCCAATGCCACTGAACAAATAGTAAGATCTCTTTTATTTTACACAGTAACGAATCTCGAAGCGTTTATATTTTGCTTCGCTGGAGAATATCTGAGCAATAAGGTTAGCAATGGAAGACTATTGTGATAACAATAAAGAAGCCACACAGATAATCTTGCGTTTGCTGTATTAAATTTAATATTATAGACAGAAAAACACTAGTGCTTCTATTTTTATTATTTTTATCTTCATAGAGCAAGGCGATCGGAAATGCAGCGTACAATTCTGCTTGGTACGATATGAAACCTAAGGATAGTCGTCTTTTATTATTTATAATTTTAAGATCGCAAAAGCAATTGAAGTTTACGGCGGGCAAAATGACGGTTCTCTCCTTGGAATGCTTCACAAATGTAAGTATGTTTACGGAATGTTTACGAATTGTAAAATGTATGTAAGATTATATAAGTTTACGAAGGGAAGCATATCTTAATTCAAGTTTTTATATATAATACAATGATATATTTACTTATATATCATCTATCATACCATTTTTGTTATCTACTATACTATAATGATAATTATTATCGCTCAAGGTAAACTTTTTTATCATGTAAAATCTTTTATATAAACGTATTATAATAACGCACATATATTTTTCTTTATCGCTAATAGGAGCCATATTGTTATAGATCATGAAAGCTTCGGGATCGTATTTATCAGTATTGCTGGCAATGAAATAAACGCCGTAGTATTTGTAAGCGGGCGTAAAATAACGACCCAAGTGATCCTACAGAAATTGACTTTTCTAATTAGAAAAACATATTAGGACAGAATATATATATGTACATATAAATATAAATATATATATAAATATATATACAGTATATAAATATTGTTTTTAAATATATACTTTTAAACCAACGTAATGTAGTTACTAACTGTATACAGAAAACTGCACAAAAATTGTGATATTCTGTTCGCTAGTGTGAAAAAAATTATGTGTTTTTAAACGGCTTCTAACTATGAGCTTCTGTCGCAGCTTCTCAATCTTTCAAATACACTTTCACGCTCATGAAACGCTATGTCGTACCATTCTTACACGCATTTATACTTATATATTAGTCTACATACACGGAAAAAAACGATAAGGTTGCCACAACCATAATTCGTCCAACAAACATAATGAATGTTGAGACAAACATAGTGAATGTTGAGACAAACATAGTGAATGTTGAGACAAACATAGTGAATGTTTGTCTCAACATTCACTATGGTTGTCTCAACATTCACTATGGTTGTCTCAACATTCACTATGTTTGTTGGACGAATTATGGTTGTGGCAACCTTATTTTTTTTTCAGTGTACTTATTAATTTTTTATAAATTTCACTATCGCAAACAGATATTGTGTACTGCTTCACACATTTTGAAATTTATATACTCTCGTAGCATTTAGGTTCCGCGACTACTAATTGCTGGTACATGAATTTCAAAAATTTTTTGGAATATGCTAAAGTATGA
>NJRP01000009.1:1456887-1469847 GCA_003063835.1 Aphaenogaster floridana | reverse complement strand
CAATCTATGCACTTGTGATTTCTGATAAATATCGCATACCGATTCGTTGCAAACTACCTTGCATGCGAAAAACTGTATATACTTCCGTAGCACTGCACTAGTGTTTCTCTGCTGCTTCTGGTTGCTGGTGCATGAACTTGAAAACTTTTCTGGCGTACGCTCAAGTACGACTGAACGTCGGACGCGTACGTTGTCACGTTTGCGTCCGCACGAATCATTGCATATTTAAACCGGATAATACGCTATTGTATCACCGGTGCCTAAGGGAAGGAGAAATGGCCTACGTGCTTTCCCTCTTTTTGTATCGATGTTGTGAAAAGCTACGATAAGCGTATGCGAGTGAGGGCTGCATGATAAAAATATTTAATGAGATATTCTCATTGGCCGATCATAGTAGGGGCGCCCATTTAATGATTTCGTAGGACCTCCCAGTCTTTATGCAGTTATTCTAGAATACACATCGAGTCTTCATTGGGAAATACGTTGAGTGACAAAAAGCAGAAAATAGAGAGAGAACACAATTCTTTTATCTTCCTGAAAGAGCGTTTGCTCTGTTGCGTATAAATCGATGCTGTCCCTCGCATAAAAACAAGAGAAATAAGGGATTATGACGCGTAAAAGCACAATTAATCGCACGTTAAAATTTGTGCTCACTCTGTGCGGTATATGGCCAGGCACATCGTGTGTTATAATCTGCAGAGCGTATTGGATTATCGCGTTAGTGACAGATGAAATTTGTCACTACCGTTATCTTTCAATGCATTTGCACTCTAACGATCTTTTCAACTTCATGGATTGTTTCAGTAGTTTTCTAACGCAAATAAAATTTACGATTAAATTGATTATATTTTGGCTGAATGAACGGTAAGTGATTCTACATAATATATAATCAAAATATATATTTCCCAAAGATTATTCCTTTATTTTCTGTTAATATCATCTATATTTATAATAATCAATATATTTATAAATAGATAAATAAAATATTTAACAATCTATAAATATTTGTTTTCTTTTTTAATTTTTGTTAATAAATGTGTATCTTCGCGTATATATATTGTGCTTTGCCCAAATGTAAGAGAAAATAAAAATATTAAAATATTATTTAAAGGAGTTAAAATAAAATTAAATATATATATTAATATAATATATAAAATGTTATATAATAATACTTCGCAATATACTTCTCCAAATACACAACATTCTGTGTATTAAAATTTTTTCGAGTCGGTAGAATAATCTATGACTCATATAATTTGTAGAAAATTTTTTGAGATCTTGACAATGATGGCAGAAGATTGGAATGATTGCGCTGGTAGTGGTGTCAACATGCGCGAAACGGCATGCAAAGCCAAATTAGCAAATCGTATCACTAACGCGATGTTCACTCTTCACACGTTAACCGTCGTTGGATATAGTATTGGCGTTTTCTCGGCTGACGTCGACGTCACCGATCAGTCCGAACTACCTCTTCTTTTAAAGATAGAGCTTCCTGTCAACATAAATACAAAACGCAAATATAAAATGCTGTTGACCATGCAATTCGTGTATCTCATCATGATTAGTTGTGGAATGGGACTACTGAATGTCTTGCTCTTAACTTTGGTAAGATATAACGCGTGCAAAATGCACTTGTCATTAATAAAACAAATTGGTAATTACATACCAAATAATATAAATACATATTAAGTGTACAAATAAGTTTCCGCCGTTTTTTATCAAAAATTGGGCATTTATTGTGAAAGAACGGAACCTTATGTTTTATTCGAAGTAAATGCAAGTTCTTCTTGCGTTTGGCACGAATCTTGATCCAATAATGCTTCCAATTCCGCGTCTTCGTACACTTTCGGCCTTCCGCTAAGTTTTTTGTCTTCGTGTCAGATTCACCTTTCTTAAATTTTTGAAACCACTCACGACAATTTTTCTCACTTAAGGCAGCCTCACCATATGATCGATGCGCCTCAGTTGCAGATTTCTTTAAATTGAAGAAGTAAATAAAAGTTCCCGCAAATGACGCTTATTCGGCTCAAAACTCGACACTTTCGCACACAAAAGAATGTATTATACTGATAAAAATTCACTAATATTTTAAGGTTATGCTGTTGACAGATGTCCAACCTTACGATAATGGTGTTTTACATCTGACAATTAACCATAACTTACTGGTGGCGCCAACTTTTGTCAAACGGCGGAAACTTATTTGTACACCTAATAGAAAATAATACATTACGAATAATACAAATTGGTAATTAAAAAAATAATTGTCATAACTAATCTCTCTTTCTTTATTGTTAAAATATGTAGGTATTATTTTGAACTTCAATTTAATAGACACAATGTGTTTTTATTATATTTAGACTTTACACGTAGGTGGTCAGATGGATATTTTGCTTTGCTGGTTAAACAAACTCGTACCGAGAGAAAATGGAGAAAGATCCGAATCTGTCGCCGTTACGACGAATAAAATCATTCGCAAGCATCAAAGGATCATCAAATTTTCGGAATACATTGAGGATTTATATACATATATCGCGTTAGTGCAATTCACATCAAACACTGTGCTGATTTGTTCCTTGGGGTTCCTTATTGTAACGGCGAGTGAAAACATTAATTATGTATAATATTGTGTGAATATTACATTTTATAAGATTAACCGTACATTTTTTTTACAAAATAAATTCTCTGCAATTTGTTATATGCATTAGACTGATACAGAGACGTCTATTTACAATTTTGGAAACATGTTTAATAATTATTGTTTCGATATTGCAGGCAATTGGCAGTCCCGACGCGACGGAGCACATAGTGCGATCTTTTTTATTTTACACCGTAACGAATCTTGAAGCATTTATATTTTGCTACGCAGGAGAATATCTGAAAAATAAGGTTAGATATGGGGCAATAATTATGAAAATAATCAGTAATAGTTTGTTTGAGTTTATCGGAGAAAGAAACCAGGCAGAACAGAAAGTCATTTGGAAGTCAAGATGACGTCAAAATAATGTCATAATTGACCATCAAGAGTCAAATTTCGATCATAACGGAAAATTGATTAAATCATGATTTTGAAATTTAGAGATATTGTTGGAAATAATTCGCGATAATTTGATCTTCGATTATTTCCAGTAGTCATAATTATATGTTAGGACTTAAATATAGTGGTTAAATATAGTGGTATATGGATATAAAATGTTTTTAATAAAAATGATACTATCATGATAAAAATAATAAAAGATTTGCATGATGTAGGCCGGTATTCATATATAGTCCGTTCTTATATTTAAGACCGTCTTAAGCACTATCATAAGATGTCGTAAACCAATATCAGAGCCGTACTAGCGTCTTAAGACAATACTTAAAACGATCTTAAAATAAGAACGGACTATGAATACCGCCCGTAGTGCACATGCGCAGTGCGCATTTCGTGCGTTGTTTGTTTTAACAACTAAAGCGATTCGCGTACTTTCTCGGCAAAAGTTATCGAAAGATTAAAATATAGTCATAAAAACGTCAAATTATGATTCATTAAAAACATCAAATGATATCATCTTGACTTTCTAAAATGATTACTTTTTAACGTCATTGTGACTTCCAAATGACTTTTTGTTCTGCCTCGAAAATGGTAACACACGTCAATTCCTTAACAATCTTCACTTTTCTAGAGCGAGGCTATCGGAACTGCGGCGTACAATTGCGCCTGGTATGAAATGAAACCTGTAAACAGTCGTAATTTAATATTTGTGATATTAAGAGCGCAGAAGCAATTGACACTTACAGTTGGAAAAATAATGGATCTCTCCTTAGAATCTTTTACAAGTGTAAGACTCATACGCAGCACACAAAATAATTTTGGACGATAATTGTATACATAATATTTGTATCAAGATACTTTCTACATAAAATTTACTTTTGTCTATAATCTACAAATTGTCTATAATCTACAAATTTACTTTTTGTCTATATATAAATTTTTTTATACCAATCCATTAAATTAGCAAATCTCTTATAGTAATATTCAAAACGCATTTTTTTAAATAACAAAATTATAATTTTTTAAAACTTGGATTAATTTCTAATACAAAAAGTTTATGCTTTATAGATTATGAAAGCTTCGGGATCATATTTGTCAGTATTGCTGGCTATGCAATAAACCGATCGTGTATTTGAAGATTTTTATACAATAGTTGTGAAGTATTGTGTAAATGGATCTTCACTAGTGATAGAAACATGTATACAGTGCAACATATATTTTCATGGCCTAAAGTAATAGTAACTTATTTATTTTAAAATAGTAGTAATTCAGAGAAGAATATAACAAGATAAGTTTATTTTTTATGTTATCAGAATACCTCATTAATAGATCCCTATTTCCCAAAAATTGTGAAATAATCGTGTTATACTATATCATATCGATAATTTTAGCCAATAATCAAAATTAAATTAACATTCTTGTATTTAGTTAGCAGTCTTGTAACCTTTGTATTTTTCATGTTAGCTTTACACACATTTGTGTGTACTTTTAGTGAAATAATTGAAAACATTGTATAAAACAATCAAATAATAATTATATACAATAGTTGTTATAAAAAGATAACGCTAAAAATTATTTGCACATACAGAAAATACAATATAGAAAATTTTAATACAATGTTAACCATAATAATGTTTAAATCGTTTAAGTATTCATCTACGTAAATTTTGATTTACATGTATTATATCATTTCACGTACATTTTCAGATACAAATCCATACATTTGCTAATTGCGTTTTCTCAGTACCATGACATTTCTATAACACAAATCTAGCTATTACAAGCAAAGCAATACAAAGTTCTGACACATAGTTGCTCAGCTCTTCATCCTCTAGAGATTAAAACTTCCCCAAAGCACCGTGGTCACGACTGACCATCGGACATACACTGCCGTATCTACGTCCGCACGTATCGTATTGCATATTTAAAGTGGACGATTCGCGATTGTATTGCCAGCGCACGAGAGAGGGGAAAAAGACCTCACCTATCTTTTCTATTTTTCTTACATTAAATTCATGAAAATCTATGACCACAAAATGTATTCGCGGTCTGTGCACTCGGCATGATAAAAATATTTAATGAGCAATTCCAATTGCGATCAATTGCTGAAGGTTGAATCTACCAATTTCTTAGAATCTTCCAGTTTTCTTTACGTAGATATTCCATAATTTACGTAGAACTGTCATCGAAACGTATGCGCGTTAGAAAATATTTTTTTATCCACTCGAGGATTTCTATTCTGTTCTATACACTTTGATGGATTCACTTCTGTGCACAAGGAAGAACAAAGAGAAAAAGAAATTATGGCTCGTAAGAGTACGCCTAACAGCACGTTGAAATTTATGCTAACTTTATGTAGTATTTGGCCAGGCACACCGTATGTTTTGCTCTGCAGAGTGTTTTGGTTCGTTTCGTTGACAGCTATTCTATTCTGCCACTATCGTTATTTTTTTATGCATATACATTCTGCGGAAATCTTAGATTTGATGGACTGTCTGTCCAGCTTCCTCGCATATTCCAAAATAATTATCAAATTCTTTGTGTTTTGGTTAAATCAGCGGTGAGTAATATGATTTAATTTATGTATAATGTTAGAATCATTCGGCAAAATTATTACGATCAATATGCGCTCATATCAGAGCTCGAACGAAAGACGCTGTAATTCTAAAACCATAATTTTTCAGAAGATTAATTTGTACATTAGCTTTCTTCTCAAAAAATAAAATTGTGAGTAATATATTATGCTAATACGTTAGCCATAAAACTTTCTTTTTTAAAACAATGTATGTCACATGTCGATTCGGCCGGTTTCAGGTGAGAAAATTTCATAGAGCGCTCTTACTAAAAAATACACTGTATTGCAAGTGTAATACTCTTTATTTGTGCTGTCAATATGTTGTATTTATCGAATTAATAATTCATGAGCAAAGATTGTGGGTGAATATAAAGCATTGACAATTAGTTTGCAATATCCGAAGATAACAAATCTTTTGAGAGATTCTTTTACATGACAACAATTAAGATCATCTTGCGATTAATAACACGATCAATGAAAATAACGATCCACAGAAAATTCGCCGAAATCTTGGCAGTGATGGCAGAAGATTGGAATGATTGCGCTAATAGTGACATCAGCATGCGCGAAATAACCCGTAAAGCGAGAATGTCGGATCGTATTACAAACGCAATCGTCACTCTTCACACGATAACAATTGTTGCGTATTCCATGGGTATCATTCTGGCCGATGTCGACGTCACTGATTCTACGAAAGAGCTACTTTTAATCAACAAGCTAGAAATTCCTTTCATAAACATAAACACACAATCCACATACAGAATTGTTTTAATCATAGAATTTTTACTTTTGCTTCTTTCCTCATGGGCGGCTGGGATAACAAACTCTTTACTACTGACATTGGTAAGTTAAGAATCCTCCATACTCTCGAGGCCTCTATATCTAATTACAATGGTAATATTAAATGTCCATGTAAAAGATGCAAGAATTGAAATCAAGTATATGGCTTACGAAAAATTTCATTTATGTTATTATTTATTTTATTTTGTTTTAATATTATTTAGTACGTTGTGCGTTTCACTGCTTGAATATCGCGAATTATAATTACTACATGTGATGGTATCTTTATTTTCAGATCTTACACACGGCTGGCCAAATCGAGATTATGCGTTACTGGTTGGCGCAGCTTGTGTCTCGTAAAAATGAGAACAAACATACATCAATTGTTGCAACTACGAGTAAAATTATTCAAAAACATCAAAGAATAATCAGTTTTTCAAAAAACATTGAAAGTCTTTATTCATATATCGCGTTGATTCAGTTTGTATCAAACACGATAATGATATGTTCGTTAGGTTTCGTTATCGTAACAGTAAGTAATACAAAACTATTGGAATTCTTCAAGTAATTATCAATAATATATTATTATTAGATATTATATATATATATGTATATATATATATATAATATATAATATAATATAATATAATATATATAATATGTATAATATATATATAATTAATAAATTATATATAAATATATATATATAATTCATTCTTCAATATTTCATTGTACATTACATCTGCTTAATTTTGGACAAACTTTTTATTGTATATTATACTAAAGAATTATATATTATATTTTTTGATTAATAATTTAATCAACTTTGCGCACAATATTTCTGCACAATATTGCAGGCAATCGGCAGCCCAAATGTAGTAGAACAAATAATGAAATCATTTTTGTTTTATGCTATAACAAATCTCGAAGCGTTTATATTTTGCTATGCTGGAGAATATTTAAACAACAAGGTTAGTAACAAGATAATATTTATAACATTTATACAAATCTCAAGGAGGTTATTAGGAGGCTTGAGATTTGTATCGATTTTGAATAATCAGGAATTCTTACTTCAAATTACTAATATTTATGATGATAAAATATTGTCAATAGATGATTGTTTCTTTTATCTTGTAAAAGATACTATAAATATTAGAAATTATTTTATTTCCATTTTTTTTTCGTAGAGCAAAGAAATTGGTGTCGCGGCGTATAACTGTGAATGGTATGATCTAAAATCTACAGAAAGTCGTCTTCTGTTATTTATCATATTAAGATCGCAGAAACAACTAACGCTCACAGTAGGAAAGATGATGGATCTCTCTTTAGAATCTTTTACAAGTGTGAGATTTAAACTTTTTACCTTTAAAGACAAAAAGAAAAACGAAGAACAGAAAAACACATATATCTACTTATTATAATATTATAATTAAAAATATTGATTTCTAAAATAAAAAAGACAACATTGTTTTAGATCATGAATGCGTCGGGATCATACTTATCAATGCTATTGGCGATGCAATAAGCAGAACGACAATTTTTAAAATCATAGAAAACTTGAGGTTCCATAAAGTATCCATAAATCACTAGTTACAATACTACACATGTAATGCAACATATTTTTCCAAATATAATAGAAAATAATTATAAAATTTCTTATTTTTTAATTTAAATTAACTGTATCTCTTTCTCTCTCTCTCTCTCTCTCTCTCTCTCTCTCTCTCTCTCTCTATATATATATATTTTTTTTTTTTTTATACAGTTAAGAAATATCGTAAACACTTTTCGCTATATAAAGAACAAATTTGCTTAAATTCTAATTATTATAAGTAAAATAATGTAAATTTCCGTAGCGTTACATTCAATCGTTTTTGTTCCTTCCACATTTCCCCCTCTAGATTATGAAACTTTCCTCAGAGGTCGCGGACATGACTGATCATCGAATATACATAGCCATATCTACCTCCGCACGAATCATTGCATATTTAATGTAGACAATTCGCGGTTGTATTACCAATGCCCTAGAGAGGAAAAAGCAACACTACTTCCTTTTTATCTTTCAATAAACTTGCGAAAAACGACGACAAATATATTTGCGATCTGTGCACGCAGTACGATAAAAATATTTAATGAACATCTTTCATTGATCAGTTGTTGAATGATGTGTGTACCTGTTTATAATGATCTTTTAGATTTCTCTCTGTCTCCGAGTTTCAGACAGATATTCTGTGATATATAGTCTTTCCATCGAAATATAAACTATATTTCACCGAAGTTTCCATTGAAAGACAGACGCATTTGGTTGGAGTATATTTCTTTTGCCTTGAAGATTTCTATTCTGTTGTCTATCACATACTATGACAAACTCACTTGTAGGAATAGACAAGAATAAAAAAAAATAGAAAATTATGATTCGTCAAAATTTGCTTAATCGCACAATGAAATTTATGCTCACTTTGAGCGGTGTTTGGCCAGGCGCATCATGTGTTCCGTTCTTTAAATTGTTTTGGATTATTGCAATGACAATTGCCCAGTACTGTCTCTGTCGTTATTTTATGATACATATGCATTCTGCCAAACTTTTGGACTTAACGGATTGCCTATCTATCACCTTGGCAAACTCCAAGGTATTTTTAAAGTGCTTTATTTTTTGGTTAAATCAGCGGTAAGTAACGCGTACAAATTTGGTATGCACAAAATTGGAAACAATTCACAAATATATTCCAAATTTCGCTGATTTGAATACGTAAAAGATTAGTTTACATATATAACATTCAAAAATGACAAATGTCCAAAAAGATGGGTGTTCACTATGTGAAAATTAAGATTGCTTTAAGATCGATAATATGATCGACGAATACTATCATCCACAGAAAATTCATCGAAGTCTTGACAATAATGGAGGAAGATTGGAATGATTGTAATAATGATGATATTAGCATGCGCGAGACAACAAGCAAAGCGAAAACATCGAACCGTATTACAAACATAATTCTCATTCTTCATACGATGGCAGTTGTTGGATTCAGCATCGGTATCATTTTGGCCAATGTAGATGTCAATCAAACGACAGAGTTACCCTTCATCACTAAGATGGAAGTTCCCTTCGACATAAATGCGCAACGCACATATAGAATCATTTTAATGGCGGAATTCTTCTTTATGATGATGTGTAGCTGGTCAGCTGGTACAATAAATTCTTTGCTATTAATTCTGGTAAGTTAAGGATGCATAAACAATATTCAAGATCGAAAGCATAATTTAAACGATAATTTTTTAATTTTATTTACATAGTAATTCCATTGTAGGTGTTTTAGAAGTCCGACATGTGATAGATCTAAAAATTGAAATGAATTATCTATGTTATCCGATTTATTATTTATGTGTATGTTGATAATGTTCGCACAATATAAATTTTTTGCACTGTTTAACCGTCAACTAGTGTTATGGATTTTAATTAATTCCAGGCAACGGGATCTTTATTTTCAGACCTTACATGCAGCTGGCCAAATCAATATTCTGCGTTACTGGTTAACGCAACTTGTATCCCCTGAAAATGAGAGCAATGATAAATCAGCTGCCATCACACTGGCTAAAATTATTCAAAAGCATAAAAAGGTTATCCGTTTTTCGGAAAATATCGAAAGCCTCTATACGTATATTGCGCTGGTGCAATTTGTAACAAACACGATAATGATTTGTTCACTAGCTTTCCTCATCGTAAAAGTGAGCAAGATTAATAAATATAAATTTATAGTATTTTGCTAATAATTACAAACAATATGATATATTATTAAATCTTAATTTATTCCTTCCAATATTCAATTTTATTTTATTTATCTAAATTTTGTTTTTATTAATTACACTCATATTTTATAGCATATACATAGCATAAAACATATTAAAGAATTGCATATTCATTCATTTATATTTAGTAATATATGTGTATATCATTAAATTTCATATTAAGTCTATATTTAATAATTTTTATATGCGCTAATGTTGAACACAGGCAATCGGCAGCCCTAATGCGACAGAGCAAATAGTGAAAACTCTTTTATTTTACACAATAACGAACCTCGAAGCGTATATATTCTGCTTCGCTGGAGAATATCTGAAAAACAAGGTTAGCAATAAAATTCTATTTATGATAAATTATTAATATTCATCATAATTTATTTTAATGTTAACAATATAAATGATAGCATACTTTATCTAAAAAAATAAAGAAGATATTGAAAAAAAAATATAGAAAAAATATTGAAGATACGAAGAATACTAAAGCATTAAACATTTTTTTACTATTCTCACATTTGTAGAGCAAAGAAATTAGTTTTGCGGCGTACAACTCTACATGGTATGATATGAAATCTAAAGATAGTCGTATCTTGTTATTTATCATATTAAGATCGCAAAAACAACTGACGCTTACAGCTGGAAAGATAATGGAGTTATCCTTGCAATCCTTTACAAGGGTAAGAATTATACATAGAACGTCCATCTCGATGAAAGAAACATTTTGTTTATAATATTAAAAATACAAAAATTGAAATCTCTAATTCAAAAATACAACATTTTTCTAGATTATGAATGCTTCAGGATCATATCTGTCAATGCTATTGGCGATGCAATGAATATTAGATCATCGACTTTTTTAGCAACAGTCAGAAAGTATTATGAGTTATCCATATATCAGTAGTTTTAGAAATTCACGTTACAGTTCTTCAAATATAAATATGGGACAATAATCTAAATCGTCTTTTTTTAAATTACAATAAATCATAATGTAATCGCATGATTTCGCATGTTTATTATAGAAATCATGAAATTTTCTTGCACAATTTAGGGTAAAATATTAAAATATTTTATTCTTCTCTACGAAAGAATCTCTCTCTTTGCGCATTGAATATATAATAACGAATGCGCACATCAGTACTATTTTAACAGAAACTTCTTAATAGAGAGACTTATCTGTATTACACAAAGATACTTCATATAATACAGAATAATTAGATTTATATAACACTTGTACAAAACCAGAGTAATTGTGTTTCAAAAATCGGCAGTAGCCGTGTGACGAATTCCTATCGCGAATTAATGTAATGTAACAATAACACGAAAATCGATAATTATTTCGGGACTGTCATCGTTGCTCTCTGCGAGATATTATCGTTCCTTTACTGCCCAGTGGGCGATTTCTAGGGAGAGCTGTGATGCCGTGATGGACAAAAATCGAGGACATTCTCTCGTGAGACGGACAATACATGTATCCCTCCACATGCATCATTACATATTTAAAATCCGCACTTCACGGCTATATTGTCGCTACCAAAAACGGGCGAAAAACATTTTTATTTCCCTGTTCCACAAAACTACAAGGGAAATACGACGGGTGCGTTTGAGGTCTGCACGCACAATAAAAATATTTTATGAGCAACTTTCATTGGGCGATTTGCCGAGGGTGCACCTGTTTGAACATCTTTCCCGACGCACCAGTCTTTACGTAGATGTCCAATAAAGCAATACATCATGCTATTATTGGGAGATTCATGTCTAGTGACAGCATATTTCTAATTTTTTTCTGTTAAAAATCCTTATTCTGTTGTATATTTTTTAATGTACTCGTCTGAACACAACAGAGCGAAATAAAGAGAAATAAAGGGCTATGACTCGTTATGCTCCCCTTGCTTCTTATGCTCCCCTGGTTCGGTGTCAGCTCAAACAGATCAATCGTTTTAATCAGCAGATTGTTTTGGGTTGTTACATTAGCATTTATCAAATTCTGTTACTACCTCTATTTCTCGACGCATTTAAATTCGTAGAATTTTTTTATTTTGGTGGATTGCTTATGCAGTTTCTTGGCACATGTGAAAGTAATCGCTAAGCTCGTTGCGTTCTGGGTAAACAAGCGGTACGTAAAGTAAATGTGTTAATTAAAATTACTTGAATAATTTAATTTAAAAAAATTTCCATTGCCATTTATAATATAATTAATATATATATATATATATATATATATATATATAAATAAATTAAATTAAGGCAATTGTTAAGACCAAAATCATAGGATTTAAAAGCTGCATAGCCCGTCTTTTTGTAATCATCTTTTTCCGAATATTTAATTCTTTATTACTATTTGGATCTAGAAAACAAAGCAAAGTTGCAAAAATATTTAAGATAAGATTTCGTTTAAGAGATAAACCGATTTCAACATTGTTCAATTGAAGACGTTATGTTTTTAAAGATACGGTTCTTTGAAACGCGATAAATAGGATTTTCATTTGAATTCGACGGCATGATCGAGGAACGCAATTGTCCACAGAAAATTCGTGGAGTCTTTGGCGTTAATCACGAACGACTGGAATGATTGTGCTAAGAATGACATTGGCATGCGCGTGGTGACAGGCAAGGCAAAAATATCGGATTGCATCACTAATATAATAATCGTTCTCCACATAATCAGTATCATTGCGTATTGCCTGGGAGTCATTATGGCTGATGCCGATGTTACCGATAAAACCATTGAGTTGCCTTTTGTCAATAAATTAGAGCTTCCCTTCAGCATTAATACGCA